>OY755243.1:62235056-62722572 GCA_963576725.1 Azorinus chamasolen | reverse complement strand
CAATCGATATTGTGCTTTGAATTCATTTGAATGTTCTCCCTTGGTAATCATTTTTCGCGGGCTTTTGTGACAGCGGATGTTGGTGGATTCTGGTAGTGTGAGAAGTTATTGATTCTTACAAAAAGCAGCAGAGTCTCGACACTTTTTAACTACACGTATTTGAACAGATTAGTATAATCATCTAGACATTCAATTTGAGCCAAGCAACACTAAAAGTAGTAGAAAAAGAAGAGTTGGCCACGCCCAGGTGTGTCTGTTCGTCTGCTCATGTTTTCCACTGTTGCAGGCAAAGGCGTTCGGCTCAAGAAATATGTCTAAAATAAGTTAAAAATGTTCCTAAATTGACGTTTTGTAACATTTGGGGCCGAAAAAATAATGCCTGGGGCGTTTTGAGACAAAGCTGAAATTTCGTATATTCTATATAAGAGAAAGGCAAATAACTCTCGGGCCATCCGATCCACGGGTGCTCCGCTTCAACTGCAATTATTTTCGACCGGAGGGGAATTTTCAAAACAAAGGTTATATAGAAAGAAAAATGTTTTATCTACACGCTGGTACCAAATACCCCATACTTTGTCAGTGATTAATCTAGAAATTTGAACCATGAGTCCCAGGACTCACTAATCTGAAAACAATGAGTCCCACAGGAAAACTATGAGTCCCAAACTAAATTGATGAGTCCCAAAGCATAAAATTAAAAGAAAACTGATGTTAAATCGTAATTCTGTAGTTACATTCTAGTTTTGGAACATTTATTGCATTATAGTTATAAGTATTACCAGGTTTCCTGGCTAGTCTCATCAATGAGCTGTTAACTTTTCCTTGTTCTGTTTATACCAAGTACCAGTACTGTACCTAGTGAATATTCATGGAAAAAGTAGTTATAATCAAATATGGAAGGTGGAATATTGTAGACATTTCAGAAACTGATCTATCAAACTTCATTAGCAAACAGCAGACCCTTTTCTGACAATGTCTATAGGAGCCGTCTGATCTGGGTCTACTCTGTTTGCAGATGTGTGAAAACACATTTACATGAAGGAAATGGTTAAGACAGCATTGATGTCGAATATTGTCAAAACCGAAAGTAGATCGATACCACCATTCAGAGTACACATGTGTGGACCACTTACCTGGCACGAGGCAACAAAATGATATTTTCGGTAGTGTTTCGATAGTGTGTACATTTACCATGCAATGTTTGGCCTGATATTTGTCGCATATGCAGCAAAACATGAAATCAAGTCGACCATCTGTTGCCTAACAGAAGTCAACTAGGAGTAAGTCGCCAACCACTTTGGTCAGAACTCTTTCTCTCTTTAAGCTGACAGTCGTTATTTTCCTCCATTACATCGGATTTGGATCCTTATTTTGATCCACGAACGTTGAAATCATGTCACTGGGACACAACTGACCTAACATCGTTTGATTTGAGTCGATCTTGGCGAGTATTTTCGGAAGCAGCATCTTGGATTATCCGGGGTCTTTCGGCGCTGCCATTTTAAAAGGAACGTTTTCATTGGCTCATTACCAACATCCTGCTGCATACTAGCCAATCAAAATCATTTTTGTAAAATACATACAACAGTCGGATGTTGATATCGCTACGGTGTTCTAGTGGTTTCACAACGTAAAATTAACTTCAACGGCTACACGCAACCATATTTTAATGCGTCCTTTAGGACGCTTACACTTCAGAATGATGCGTCTTTTGCTATTTTAATGCGTCTCTGACGCAGGACGCAGACCTAGATTAATCACTGCTTTGTCTCCGTTTTAGCGAGTACGAGGGGCAAATGCCTTCAGAAAACCGTGTTTTTTGTATACTCGGAAACGATATAGTTGGCGACAAAGTGCTAGATTTCACTAAGATCCCTATTCGGGAGCGAATCTGACGCTCTTTTTTGGTAGATCCTGATGAGAAATGATGAAACATGTTCAAAAAGAATTTCACATACCGATGGCAATGCATTCTACTGCCACAGATCCGATTATATCTTTTCCAACACTTCAACGCTATCAGACTACACCATTTTGCCCAGCAAGCGTCTATTCGAATTGATTACTTGTCAATTATGTAAACATTCAAATTATGGAACCCTGCTTTCTCCCTGATGCTGCACGGCGAAGAAGGGAACCAGTATGTATTCGTCTGAGCGCTTGACACGTTAAAAATGAAAGTAGCCGTTTCTGGTCCTCGGAATTGTCCGAAAAGATTTAATCAGATCTGTGGCAATAAAATGCGATGTCACCGGTATGTAAGATTCCCTTTGAAAATATTTCATCATTTCTCATTAGTAGCTACCAGAAAGAAGCGTCAGCTTCGCTTCCGAATAGGGATTTTAGTGAATTCGAGCACTTGTTCGTCATCTATATCGTTTCCGAGTAAACAAAAAACACTGTTTTCTGAAGGTATTTTCCCCTCGTACTCGCTAAGACGGAGACAAAGTATGGGGTATTTGGTACCAGCGTGTAGATAAAACATTTTTCTTTCTATATAATCTTTGTTTTGTGGAAAAATTCCCCTCCGGTCGAAAATAATTGCAGTTGAAGCGGAGCACCCGTGGATCGGATGGCCCGAGAGTTATTTGCCTTTCTCTTATATAGAATATACGAAATTTCAGCTTTGTCTCAAAACGCCCCAAGCATTATTTTTTCGGCCCCAAATGTTACAAAACGTCAATTTAGGGACATTTTAACTCATTTTAGACATATTTCATGAGCCGAACGCCTGTGGTTGCAGGTAAACATGGTCCAAATATTAGTAATTATCCATTTACTTCATGAATATTCATGTAAGATACAATGATAAGAATATTTATCAGATCTAGATGATTTTTAAGATGTCATAATTTTGCACATAGAAGGTTTAGGGCATTGCAGAAACTTGAGTCGGATCTAGTCTACAGAACAACGAACAAACACTGCAGAAGCCATCTGATCTGGGCCAACCCTGTTGCAAAGGCCAGAAATGACATTTCTACCAGGTAAATGTTTAAACAACTCATAGAAGGCCTACTCTGTTTGCAAATGTGTGACACAACCTCTTTGAATAAATCTCCCGAAAAGGAGCATTTAGAATCTACTAGAAACAAGAAATATCTTTTAAAAAGATATTCAGCGACATTCAAATATTGGCACAATGTACAAAACAATCTCTGCAATATTTATTTCAATGTTTGGAGATTCTACAAGTACAGAGAACTAGATCTATGAAGGGTTGCATGTTATTATACTAACAGAGAAGCATGCAATGAAAATGAATTGGAGTAGAAGAAGCATTTATTGAAATATTTCAAGTTGCTTTTATAGGAAATCACTTTTAAAATGTACGATGTCAAAGTAATGTTTTAAAACTATCTCAAGTTAGTTCTTTAGTTTACCTTTTATAAATGTACATGAAAGCGCTTATATTTGTATTGATATGAAGATCAGAAATTGAATGCACTTTAAAGCATAACGTTTTTGTTTGTGCAGAGTCTGTAATTCCATAAAAACTGTATTTATTTAGCCTAGATCAACGCTTTAATCGACTTGTGTGCATCATCATTAATGACATCATTAACTGAATCTACATGTATTTTTAAAACAATATAACCTACTCTATGAGCCCAAGCCCCATGTGATAGAGCCATAGTAATAGCCTTCAGTAAGTAGCTTTATATCAAAGAGAGCCAACAACTAGAGTCTCGGTGCTTTGGTCGGGGATAGTAATTAATACTATTAATACCACTACTCTAATATACTAAACAACCCTTCTTCTTTATTTCCTACAGCACTGCCTGTGAATTATGGTGGTTTCGGCAAACTACCTGTTCGTCAAAGTGGACTTATGATCAAATGTTGTATTAATTGATAGCAAAATGATAGTAAAGGTTTGAAAGTTTAATAGAGGTTTCGACAAACTGGTAATATTGCTCAGCAACCATTACCATGAGGTGATAAATATCAGTACATCAGTACTTTGATTTTATGGGAATTTCCAGGTCTTAAAATCTATTTTAAGAACAGAACTTTCGACAGTCTTCGGTCCCATGCTAAATATCTGCGTAAATAATTACTTTCTGTACTATATGGCGTTTTGACTGAACTCTAAGAAGTTTATAGAACATGTCTGTGTAACATGGTGCCTTACATGTGTTGTGATTATGTTAATTATTGCATTGAATTCAATTTGCGAGGCCGAAGCAGCTAATTATCATAAAACATGGTGTTTGAAATAACTGCAATATCGTAATAATTACCCCAGGAAATTCGACACGTTAGTAGACTGTATATCAGAATTTTACATAGTTTCGGAATGTGTAGAGGCATATAAAAAGGTTGTATGCCAGTCAAGGTATTCACTAATGAAAATACAGTTTACTACTAGGTCATATGCAAATTACAATGTAACAGTTTCTCATTGGTGGAAAACTAGAACAAAAGTGAAAATAGACAGCTAGCCGCTGAAAAAGGAAACGTTCAGAATTGTGAAGTTTGTTTACCATTATGAACTTCAAGTAATAGATAGGCCTACTCATGAATGTAATTATGTATTCATCAAGTTAAATTAGTAGAGTTAAACCTTTCCTTCACATGAATGCATTTTCCCCCATTTGCAAACCGAGTAGACCCAGATCAGATGGCTCCTGTAGGAGCCATCTGATCATGGTCTGCTCGGTTTGCTTATGGTATAGTATAGATCTGATTCTACAGTTTCTGTCTTAGTTAACATTTCCTGTGTTCATTATGCTCTTTTAATAAACAATCTACAGTAAAACCTCTCTATAACGACCACTAAATGGTGTTAATTATTTGGTATTTTGGGCAGGTGGTTGCTTAAAGCAAGGTGAAAGTAAAACACAACGTGTTCTGTTTTACTTTCACCTTGCTTTAAGCATCCACCTGCCTTTAACACAAAATACTTGATGTAATATAGTGGTCATTATAGAGAGGTTTTACTGTAAATAATATTCATTATGTCATTATTTTTTACATGAAAATTGGAAAGGGTTAGTGAGCTACTTTGGTACCATACCAGACAAGACTCTATATACAATCACAAAGTTAACATGCTGTCATTGGTGAAATTTGGCTAAGTACTCTGACTGTTAGTATTCTAGTATTCTGACATTAGATACCCATTTTTTCACCATGTTTGTCAACCATAGATAAATTGTCTGCATACAGTTTTTCTTTGACATGCAGTCAACATATTGCTGAAATATGTATACTGAACAAAGGTGATTTTCATTTGGAACACTTGTTTCTGCAATGTTCAGCTTGGAAAAGTGTTTGTAAAGCACAGACCTAGATCAGAGATGACTGTCAAGAGCCCTATGATCTGGATTTACCATGTTTACAGATAAAGTTTAGCCATAAGTTGTAGGTGGCGGTGGTCTAGTGGTAACACGCTTGACTATCAGTCCGGAGGTCCGGGGTTCAAATCCCAGTCCCTCCCGGAAATTTCAGAGACACTTCTCCGTGTCTCCCAACCGCACATCCTCTCCACCCAGGGGTTAAAATGGGTACCTGTGAGGGTCACTCGCCGGTACTGCGGCTGCATGATTGCGCCACATGTTAGCAGTGCTCAATATTGTAGGCCGATGACTCAATGACCAGGGGAGTAAATGTACAGTCAGCTGAGCGGTCATTCGGACTGAAAGTAGACTATAACTAGGTACTCTTTTTTTTTTTTTATAAGTTGGTTAATAATCATACTTTTTTTTATCCCTTTGAATGCTAAATTTTGAAAATGGAACGGTCCATCATTGTTTAGTGACAATAATCCATTCAGTATCAATGGATGTAAGAAGGTTTTGTAAGGGTAAGATTTTGAATGACAAACAGTGCAGATCCTGATTAGAGAATTCCTAGAGGAGTCCTTTGATCTTGGTCTACACTATTTGAAAATGTCAGAGCACTCATTTCCCTGTATTCAAAGGGTTAAACCTTCCAGTGTGGAAAACAAGTCACTAATGTCCTTTGCAAACATTGTAGATCCAAATGAAAGGGCTTCCTTAAGGAGCCCTCTCATAAGGATCTGCACTGTTTGTCATGTTAAATATTCACCATAAGCTTGACCTGTTTGATTTTGGAATAGTCCATTTGAAAATTCAGCGTTGAAAGTGTTAATAAAGTCAACCTGCCTGAAATTGTCTGTTTTCACACAAGAGGGGCTCATGTTATGTATGTCAGGGAATTTCTCTTGTTATTGTAGTGGCTGTCAGAGAAAGGTTACCCCACCCTGATAGCAAGAGGCAAGAGGTCTAGACTTTGACCTGCAAAAAGTATATTATGACAGCAGAATTTGTAACAGTTTTCAGTTTGGTTGATTCTTATCAGGATGAGTACTGCAAAAGTTTCTCTTAAGCTGACAGGGCTGAGGTCTGCTTTAACCCATTCTTTCATAGGCTATTTTTAGATCCTACTTCTTTGTACAAGTCTACTGAAAAGGAACATTTACTAGAGAAAAGGAAAAGTTTAGAATTTTAACCCTTTCACAGCCAATGTCACAAAAATGCACCATGACAAAATTTTAATAGTGCAGTCCCAGATCAGACGCCACTTTTTCAAGGCGGCGACTGATCAGGGACTTCACTTTTTGTCTCAAACTTTATTTCTATATCTGTGGTTTTATTCCTTTGAAATTTGCATTTATTTATCTCATTTCGATCCTTATTTTACCGAATCATTTAACAAAATTGGTTTGCAGACAACAATTAGAAATTTGGCACCAAAAGGGCTAAGAATTTTTGAATAAGCATTGTAATAAACAGAGTGAGTGAGTGAGTTGGGTTTTACTGCACTGTGACACTGAATAGGTCATATAGCACCGATGAAGCAAATGCTCTATTTATCACAATGGTTTCAGAAAGTGATCTTTATAGAGGTGTCAAAAGGCATCAATATGAGGGAATGGGTTAAGGTATTTACTGTAAATATTCGAACTTTCAGTCTCCCCTTTTCAACAGTTGCTAAGCTTAATAAGTCAAATTGGCTTAGTTTTGATAACATCAAATGAAAGAAATTAACCCATTCCCTGATATTGACGACTTTTGACAACTCTGTAGAAGTCACTTTGTGAAACCATTGTGATAAATAGAGCATTTGCTCCTATAGGAGCAAATGCTTTATTTATCACAATGGTTTCAAACTACAAAATTCTAGAATTTTCCTTTTCTTTAGTTAATGCTCCTTTTTATGCCCCCATAGACGATAGTCGGGGGGCATATTGTTTTTGCCCTGTCTGTCTGTCTGTCTGTCTGTCTGTTTGTCTGTTTGTCTGTTTGTTTGTCAGCAACTTTAACATTGGTCATAACTTTTGAGCCAGTATAGATAGAGACTTGATATTTGGCATATATATGTATCTCATGAAGCCGCACATTTTGAGGGGTGACGTGTCAAGGTCAAGGTCATCCTTCAAGGTCAGAGGTCAAATATATGGGTCAAATCGCCGACATTGGCCATAACTTTTGGACCAGTAGAGATAGAGACTTGATATTTGGCATGCTTGTGTATCTCATGAGGCTGCACATTTTTAGGGGTGACATGTCAAGGTCAAGGTCAGAGGTCAAGGTCAGAGGTCAAATATATGAGGGGGCATAGTGTTTCACAAACACATCTTGTTGGTAGATTTATTCAAAGTGGTTGTATCTAAAAAAAATCTATAAGGTAATGGGTTAAATAGCCAATAATGTAGACCGTGATCAAATTGCTCCTTTAGGACCAGTTTGATCTGGTTCCAAAGTTTTAGTTACACAATAAGATATGGTCAAGTACGCAATAATTTTAGATTTAGCAATTTACAAAATGCAATTAAACAATATAGTACCCTTATTCTTTATGGCCGATGCTTACAAAGTTGCAAGGTAAATACATTTTGTAAACCCAATTCCTTTTTAACTGTTGAAGTGTGGGAACTGTAGACTCAGAACAAAGGGCTCCTGAGGTACCTATTTGATTATGATGTGCACTGTTTGTCAGTGATTAATTTTGATACAAGTTATGTTTAATTAATATTCTGAAAGGTAGCAGCCCGTTTGAATTAATCAGCAGATTATGGCTTAATTATGTCCCCCAAATGAAGTGGAGGGACCTATAATAATTGTGTTTATTCCATTTCTGATTGTTAGTTTGGTGACATTGTTTTTGCGCTGTTACTTTTTATTCTTCTACTTCTCGCCGTCAACTTGTTCGACCATTTTCTCAGAGACTGATGATCAAGTCTTCAACAAACTTCACAGGAAAGTGGATGCCTGTTTCAAGAGATGCAATCCCGTCTAGGAATTTTCAAAATGGCCACCGTTGCCATGGAAACTGGAATGTCTTTGAATTTTCAATATGGCTGCCATGGCCATGGGAATCACTGACAAAATATAGTGAAAATTTGCAAGTGCTTTTCATTTGTTGGAATTTTCAGAATGGCCGCAGTTGTCATGGAAACCATGATAATAGCACAAAATTAAAAAGTGCTTGGAGTCGAATGAAACTACAGAAATGTAGAATTTATATACACATTTATTCATTTTCAAATCAAAACTTCAAACATTCTCTGAGATATGGCTCCGAACAGACAAAGACATTACGTTTTTTGCAAACATAGGGCTATACCTCTGAGGTTCCAAGGTCAATATTAATGATAAATACTGCGCAGTATGTCCTTATGCTGTTACACAAAGTTTCATAGAAAACGTAAACAGTTTCTGAGAAATGGCTTTGGACAGGCAAAAATGTTACATTTTTAGCAAACAAAGGGCTATTACTCTGGTGTTCTATGGTCAATGTCAGTGATACTTAACCCTTCTCTTGCTGAATTTTAAAATGCATTTCTCCTTCTTTACCCATGCCCTGTTGTATAATTACATACAGTCAAACTTGCATGAGCGACCACGTGTATTAAGCGACCACTTGTCCTAAGCGACCACTTTCAGGTCCTCCCGTGAAGTTTTGCTCTATATTTAACTTGCACTAAGCGACCTTTGTTTAACGCGACCAGCGACCGCCAAATACCTGTCCCTACGATAATTGCTCTGCTTTGTTAAGCGGCCAATTATATATTGTCGTTGTTGCATCATGACAAGCAATCGCATTCACACCTTTATACGACTGACTGTTCGAGAAACTTACCTGTCACGCCTAAATTTGACATGTTCTCAACACAAAACATGTGCGTGTTCCACTCGGTAAACTCCGTTAGTCTCCGTGCTCTTAACATTTCTTAGCGAGTAAGGTCGAACAATGTCCGAAGTTAAAGGTTCATTTAGCAAATAATTTCAAACAACCAAGTATATATTTCATAAAACAAGTTTGTTGACAGGATGTAATTGCCTCTGGGCCTGTCAAACCCCTAATCCGATTAAACCTGCTGTGTAAAACAATAAATATGGCTGTCACTGTTTTCAGAAAATGAAAGGTCACATGTGATGTCGCGTGTGATTTATTGGGGTTTTAAATTTCATTTGATTGGTCAAAGAGTGCACACCCTTTTCTGCATTAGCATATAACCTCCAACCCCACACTGGGTTAGGGGTTTAGATGTCTAATGATGTTTGTTTTTCATAATTAAAGTGCAAACTTCGGTGGCTTTGACAGTGAAAAAATTCAGTGCACGCGCATCTCAATTAAACACACAATTGATTTGTAACGAAAGTTACGCAGTTAAGATTTTACTGGTTCCTTTGCTATTAGGGCATCATGCGCATGATACGAGCCGGTCATCAGCTGTGTGTATTACATTCATGGCGGCATATATACGATTTAATAGTTGTCAGTTTTCACACGTAAGATTTGCATTGCATAAGGGAAAAGGCCATTGGTTAGAGAGTATAATGAGCTTGGAAAGCATGTTTACAAGCAGCAGGGCAGAGTTTGAAAACAAACAAACCAAAATCAGTGATTTCTTTAAGTAATTTGTATGAAAGAAGTGACTGATTTTTAGTTAATTTGTTTTAATTTCATTCAGAAATAAGACAGGGAAAGTGTTAACCCGTAACATTTAAGGCCTTTATTTGGTTCCCAACTGAAAAGAAAACATTTGCATGTTTAAGTACACATGTACATGCACATGTTTTCTTTACTACACTTGATGGGTTTTTGTATTAAGAGACCGTTTTATTAAGCGACCACTTTTTGACTGTCCCTTGGGTGGTCTCTTAATACAAGTTTGACTGTATATCTTCACTGTCTACAATTATTTCTCTGTGCAATCACTGCTGTGGAGTGCACTGGTTGCACAATCAACTTGTAAATAGTGCAGACCCTGATGAGACAGCTCCTGCAGGAGCTGTCTCATCTGGGTCTTCACTATTTACAGGTAGGTATATTGACGTGAATAGCAAGCGAAGGGTTAATTGCAGACTCCCATTCCTGTATGGTTCTAAACATTTACACAAAGTTTCAAAGAAAAACATTAAACTGTTTCTAAGATATGAGTCAGGGACCCACTGACACATGGACAGATGCACAGACATATTGACAATTTAATGCCAACTACAAATGTATATCCCTCCACCTTTGGCAATAGATAATAAATGGAGAAAAAGCCTTGCTTCTAAAATGAGACTTTAAGTAATTCTGTAATTTCTTTCAGACTGTTTACTGATTTTTTTTAATGCCTGCAATGGTAGCAATTAATGCCATTTTGCGAAAATAATGTTTCCTCGTAAGATTTTTGTCTGGTTCTTTGTCACAATCAAATTATGTTTTCCACAACATGCAATTTACTACAGAAATACTTTTAAACA
The DNA here is from genome assembly GCA_963576725.1 of Azorinus chamasolen. Taxonomy (NCBI): domain Eukaryota; kingdom Metazoa; phylum Mollusca; class Bivalvia; order Cardiida; family Solecurtidae; genus Azorinus; species Azorinus chamasolen. Next base: position 62,711,845 of record OY755243.1, on the reverse strand, counting down.
GTATTGCTCTAACGGGTCTACAAACATGTAATCATACTGGAAGCAGCTACGTTTTGCTTGTTAATAACAGGCATTCTAACTTCACTTTTTCCTTCCCCCTATTTTAATAGCATTTTATTTGCTTGTTTGTTTTTTTTTTTTTAATTCTTAATCTTTAACTCCATAATACACCAATAGTGCCTTTGTAAACAGAGTAGACGGAGATCAGATGGCTCCTGTAAGAGTAGTTTGATCAGGATCTACACTCTTTGCTTATAGAATAACAGATTAATTCTACAGTTTCTGCCAGAGCCCAAATATCCTGTATTAACCTTTTACGCCATAAATATACTTTTCTGTGCCTTTGTTAACAGAGTAGACCCAGATCAGATGGCTCCTATACTTTACCTTTAGAAGCCGTCTGATCCGGGTCTGCTCTATTTGCTGTTCCTGTAGTTTCTACCATGGTCCAAGAGGCCTGTGTCCATGTGGTTTTATAACAATAATTCTAATTTAAACTAATTAACCCATTCCCTCATATTGACGACTTTTGACGACTCTGTAAAAGTCACTTTGTGAAACCATTGTGATAAATAGAGCATTTGCTCCTATAGGAGCAAATGCTCTATTTATCACAATGGTTTCAAACTACAAAATTCTAAAAACTTTCTTTTTCTCTAGTTAATTCTCCTTTTCGGTAGATTTATTTAAAGAGGTCGGATCTAAAAATAGTCTATGAGGTAATGGGTTAAGTCATTATTTCTTACATAAATATTCTTGGAGTAAAGGGTTTTTATGCCATTATGAAAATTAATCTAATTAATATTCATATGTCATTATTTCTAATATGGATATTTGTGCTCATACTCACAATAACTATCATTCGTACTGGAGATGAGAAGGCTGATCAGAATAGAATGAGGGCTGGAAGTTGTTCAAGCACTTTCCCTGTTTTATATTTTTGTAAGAAATAATGACATCCTTAATATTTATAACCCAAGTTTTTATAATGGCATATCTACATAGGATGTTTTGACTCAGGCAGAATCTGTAGAATCAGATCTGTCAGATCTATATTATACCATAAGCAAACAGAGCAGACCCTGATTGGAGTCATGGTCTACTTGGTTTGCGAATGCGTGAAAAGGTATGTTTATGCAGGAATATGTTAAACACTTTTTACCCATTGCCTCATGAATATTTATGTGAAAATAAAGAGCTCATTTTTGAATGGCATTATAAATTAGGGAACATAAATTTTGATCATGGCAAAAACTTTAAAATGAGATGAACGGAACTGCTGAAAGCTGTTACAAGTATCTTTTTCCTCAACCAACATGACAGCATAACTGTCAACAGTTTCAGTTTTCATCAGTGGCTGGAATTTGAGACAATCATTTTGTTAGATTGGAAAATCTATATTTACCAATTAATAGGGAAATGAGCTTTTTAGAAGATTAATAAATTGATGCAAATATACTCATTAAATGATTTAATTTGTTTTATAAAAAAATCAAACATGAAAAATATTGTATCTGTATGTAACGCAAACATACTGTACATTATGATATGAAATATAAAATGATAAAAAAAAATTCAAACATGTAGTTATACTAAGCATTTGTTATATTCACTTTGTTGGTATAAAAGGTGATATTGAAGCCAAATTGTTTAATATGATGTTCTTTAATTATATTTCTCTTTCCCTCGTATTGACAACTTTTCATGCATTTGCAAATAGAGTCAAACCAGATCAGACAGCTCCTATAGGAGCTATCTGATCAGGGTCTGCTCTGTTTGCTTATGGTATGAAATAGATCTGATTCTACGGTTCCTGCTTGGGCCAAAATGTCCTGTGTTCAGATGCCATTATAAAAAATAATGTAATTAATATTCATGTTGTCATTATTACGTTTAGTATGCAACAGAGAAAGGGTTAATTAACCCGTTCCCGTATATTGACGCCTTTTGACGCTTCTGTAAAGGTCACTTCGTGAAACCATTGTGATAAATAGAGCATTTGCTCCACAGGAGCAAATGTTCTATTTATCACAATGGTTTCAAAACTACAAAATTCTGAGATTTTCCCTTTCTCTAGTTAATGCTCCTTTTTGGTTGTATCTAAAAATAGTCCATAAGGGAAAGGGTTAACTCTGTGTGGTAGTCTGTCATAATGATTCAATTTTGATTAAGTACTGTAGGAATACATATTTTGTTATGTCATCCACAAAGTGGGAGGCATATAGCCTCGCTCTTGTCTGTCTGTACGTACCTCCAGTCCATATGTACGTACAAACATACATATTATGTCCTGCAAATCTTGTGTTTCCAACAGTTTACTCCTCATACACCAGTAGGAGGATCTGCTTTGTGAAGTTGTGAGCAAAGAAAGGGAATTTTTGTTTTTGTTGTGGCCACTTTTACCAGAGTTTGGTGGTTTTCATCACCTGGAGATGATGTGAATCAAGCTTTGTGCTTTTAGCCCTGAGTTTAGTGTATACTCCATATTTCCATAACAGCTCATAGGATTTTTGTCAAAAAACAATCTCCCAAAACTGATTTGCAAATCCTATGTACAGACATGTTCCAGCAAACACGACACAAGGTCAAGGTCACAACAGATGATCTGACATAAGTCTCAATATTCTTTCCACTCCACATCTCCCTGAGAGTTTGAGGATTTTCATCCTATGTTGAACATTATAAATTTTTCATCTTTTCAGGCAATAGCTAAAACTTATGTTCCAGTTATTAAGATTCAAAATCAAGATCACAATTGAAGGGCAATCTTTTCAGCAATAAATTTCATGTCAGCTTCGTACACTGTACATCCAAAATGTAAAAATTAGGCCAAATATTTACTTTCCTCAAGACAATGTGCAGAACTTAGATAATTTTCCATCCAGCTATAGGTTCAAGGTCAATGTAATGATTTAACCCTTTCCTCCATGAATATTCATGTAAAAAATAATGAAGTCATGAATATTAATTAGGTTAATTTGTTATAGCACTTTGATAGAATTTGTTTCGGTCATGCCAGAAACTTTAGAATCATATCTATATTATATCATAAGCAAACAGAGCAGACCCTGATCAGGTGGCTCTGATCTGGGTCTACTCTGTTTGGAAAGGCATAGAAAGGTGTATTTATGGAGTAAAGGGTTAAGGTCCTGCCATAAACTTTTGTGTCTCCCCCAAATCTCACAAACAATTGATGGATTTTCACCTTACTATTGTTTATGGGCAATTAAGCAGGGAGAGATACTTGTTTTGTCTTGAGCACAAGCATGTAGTATGATATATCTGAGTTTCTTTCTTGAATAAAAATATTACTCTTTAGCGACTTGCCATTTGAAAAATTAAAACCAACAACAATTATGGTCTATTTTAGTTCTTTGTAGAGTTTCGTGCAATGTCTTAAAAAATTATGACTCAGTTTACCCTTTACTCCATTAATATGTTAGAAATAATGACATCATGAATGTTAATTAGATTATTATTGTTTTAATAACACATAGACACATGAATGTATGACCAAGGCAAAAACAGTAGAATCGTATCTATATTATATCATCAGCAAATAAAGCAGACCCTAATCAGATGGCTCCCACAGGAGCTGTCTGATCTTGGTCTTCTCTGTTTGCAAAGGTGTAGAAAAGTGTATCTATGGAGAAAAAGATTAACTCAAAGAGGTTGCAAATATTTTCAGAGCTGTGTGGTCGCATACATTGTTTTGTATCGGCCAGTCTCTCACTCTTTCACTCCCCTGGACCATTTCATTAATTTTGTCTGGACCCATTTCATTTGTCTGGCAAATAATATCCTTTCGTAGATTATAGGTTGCCAGGCTGTTTCCAAAACTGTTGTTTGCTAGAATTGTGATGTACAGTAAAACCCCTCTAAACCGTAATTCTAGTAGAGAAGAATTTAAATACTTTTAGGCAGGTGGCAGCTTAATGCAGGGTGAAAGTCATGCAGAAAGCTCCTAGGGGAGTTTTCTGTATGATTTCACTCTGCATTAAGCTGCCACCTGTCTCCAAGACCGATATGTTTACTAAATTTAATGTCTGGTTTAGAGGGGTTTTACTGTACACTGTAATTTCTGCATTTCGTCAGAAAACATAATCTGAGGTGACAAACATTGTGTTTTAATAAGATGAGACTTCATATTGCTAAGTCTTAGATCTGAATCCAAACTGTCTACACACGCTTGTCATTCTATGTTCAATGGTGTAATACAGATCTATACGCCGTTGTCCTTATATATGCAGGTCACAACTCTTGTCACAATTATTGTCAGACTGGGTCCCCTGGGAATTGACTTCACAGACTAGTCTCCGATTATGTTGGGGGGGGGGGGGGATGATTGGATTTTGAAACCTGCTCGCTCTCAACACTGTCTGATAATTACATTTTCTCTTATCTCCAAATTCGCAGAAAAGTGCCGGAGATTGGAATGGAAAGACATCCATAGCGGGAAGGTGGCAGGAGTGATTTGGGGGAGGTAAGTGCTCGCTAGTAATGATTCTATAGATGTGTATGCGTTACTTTATTTAGGTAAAACTTGACTACATAATTATATTGAGACTCTGTAGTTGTTTGCAGGAGCTGTCATCAGGCTTACTGTAACTGTCATTAACCCTTTCAATGCTGATTTTTTCAGAGTGGAATAGCCTAGCAGTATCAACCTACGCATTTCTACGCCTTTGTAAACAGAGTAAACCCAGATCAGACGGCTCCTATAGGAGCCGTATGATCAGGGTCTACTCTGTTTGCTTATGATATAACATAGATATGTTTTACAGTCTCTTCCATGGCCAGAAATTCCTGTGTCCATCAACTATTATAACAAATCATTCTAATATATATATGTGACGTCATTATTTCCTACATGAATATTCATGGAGGAAAGGGTTGAACTATAGAGTAAACTCAGTATCAAAAGCTTACCGTAAATTTGAATGACAAAAGCGCAGACTGATCTGGGTCTACACTGTTTGCAAATGACAATTTATGCATGACCAGTGTTCAAAGGCTTAAAGGTAATAACAGACAGTATGTACAAGTATACAATATAAAAATACCAAGTCCTTCGGACGAGACTATAAACCGAGGATCGATGTATCAGTGCTTTACACTGGGCATCTAAAAGAACCAGAGAAACTCAGTCGATAATAAGAGTAGGGCATCGCGCCCGGGTTTCTTTGTATCCTCTCCCCTCTCTCTGGGGCGTCAAATTAGCCCGTAACAGTGAACAGAAACGGATGTTAATCAACACAAACAAACCAACAATATAAAAAATAATTGATATTTATGCTTACATCTCGTACTACAGTTTTTATACATGTAAATATCAGATTACATGTAATTTTGATTTGAGATAAGGTCAAACGCTTTTCATGTATGTAGAATTAGGAAATATTACTTTGCTTGTGGCCTGTTCAGTAAAACCCCTCTAAACCAAATGTTAAAGTTAGTACAAATATCGGTCTTAGAGACAAGTGGCAGCTTAATGCAGGGTGAAAGTCATGAAGAAAGCTCTTCTAGGAGCTTTCTGCATGACTTTCACCCTGCATTAGGCAGCCACCTTGTCTAAAAGTATCCTAATTCTACTCCACTAGAAAATGCTCTATTTATCACTATGGTTTCATAAAGTGACTTTTAAACAGAGGCATAGAACGGCGTATTTATGGAGGAAAGGGTTAAGTTTCATTCTGCGAGATACCACCTATTATCAAACCCCAGAATTGTACTGAGTTGGGGTGGTCAATGTTGACAGGTTTTAATGTACCAGATCTTGCGATGGTAAAGTTGCATCCTGGAGAACATTCTATCGTTTTGTATGACAGCTTTCCCCGATTTCCCCAGAATTGTAAGAGGGTTTGGGGGAGAATTGATTGCCTTTTTCCCTGCTTTACTCTGTCATCATTTACAATTAGGTCGCATGACAGGAAGCCAGGAAATAAATTGCAGACTTGCACAGTTTTGGAAATGGAAATTTTGCACAAATCGGTTTGTTAAACATTAGTTGAAGCACAGACTTGAGTGTTTTGTTTTGGACACATATCCATGAATGATGATACAAAATAGTTACGGATCAAAACGCCACTGATGTCGTGGATTTGTACAAATCCTTGAGTTGCTAAGGATAAACTGATTTAGAAAGAATCAGGGATAGAATTTGGGGATTAAAACGGTCTGCTACTGATCACTATAAGAACTCATTGGGCTTGTTAGGGTTGGCATTGGCACACTTTATTAACCCTTTCTTATATGAATATTCATGTAAAAATCAATGATATTGATTAGATTAAATTGTATAATGGCATACGAACAAGGGATATTTCAGCCATGATAGAAACTGTAGAATCCAACTCTGTTATTTCATAAGCAAACAGAGCAGACCCTGATCAGACGGCTCGTCTGTTTTCAAAGGTGTGAAAAGGTGTAGGAAAGGAGAAAAGAGGCTGTTGACCCTTTATCCTATAATCCTTTCTTTTTATGCCAGACCCAATTAGAGAGCTTCTGCATGGACCGTCTCATTAAGGTCCATGGCCATGGCAATACATTTTCTTATTTTATTTTTTCCATTATGACAATTAATATGATGCCATTTGAAAAATAGTAGCAACAGTCCAGTATTTTTCACCATTTGCACATACAGCCACAAGTGTGGCAAATCAATGGAAAATGTACTGATTTTTCTGTCCAACTGACCGGAAATTGCACTACTTTCACGTACAAAAGCAAATTTTATTTGCAGTTGAAATACAATGTCATGTAGTATGTCATACTGGCTGAAAAAATAGCTGAATCTAGCTGCAATTTTCGTGAAGAGCAGAAAGCGTTTCTTAAGATACGTGGACTGATTGGCATCAACGCATCAGAAATTAAAGCTGACTTGGACAAAGTGTATAGGGACATTACACTTCCATATCATACTATTGCCCAATGGGTATCTCTCTGTAAAGATGGAAGAATCAGCACCAAAGATGAGACTCTTCCTGGGTGCCCTGTGACTGCTGTGTCTGACAAAGACACAGATGCTGTGAAAGTAATAATGGAGAAAGATGTAAGATGCACAGTTGATCAGATAGGAGAAACATTGGGACTTAATTCATCAGTGTTTTTTCTGTTTTTAAAAGAAAAGCTAAACCTGCTTCAGATTTGTACCCGCTGGATACTGCTTTTATTATCTCTGAGCAAAAGAGGGAGAGGGTAGAAAAAGCTTCCGCCCTGCTCGTCAAATATAAAAAACCAAGGACCCTTGATGTATCAGAGAAATTGTAACAGATGATGAGATGTGGCTGTACTTTTTTGAGCCTAACAATAAAGAAAATAATGAAATATGGGTAGGTGAAAACAATGACAGGCCCGTTATTGTTCATTGAAGCAGAAGCATCAGGTGGGTTATGTATGCCCTGTTCCTTGACTCAAATGGAATTGCAGCTCAAGTCCCTGTCTCTGAATACAGTAGTGTTAGTATAGTATATTTTACAAAGAAAATGTCCTCTCTGCTGTTCTCGACCGCTATTCACTTAAACGCCCAAGGTCAGGGGCATGTGGCATCAGGCTGCTACATGGTAACGCACGAGCCTATCATTTAGGTGTAGTGCAGGAACACCTCAAGAGGAATTACATATAGGTTTCACCACACCCACCATATAGCCCTTGTGACTTTTGGTTGAAATCATGCTTAATCCATTCCCAGATATTGACGACTCTGTAAAAGTCACTTTGTGAAAGCATTGTGATAAATAGAGTATTTGCTCCTATAGGAGCAAATGCTCTATTTGTCACAATGGTTTCAAACTACAAAATTCTAAATTTTTCCTTTTCTCTAGTTAATGCTCCTTTTCGGTAGATTTATTCAAAGAGTTTGTATCTAAAAATAGCCTATGAGGTAATGGGTTAAGAGGGCATCGCTTTGAAACGTGCAGCATAATTAGGAGCGTTTTATACCAGTGTATAAACAGTATACCTAAAGAGCGCTTCCAAAATGCATTTTCTGAGTGACTTTTGCACCTGGAAAAATGTGTAGAGTCTGGTGGAGCATACTTTGAAAGTCTCTTGGAAATTGAGCAAGGTATGAAAAAGCTGTAACTCTTACCACTACTTTTTCAAACACTCCTCTTATTTATAATCGAGTCAGAAATAATGACTATGAATATTAATCAGCTGAAGTTGGAATCATGAATAAGCAAGTTTTTACCATACAGAATATGTAAAATTACAATAAAACCTCTCTTTAATGGCCACTAAATTACATCAAGTATTTTGTGTTAGAAGCAGGTGGCTGCTTAACCCTTTCGTTCTCAGCACTATTTTGGAAATTTACATAATATTATTTATTAACGTGTACTGATGTATGTAATCAATAATACTGTGTTTGTTATTTGTCTAAGACCCATAAAACTATATACATGTACATGTACCATTGAAAAGGGTATGATTTTTATACGCCCACCTAATAAAGGTGGTCGTATATTGGCATGGCCCTGTCCGTCAGTTCATTCGTTCGTCCGTCAACATTTTGTTTGTCTGCAGTTTTCTGGGAAAACTATTTGACTGATATTTATGAAACTTCACACAAATGTTTAATGCATCAAGATCTGAAGCTGAGTTGATTCTGAGGTTCATATGATTTTTCGTTTCAGAGTTATGGCCCTTGTCCTTAAAAAATAATGCAAATACATGCAAATAGTTTGTCCGCCGTTTTCTGGGAAAATGATTAGAGAGATGTTAATGAAACTTCACACAAATGTTTAATGCATCAAGATCTGAAGCTGAGTCGATTCTGAGGTTCATTTGATCTGTCGTTTCGGAGTTATGGCCCTTGTCCTTAAAAAATAATGCAAATACATGCAAATAGTTTGTCCGCTGTTTTGTGGGAAAACTATTTGAGAGATATTAATGAAACTTCACACAAATGTTTAATGCATCAAGATCTGAAGCTGAGTCGATTTTGAGGTTCATTTGATTTTTCGTTTCAGAGTTATGGTCCTTGTCCTTAAAAATAATGCAAATACATGCAAATAGTTTGTCCGCCGTTTTCTGGGAAAACTATTTGAGAGATGTTAATGAAACTTCACACAAATGTTTAATGCATCAAGATCTGAAGCTGAGTCGATTCTGAGGTTCATTTGATCTGTCGTTTCGGAGTTATGGCCCTTGTCCTTAAAAAATAATGCAAATACATGCAAATAGTTTGTCCGCTGTTTTGTGGGAAAACTATTTGAGAGATATTAATGAAACTTCACACAAATGTTTAATGCATCAAGATCTGAAGCTGAGTCGATTTTGAGGTTCATTTGATTTTTCGTTTCAGAGTTATGGTCCTTGTCCTTAAAAATAATGCAAATACATGCAAATAGTTTGTCCGCTGTTTTCTGGGAAAACTATTTGAGAGATATTAATGAAACTTCACACAAATGTTTAATGCATCAACATCTGAAGCAGAGTCGATTCTGAGGTTCATTTGATCTGTCGTTTCGGAGTTATGGCCCTTGTCCTTAAAAAATAATGCAAATACATGCAAATAGTTTGTCCGCTGTTTTGTGGGAAAACTATTTGAGAGATATTAATGAAACTTCACACAAATGTTTAATGCATCAAGATCTGAAGCTGAGTCGATTTTGAGGTTCATTTGATTTTTCGTTTCAGAGTTATGGTCCTTGTCCTTAAAAATAATGCAAATACATGCAAATAGTTTGTCCGCTGTTTTCTGGGAAAACTATTTGAGAGATATTAATGAAACTTCACACAAATGTTTAATGCATCAACATCTGAAGCAGAGTTATGGCCCTTATGAAGGAAAGGTTTAATAGAGATCTAATTCTGGGCAGGTGATGGCTTAATATAGGACAAAAGTCATGCAAAAAGCTCCAGTAGGAGATTTTTATGCTCCCGCTGACGATAGTCAGGGGGCATTATGTTTTTGCCCAAGGTCCAGGTCAAATGAAGAATTTTACGTGCAGCACCTCTATTGGGGCATTGCTGTGTCTTACAGACACAATTTTCTAGTTGCATTTGCTTTGTCCTGCAATAAGCAACAACTTGCTTGTGAAGTCTCCTATGTTTAATTAGTAACTCAAATTAACCCTTTTTTTTTTTAAATTGCACTTTAAACAATTAGAAAGTTTTTATTATGACAAAAAATGTAGAATCAGATCTGTACTATTTCATAAGCAAACATAGTAGACCCTGATATGATGACCCCTACAGGAGCCCAATCTGTTCTTTGTCTACTCTTTGTGCAAAGGTGTAAAAAGATATAATAAAGGTGTAAAAAGGTGTATCTATTGAGTAATGGGCTAACAAGTATCGAAATGCTGGTAATTTTGGATTACCAATGTTAAATGTTAAAGAATTTTCTTGGTATTATGTAGTAAGTTTCCTTTACTTTTTGTCATTACAGACATTTGCGAACATTATGCAGGCATAATTAGGTAGTGTTAATAATCTCAGCTGTCAGGGCAAGTTTTTTTTGTGGGATGTTATTTGTGGGGTAACAATAAATATCAGACCCACCTGCAGCCAAGTTACAATTAATGACTGGTGTTGGATTTCTGGCCCTGAAGATGTAGAGATAACACATGAAATGGTGGTGTCCCATTTCGCTCCTGTATTATTTCGCGTGTATTTTCAAATCTAGACTTGTTCAACATTCTTTCCTGTACACTTTTGTAAATGTTGCTGGCAAATATTCATGTGCAAACATTGCAAAAGGTCAGATAAGTTAATTTTTACTCTTCATCAAAAAGTCTAAGATTCTCGGTTCTGGTTTAGGTGGTGTCTCATCCCTTAATGCCATGAATATACATGTAAAAAAAATATATATGCATGACTATTAATTAGCCTGATATTTATAATGAACAAGAAAAGATTTGGCTCAGGTTCATGCTTTTGCAACCAGAGTAGACCCAGATCAGATGACTCCTATTGAAGCCATTTGATCAGGGTCTGCTCTGTTTGCTTATGAGATGATATGCTAGTTTTTTTTGCAAATACAGTTGATATACATGTACATTTTTTGTCAAAGCAATAGCTTCTCTTGAAAATGTTTCATTATAAAAATCCAGCTAATAAATATTCATGATGTTATTGTTTCTTACATGCATATTGAACAGGTAACGGGTTAATTTGCAATTAACACAGGATGTGGATTGAACCATAGCAATTGGCAAATAATCTTTGAATCACTGGCAAACCACAGCAATTGGCAAATAATCTTTGAACCACAGCAATTGGCAAATAATCTTTGAACCACAACAATTGGCAAACCACAGCAATTGGCAAATAATCTTTGAAAAACTTAACAAATTGGCAAATAATCTTTGCAACCTTTTCAAATTGAAGTGTATTAACGCCATATTCAATCCTTCAAAGTGGAATGTCCATCAGTGTTAGACAACAGAGTTCACTCAATATGTGCAAATGATGTAGACACAGATCGGAGGGCTCCTAAAGAACCCCCTGATCTGGTTCCGCACTGTCTGACTTTTAGGGTGTGCTCGCCAGTTATAAACCATGTACCTTTAATTGGTACACTGGTAAGGTACAAACAGTGTAGACACATATCGGAGTGCTTCTGAAGAGCCCCCTGATCTGGTTCCACACTGTTTGTCTTTTGGATGTGATCGCCAGTTGTAAACCATGTACCTTTAATTGGTACACTTGTAAAGTACAAGCAGTGTAGACACAGATCGGTGTGCTTCTGAAGAGCCCCCTGATCTGGTTCCGCACTGCTTGTCTTTTTTGGGTATACAGTTTTAAACCATGTGCCTAAGTTCTTTAATTGCCACTCTTGTAATGTACAAACAGTGTAGACACGGATTAGGAGGCTCCTGAACCCCCCCCCCCCCCCCACCCCCCACCCCCCCCCCCCCTGGTCTGGTTCCGCACTGTTTGTCTTTAGGGTGTGCTCGCCAGTTATAAACCATGTACCTTTAATTAGTACGCTTGCAGGGTACAAGCAGTGTAGACACAGATCGGAGTGCTTTTGGGGAGCCCCCTGATTTGGTTCCGCACTGTTTGTCTTTTTAGGTATACAGTGTTAAACCATGCACATAAGACCTTAATTGGCACACTCTTGGTGTACAAACAGTGTAGACACAGATCAGGGGGCTCCTAAGAAGCCCTCTGGTCCGAGTCCGCAATGTTTGTCATTTGTAGTGTTTGTTAATAAGGCACATTTAGCATTACATATTATGAATGACTGCCCGTCATTACTTGTTTTTACTATGTATTATATAATGCTGATGGACATGTATGTCTTTTGCAAATAAAACATACCATATAATTATGAAAGGCTTAAATGAAATTTGCCAGAGGTTTTTGAGGAACCCTTTTTCTAGGAGCCCTCTGATCTGGGTGTACACTGTTTGCAAATGCCAGAATTTCATCATACAGTACATAATTATATAAGAAAAATTTAAATCATCATAGTACAAAATTGCAGCCAGTCGCTGTAGTTTTGTGATCAGAGTATACACTGTTTGAGAATATATTCAATATAAGCCATTTATACCTATCCCTTATGAATATTCATTTAATATTTTCCATGTGTAGAAACTCTTTCGGTGCCAATGTCACCTGTTGGCACCATTGAAAACAGTGCAGTCCCAGGTCAGATGCCGCATTTTCAAGGTGGCATCTGACCTGGGACATCACTGTTTTTTGTAGTATTTTAGCCCAAGCATACAGGTTTTTAAAAACAAATGTTCTACTAATATACCTTTATTAGTTAGTCTAGAATTATATTTAATATGAAATTATTATTGCAGACGACACTTTTAAATTTGGCGCCAAAAGAGCTAAACCAGTTAGATTAGGGTTTCCACTATATGCCTAAGTTTGTCTGTCCAAATACATCAAGCAATTAGGGTAATAGTAAACGTTTTGATGTAGACACTAGCTTCATTTCAACAGCTGTTTTTTCCGGTCAGGGGTCAATTTCCATTTATAATTGTACATGAATTCCTGACAACTATATCAAAACTCTATTACCTTGTTCATATAATTGATTACAGAAGAACCTGTCTTAAGCGACCATGAAAAAGAGGTCTAATTGTGGGTCTGTAAGGCAGGTAGTAGCTTAATGCAGGTCAAAAGTAATGCAGAAAGCTCCTATAGGAACTTTCTGCTCTACTTTTGACCTGCATTAAGCAACCACCTGCTTTTTAAGACTCCTATGTTCAATAAATGAATGGCCACTTTGGACAGGTTCTACTGTATCTAGCCAAGTGTCAGTTAGAGTAACTTCCAAGCAGAAAGAGTACATATTGTTTTAGCTATAATTAACCATTATCACACCATCCCCGACCTGACTCGCATTTGCAAACAGCTTGGATCCAGACATGATGCGTAGTAACTCAGCGTCCCATCAGGATCCACCTGTTTGACACTCGGTCAAAAGTTTCTGAAAAATTTGATTGAATCAGAAGTGGTCAAAATTGCACCAGATCAAAATTTGAGCAGAGATTTATTTTTTTTCACTGCTGGATAAGAGTTACCAAAAGTAAACACTTCTGGGTTCATACAAATAGTGACCAGTTCATGACTTTGGAATTCTTCATACAGATGGTGCAGCATGTTGGTTTGTTTACACAGTTTCCTGGTCATATTTTCTTATAGATGAAGAGTTTTATAGATGAACCAGCTTTATTTGTTTATAACGCCCTGAAATATGGCAGTTGTTAATGACGTTTTTACCCTTTATTACATGTTGTAAATTTTTCTAAGCATTCCCTTCATATAATCAAACTTGATAAAAAAAATATTGTGAGAAGATGCTGTTCTTTACAAAGGACATTTTTGGCATACATGTACAGTCACCTGCTTTAGCACTATGTCACTTAGGGATCACATTCCTTGTCTGTTTGTCTATTCATGTAAGAAATAAAGACATCATGAATAATAATCAGGTTAATTCTTATACTGGCATAAGGACACAGGAAATGTTGACAATGGTAAAAACTGTAGAACCAGATCTATATTATTTCATAAGCAAACGGAGCAGACCCTGATCAGACGGCTCCTATAGGAGCCGTCTGATCTGGGTCTACTCTGTTTGCAAAGGTGTAGAAATGTGTATTTATGGAATAAAGGGTTAAAGGTGTCAAAAAGATGTCTTTATTAATAGACGTCCTATTTGTTTTAGAATTGCCACCTGGTATAGATAATGATCTTTTTCCACATTGTTGGCAAGTTTGTGATGTTTGAATCCATTGGTACACTCTAGTTAATGCCATGCTTCATGAGCTGTAAAACTGTTCGTCACTCAGACACTGTATTAACACGTCATTCCATGAATATTCATGTAAGATATAATGACGTCATGAATATTAATTAGATTAATTTTTTATAATAGCACATTGAAACAGGAATTTTTGGCCATGGCAGAAACAGTAGAACAATATCCATATTATATCATAAGTAAACAGAGCAGACTCTGATCAGATGGCTCCTATAGGTGCCGTCTGACCTGGGTCTACTCTGTATGCAAAGGCGTAGAAATGCATATTAAAAACTACTTAGAGAATTGAAGCAGCTGAAAATTTTTGTTAATGAAACTTGCTTAGTGTTCCAGAAAAGCAGTAGATGCATGTGATGCAGGTAATTTACTGACTTGTGACTGGTGATGCCCGGTGTCCTACCCAAGATCAAACGATCTTGCAAGTAGCAGTCAGGTGGCACTAGAAATGACAAACAGGAAGCTGTTACCAAGGTAAAACTTATCAGAATGACGCAAATTCCTGATGTGAAACAGGTTATTTTTCAAGAGTGGTGCTTTGGAACTCGTCTGATGTTTCATCTAGTAGTGTCTGAAACATTTGTAGAATAAAGGGCTTGGCTCATTAGAACTAATTTCCTCGTTATTTGTTAAGCATAGCTATGTCAGTATCAGCATTGCATTCTATTCGTTTTTCTACCAAGTTATTAGTGGTTTATCCTTTTGGTGACCTCAGGTGTCCTTTTCTAATGAATCATATTCAGGAAAAATTGGTAAACCATATGACCTCTTTGCGTCGTTCAAGTAACTGTGAAAAACATTACTTGTGTATATTCCATGTGACCCATTGTCTGAGCTGGATACAAATCTAAGTGCTACTCTAATTATCCTAAAAACCTAGGCAAACAGTGCAGACCCTGATCAAACTGCTCCTGAAGGAGCAGTTTGATCAGGGTCTGCACTATTTGCTACTATGTCAGTCTTATTTATATTTATCCAAGTGGTGCCAAATTGAATTATACCACTTTACAATCCTATGTAGAGTGGCGAATATTTAGAATAAATACAACAGTTGAGGATTATTATTACATTATTCATTACACCATTGGAATTTCATCTAATGGATTCTTTCATCATACAATTAACTCTTCTCATGCTGAAAAAAATAAAGTCTGCTAAAAATACTGATCTGTTACCATTTTTTGCCTACATCCGATTTGTTCACTGGTGACCGAATCTCAAACAGCTTGGATCTTGATGAGACGCCGAGTAACTCGGCGTCTCATCAAGATCCAAGCTGTTTGCAAATGCCAGTCAGATTGCACTTAGCATGAGATGGGTAATTCTTGATTCTGTCATAACATGTTTGTTTCTAATCTTTGTGAATCGGTTACTGTCAAAACACTTCGAATGGCTAGTGTCTGCAAATAGTATGTGTGGGTGGGTAGCATCTACTAACAGTGATCACAGATTTTTATTAAGCATCCAAAACATATTGTTTTTTGGCCTGCCTCCCTTAAGTCTTTTGTTCGTCTTCCTGTCTGTCTGGGTCTGTCTTTCTGTCTTGTCTGTTTTATTTGTTTGCCAGAAACATTAATCTTTTGACATATTAGTGATATAGAGAATCTGTTGCGAGTTGTCTTTTAAGATCACATGTTCCTAAATGAGCTTTAGAAAATGTCATTAAGCGAGCGAGTTTAGGAGTATAAATGACATGTAAACATCGGTTTCCATAGTTTGATGTCACATATAACGTATGACGTCATATTATGTTCTAAAGTGATCTTACACATGTTACAGATCAGGGAATCTTAACCCGTTGTTCCAACTCGGAGATAAGGGAAGGTATGTGAGAAAAAGACTTCATACTTGCTATTTATATGCATCTCATGAAGCTGCAACTTTTGTGTGGTACTATAATGTCAAGGTCAAAATTATAGGTCATTTTGCATTTTGGGAACTGTGGTTCACAAACACATCTTATTCTATTCACAAACTCATCTTGTTTATTATGCTCATTTTATTTTGCAAGAGAGAAAAAATAACACAAAATTGAAAAAAAAACCTTGACAACCAATCTCCCTTCTCGATCAGTTTGTTTTGCACCATTTTGGTTTTTAAGACTCCTATGTTCAATAAATGAATGGTCGCTTAAGACAGATTCTACCACAGTTCTATAATGCAGTAATTTTGCTTGGTTAATTTGTCCCAGTGAAATTTTGCAGTGTGCAATAATGACAAATAATTAATTTTCCTCCAAGACAAAATTAAAACAATGTCAATGAAGCTGAGACAAGTTCTAATTTTACATTTGAAAATGAATCAAGATTTTCCTAAAATGACATTTAAATCAGTATGCTTGATACTGCAACTTAGTGTCAAATGTAGGTAGCTGCTGCATTTTTTCATTTTAGAAAGTAAAGAAACAGATCTATAAATTCTATTAGCAAACAGAGCAGACCCTGATCAGATGGCTCCCCTAGGAGCCATCTCATCTGTGTTGTCTCTGTTTGCAAATGTGTGAAAATGCTTTTATATGAGGGAATGGGTTTAACAAGCTGCGCATTAGAAAATCTTTCTTGCAAAAACATCCCTCAATTTATTCAGAATACATACTTGGGCAAGTTCACTTATAACTAAAGGCATAAATGGGTTTATTGGCTGTGTCCAGCTGAATGAGCAAATGGCATTGTTAATCAGCTGTCTTTACTAACTGTCCTTTACTTTAACCCTTTACCTGATGAATATTCATGTTGGATACACAAACATTTTGAGTAATAAATTCGATGACTTCTTAGATTGGTGTATGAACACAAGGCAGAGGCTATAAAATTAGGTATATATATATATAATTCCATAAGCAAACAGAAAAGACCCTGATTAGACAGCCCCTACAGGACCCATCTGATCTGGGTTTACTTTGTTTGCAAAGGCGCCTCTATCAGGTAAAGGGTTAACATGCTAGACCCTCAGGTATGTTATGGGGTTTTGCGCTGACTGCCTTTGTCAATACTTTGATCCTTGTACCTACAGAATGATTTACTCTATAATTATACCCACATGAGTTGGTTTTATGTGCAAGTGACTGGCCACAATTTCAATGTTTTCTAGATTTATTGCTGTTCGACCACAATGAAATGTTCTGCTTGACATACAATCTTATTTCAGCTTGTTTAAAACACGTTTTTATGGAAAGCGCTTTTCAATCTCATCATCGGTGAAGTAAATTGAGCAAGCAGTGTCAGTTTCCATGTCAAATTCCGTTTAGTAAAACCAAATATCAGGCTCGCTTATGTGCTCTTTTGCTGCAAATTTGTTTGAGCATGAAACACTGGTCTTGCATAGCCCTTTTCCTCATATAAACGTGTTTTCACACATTTGCAAACAGAGTAGACCCAGATCAGAAGGCTTCTAGTGGAGCCGTCTGATCAGGGTCTACTCTGTTTGCTAATGGAATGTGATAGGTCTGTTTCTTTAGTTTCTAAAGTGGCTACAATGTTCCACCTTCCATATTTCATTATACCTATTGTGTCCATGAATATTCAGTAGGTAATTTGGAATAAACATAGGAAAGAGATAGGTTGCAGGGGCTGATGTCTTTATTAATTAACCCTTTCCATTGCAAACAGAGTAGACCCAGATCAATGCTGAATTTGCAAAATTTCCTAAATCCAAACAGGCCAAGCTTTTGGTGAATGTTTAGGTATTTTTCTAAAGAAAAGTGCATCATGACAAACAGTGCAGATCCTGATTAGAAGACTCCTCTTGGAGCCCTCTCATCTTGGCAGGGCTGGAAAAATCCTTAAATTCATTGTTAAATTTTTCAGAAATTCTACTCATCCTGCAAGAAAGTTACTCGTCATGGCAAACGGACGCGAGGAATTTTCCAGGCCTGCTGGGTCTACACTGTTTGCAAAGGGCATTAGTGTCTTGTGTCCTGAACTATGATTGTTAAAGTTGCCACAGTACAAGATCCCTTGGGACCAATTGGGGTCAAGTTATAATTGCTTCTGTGATTGATTTATATAGTTTAATTATATAGCTATTTCTTCATAATATATTAATCCATTTGCATCCTACACCAATAAATGTATTTTATATAATTATTCACCCTTTACCTGGAGAATATTCGTGTTAGAAATAATGACATCATGAATACTACTTACCTGATACAGTAAAACCTCTCTATAATGGTCACTAAATTACATCAAGTATTTTGTGTTAAAGGCAGGTGGTTGCTTAAAGCAAGGTGAATGTAAAACAGAACACTCCTATAGGAGCGTTCTGTTTTACTTTCACCTTGCTTTAAGCAGACACCTGCCCTAAATACCAACTAATAAACACAATTTAGTGGCCGTTATAGAGAGGTTTTACTGTATCATTATAATGGCATGTTTTGGCCATGATAGAAACTGTAGAATAAGATGCATGTTATTCCATATGCAAACAGAGCAGACCCTGATCAGAAGCTCCTATGGGAGTTGTTTGATCTGGGTCTGTTCTGTTTGCCAACACATTGAAAGATGTTTTGTTTAGATAAAGGTCAAAAGGAATGAAGAATTGAGTGTTTCTAATAAAAGGACCCTTAAGGCAATAGTCTATAAGAATCCAGGAATTGACCAAACATTTGTGTATCAAATTTAAGCTATAAATTAAGATTAATGGTGCATTTTGCCTTTCAAAGTAGGAAGTATGCAACGTAGGATGTGTTCCTAACTATTTGGAACAAGTGAACTGGCATTTGTAAACATTGCAGATCCGGATTAGGGGGCTCCTCAGTGTTTTGCATACCCTCTTGCAAAGTATACCCTTTCATACTGAATGGACTCTATTGTTAAACAATAATGGACCATTCCTATATGAAAATTTGGCATGCAAAGGGTTAATTGCATTGCTGAAAAATAATTGTATGTTGCAAATGTCACTATTGTCATATAATGCTTTAACTTGTTTGATATAGGTGGAGGAACTTGATAATTGGCGGCAGTGTAGATCTGGGTGAGAGGACTCTTTCAGGAACCTGGCTAATTGAGGTATACACCATTTTTCATTCAACTTCCTCTTGCATTAGTAATACTTTCATACTGAATGGACACTTCCTGTAACTAATGTTGGAGTATTCCACTTTGAAATCAAAGCATTAAAAGGGTTGACTATATCAATGAAGTCTGTGTAGCATCCATAGAAAATTGGTTTGACCATCTAAATGCAGGCAACTAATATTCATTGATCATTTTCAATGGACTGACTGCCATTTGCAAACAGTGTAGACCCAGATCAAAGGGCTCCTGGTAGAGCCCTTTGATCAGGGTTTGCACTGTTTGTCATTCAAAATCCGTTAACAAGTTTTCTCCTTTCATACTGAGTAGACCCTACTGTTAATCGATGATAGACTTTTCAACATTTAAAGGGTTAGCTCCTTGCATACTATAGAGGAAATGTTGACAAACTATGCCATCAGTTGGGATCCAGATTAGAAGCCAAGTGATGTGGTACTTCATGTGAACCTAAGCTGCTTGAAACTCTTATGAATTTTGTATAGAAATAACAGAAAGATATATTCTGAGAGTTGTTGCCGATGACAATGTTTAAGTTTTGCAATTACTTAGAGTGTCGGAGGATAACAATGTGATAAAACCTAGACAACAGCAACTGTCTGGTCGAAGATCAATTTGCGGCCCAAGCTGTTACCAGGCAAGAATTAACCCTTTCAGTTCTGGATTTTCAGAATGGAATAGCCCAGCAGTGTTTTATTATAGAGTCCACTCAGTATGAAAGGCTTAAACTTGCTACAGGATTTTGAATGACAAACAGTGCAGACCTTGATCAGCGGGCTCCTCTAGAAGCCCTCTGATCTGGGTCTACACTGTTTGCAAATGACAGTGGATGTGTGTCCGCGCATTCTAAGGATCAATATCCGGCTTCCATGAGAAATGCATTGGATGAAATGGGGCCACAATGTTTGCTATGTGATAGCCTTTTGTATATGATGTCTGTTATTGAATTTGATGTCTGCTTCACTCAGGGCATTTGGATTTTTCATGGGCTGGCTTGCGGTAGGTCAGTGGTTCTACCCAGATGCTCTTCTGAACATGAAACAATGCAGTCAGTAAGTTCCGTGTGCAGAAGAACCTCTGGGATCTTCCTCCTCTTGTAATTAGCTGGACGTTATGATGTCATTATTTCTTACCTAAATATTGCGCAGGAAAAGGGTTAAAAGTGGTTTGACTGTACAAGACATTTATATTGTTTTTACATTGTTTTCTACAACTGGTCAAATATCATTTTGTTGTTCTCCAGCTGCTGTACCTCTCAGGTTTTGTTTACTTATCTCGTAGTAGAATGTCAAGTGGCCAGTTTAATCAGGGACCGTAGTCATGTAAATGACAGGTTCACAGTGATTTAGTTGTCACAGGCCTTCGGGCCAATAAAAAATGAGCTGATAATGAAAGGGTTACAGGAAAATTGCCCAAGTTACTGGAAAATTAACCTTTTTGCTGTTACTGGGAAAAAAGGGTAGCTCAGTCATTACCCCTATCCCTTTCCGATTTACAGTACTTTGTTTCAGCTTCTGTGCAATTTGCATAGAAGAATTGCTATGAAGTAAATACTGAAGTGTCTATGGTTAATACTAAATGAATAACATAGTGGTCTATAAAAGCAGGTGTTTGCTAAATACAGTACCAAAGTAATGCAAACAGCTCTGCATACCTTGTTCTATATTTATTACATATTTCAATACCTAGAATAATTATTGACAAAATAGTTATAATGAAATATGAAAGGTGGAACATTGTAGCCATTTTAGAAAGTAAAGAAACAGATCTTTCAAATTTTATTAGCAAACATAGCAGACCCTGATCAGACGGCACCTATAGGAGCCGTCTGATCTGGGTCTACTCTGTTTGCAAATGTGTGAAAATATGTTTATATGAAGGAAAGGGTTAAGCTACCACCAGTCTTAAAGACACAAATTAGACATCTATTGAGTGGTTGCTATTGAGATGTTTTACTGTACATAACATTATTAATGTGGACAACCTTTCTTTGTAACGGACAAATGTAACATTTTCAAGGTTAACTTTTGCATCTGGTGATTATTGAAGTACCACATGTTTTATTACCTTACAGCTATGTGATCCGAAAACAGAATGGATTAATTATATTTTATTGTATTTCAATAAAGTATCACTCTAAATTGAATTTATTTCCCGATATCCCAGATTCATTGGTCTTGCATCCAGTGTATTATAGTTTCATAATCACTTTAGTTTTCCGAAACTTCTTTTCCATATTTTCTGATATAATATTAACTCCACATTTCATATTTGAAATATTTGATTAAAGTCTTGTAAGCATTAACCCTTGACTCCACAGAGATGCTTTTTGGAACCTCTGTAAGCAGAATAGACAAGTCTTCTCTTGTAGGGATGAAGTTATAAGCTCCTATGGAGCAAATATGCTCTATTTATCATAATGGTTTCACAAAATTACTTACAGGATAGACCCTGATCAGGAGTTGTCTGATCTAGTCTACTCAGTTTGCAATACTTAAAAAAGGGGTGGGGTTTGTCAGGTAAGGGTTCAGAATATTTTCCTTCAAATCTTATAGTGACTAAAAGTAGAATATACCATTTATCTTTTTAATAAAATTTGCTTAACCCTTTCCTTGATATAATTTTTTTTCTCGCATTTGCAAACAGAGTAGACCCAGATCAGACAGCTCCTATAGGAGCTATAGGAGCCGTCTGATCAGGATCTGCTCTGTTTGCTTTTGATATGAAATCTGATTTTACAGTGTTTGCCAAAGCTAAAACAAAATCCTTTAAAGGTTTACACTATAAAATTTCAGCTAATAAATATTCATGGTGTGCTTATTTCTTATATATGAATATTGAATAGGGAAATGGTTAATTGTATATAAAAATATCGACCATTGTGATAGACTACAAATTGTACAATGTGTATCTGAAATATCCATAAAGTATCTCTGCATCATTAGGTGAAGAGTTGAGAAATCACTGTGTCCAGAAGCTGTCGGTTGTCATGGTAATATTTATTTGTGTATCCTTATTAGTGTCTGTGTGATAACACAGACACTAATTCTACCGAATCTGCGACAGTAAATCAGCCGGGCCTCACAAAACGATTTACTCAAACTTTCAATGTAGTTCGATATTTAGCTCAATTTATTACAAAAAGTACGAATGTGGACCGCGTTTTAAGACAAGCATTTACTGTATTGGATTATTTCTTCAACAAAAATGACGAATATTGTTCAAATGAGGCGATATTTATTATATCGGTTTTTTTATGCACACTTATACACGAATTTATTTTTGATTAATTGGTCGCCGCCATTTTGAATATCACGTGACATGTCAGCCATCGACAAAGCGAGTGTAGAATTGACTTTACACAGAATTTCTTTTACCAGACCCGCATTTTGGACGAGCTCGAATATCGTAAGTACATGAAGATACAATAGTATCTATTAATAGTTCTGCTATGACTTTCAAGAAGAAAATAATTATCTAACAGAATCACTCGTGACACGATTATCGGTGAATCCCCGAGTTAAAACAATGTCTGTCATGTAGATAAGAAGATTTGCAGCGCCTGAGCTATTTTATATTTTAGTTTTAACTCATTAACCCCCCTAGAGACTTTAAATTAAACCCCTTCGGCTACATTCCTCCATAAATATGCCTTTCTACGTTTTTGCAAACCGATGATGGGAGTCGGGACGTTTCGGACCCAATCCGTTTCGGTCCTTAGTCGTTTCGGACCCAATCCGTTTCGGCATTGGTCGTTTCGGCCTTGTTGCTTGATAATGAGAAACGTTATTTTAGTCTATTTCGTGGATTCAACAAAATATTTCAATAAGAGTTTACAAAAACATTATATAATTACAAACTTAAGCAATTTGCAGTATTTGCAGCATTTTTTTAGCAAATATTAAACACTTTATTCTCATGGGTTTATTTGCTTCATATAAGGTAGAAACAGATGGGGCTTGTTGAGGAACAACTAAGTGCAATAGTACTACACAAACATTTCTGACATAATTATAGGAACTATTCAATCTGACTGGATATTGCAATCTTCGCTTTCTTTATTTCTTGTCAATTGTCAATTTTACTGAAACAAAGAACAGATTTTGCTTAAATAAAATTTGATGTCCATTGCTGATATATTCCACGTAATCCTTGGTCGTTTCGGCCCCAATTGTGGCCGAAACGACCAAGGCCAATACAACCAAGGCCGAAACAGATTGGGTCCGAAACGACCTGGGATCTCATCTGATCAGGGTCTGGTTTGATTGCTCATGAATGAAATAATATAAATAAGTATATGGCAAACAGTACAGATTCTGATGAGAGTAGTTAGTACATCTCTGTCTCATCTGTTGTAGTGCCCCACTGACAGTTCAGCATAGCCCCTACCCTCATATAAACGCATTTTCACGCATTTGTAAACAAGGTAAACCCTTATCAGATGGCGCGGAGCCCTCCTATTTGAGCTGTCTGATCAGGGTCTGCTCCGTTTGTTTATGGTGTTATACAGATCAGATTCTATGTTCCTACAGTTAGAGTTATTTCCGATGATTGATCGAAAGTGCTCATTTAATAGATAATCGATTACAAAATCAAATAATCGATTAATAGAAATAAAAAAATTATTATATTTTATCTAAAATAGCTATATTGTTTCTGATATAAAATGTATGAAAACACATTACTACATTAGTAATGTATGTATTTATCTTCAGATGTGCAATTAAAATCAAAAACATAAAATCTGTTGGTTTTTTATTGTCAATTTTAAGATTTTCGTTACTAAATTTGTACTCAAAATTGAAATTTCTCATTTCGATTGTATAATCGATGATTAATTGAAGTGGTCTGTCTGATTATATCCGATGATCGATTAAGACAATCAGTCGATTATGAAACACTACCTACAGTTTCTGTCTATACCAAAATGTCATTTGTTAAAATGCAATTTTAAAAATTGATCTAATAATATCAATATGCCATTATTAATCCATAACCCTTTCTCTGTTGTGTACAATGTATTCATGTAAGAAATAATGATGTCATGAATATTAATAAGATTAGTTTTTATAATGGTATATGAACACATGAGATTCTGGCCGAGACAGAAGCTGTTGAATCAGATCTATATTGGTTGGGAGTTTTATTACACCATAAGTAAACGGAGCCGACCCTGATCAGACAGCTCCTATACTCTGTTTGCAGATGCGTGAAAATGTGTCTATATGAGGGAAAAGGTTAAATTTAATTTTAAACAGAGAAAGGCTTAAATTATCGACATAGTGAAATCTGAAGAAGGATTGTACAAAGCCTTTCTATATTGTTGTTATCCTGGTAATATGCACTTGTGAAAAAAGGTGAATGATCTGTACAATTTTAAATGTAAAATGTTTTATAGTCATTTACTGATACATACTCCATTAATAGACCTCTTAACCCTTTCCCAGTTCTATGTTTATATCAAATTTCAATACCTACTGAATATTCATGAACAAAATAGTAATGAAATATGGAAGGTGGAACATTGTAGACATTTTGGAAAGTAAAGGAAAAGGTCTATTGAATTCGGTTAGCAATGAGAGAAGAACCTGATCTGGGTCTACTCTGTTTGCAAATGAATTTTATTTGAGAGAAAGGGTTAATGCCTTTGCAAACAGCATCTATCCATATCAGACAGTGTCTTTAAGAGCTCTCTGATCAGGGTCTGCTTTGTTTGCTTATGAAATAATAAAGATTAGACGATTCTACAGTTTCTAGTATGATTAAAACAGAATTGTTCATAGTGCCATTATAAACATTCAGTTAATATCCACCGTTATCCAGTATAAATGTAATTATTACATTTGTTACTACATGTATAAATAGTATCATTTTAACACTCAAAATGGACCAATATCAGTCGAAAGTGGAATTCTCCGAGCGGGCATGTACGGACCTAGCGACGGGCCAATAACTGATTCTTATTCTGCTCCAATGCTGCAAATGTTGTCGAAGTGCTCGTACATGTACCGATAAGCCCCAATTTCCAAACCACGATCCTCGCCGGATTTGATTCAGATTTATTCAAATGCACCGTGCACATACCAGTAAAGTGACATCTAGTCGCTAGTTCCATCGCCCATTGTTCGGATAGTGTAAAACCGTCAATTTGACGTCATCCAAATGATGTCAGGATAGCGCCATTCCCTCAGTTGAGTTTTTAACACCGTTTTCATTCTGAGAAATACTGTCTGCTCTATATCTGATCTGCTAAAATGTTCATCAATGTTTTACAAATGTAATAAACAGGTTATTACACGGCTTGGCTTGTACCGCGGCGTGATATTGGCCCTTAACTTGATATAGACCCTCAGGCTTAGGCCCTTAGGCCAATATCAAGGTGGCGGGACAATATCACGTTGAGGCCCTAGTCATCCCGTGTAATAACCTCTATTTATTATATTTGTTACTATAAATAGTAACATTTTTACGTTAAAAATGGTCCAATATAATTTGAAAAATGGAGTGGTGTTGTCTGAGCAGGCCAATACATACCTAGCGACGGGGCCAATAACTGATTTTGTGCCAGCTGCCAAGATAACATTCTAAATCTATTGTCTATAGCAACAGAACCCCAATAAGCGATAAAAGGTCTAATTTTGCTATAATCATTATAAATGATGCAAATGTTGTCCAAGTGCTCATACACATACCGATTAGTCCCCAAATCCTGGCTTTTACAAAGGCAATCCTGAATCCTCGCCCGATTCAATTCAGATTATTTACATGTCCGGTACACATACAGGTAAATAAAAAGTGCACACTTGCCGCTCTTTGCAATGCCCATTTTTAATAATAAAAAAACCCTGTCATTTTGACGTTATCCAACTGACGTCAGAATAGTCATTACCGTCTGATTCTTTCAATCCTTTGAGAAACTATTGCACCTGGTAGATCCCTTTTTATCCACAAATGTAATAAACAGGTTGTTACACAGGTGACTAGGACCGCAGAGTGATATAGTCCCTTACCTTGATATACCTGTAGTCCCTCGTGTTTAAGCCCTAGAGCCAATCTCAAGGTGACATGCCAATATCGCTGAGGCCCTAGTCACCTATGAAATAACCTTTACATGTATTTATTTGTTATATGAATATTTATGGTATAGGGGGTTAAGAAATATATTTTAATCATAAAAAATAATTTTATTTGCAGGGGACAGTAATTTCAACAAGATTCCAAACAATCATGAACCTGACATACCAGTTTTCTAACAGAGCCCACGTTGCTTTAATTGCCACAAAAACGGAGAATAATATTGCTTTATTGACAAAGAGCGAATCGATGAAACATTTTTATCAACATCCAGACAAGACTTCCCAATACTCATCTAAGTACATGTATGAAAAGCTTGATCAACTGGTGCTGACTTTGTGATATATGAATTATTAAAATCTACTGAACTACAAGCAGCCAGTGTTTGCTGATCTCCAGATGGAACATTAAATGGTTAAAGATTGTGGTGGAACATTGAAAAGCTTTAGACTGTGTGACCTTGACAGCACAGTAGGTAGAGTGTTGGCATGGTAAGTCAAAGGCCCTGGGTTCAAGTCCCTTTCGAGTCACCACTTTTTCACATGTACCAGTTAATTGCAAAACAATTTGGTCAAAGACGGTATGATGGTGATTCTAAACGGAAAGTAGAATATATGTTAGACATGCTGAGAGAGATGGGCAGTACTCTGAAGCTTGATGCTTTTCAACAACTTGGACATATCAAAAAGCAGAAAGGACTATCAGAAGCTATGCTGAAGTTTTGTAAAATGAGCAACAAAAATGAATGAACCTTCTGAACTACTTTGGACACAAGCAGCCAGTATTTGTTGGTCATCCCCCATTAAGATGATGCTCAGTTTGTTAAAAACCACAGTTGACATGTCATAGTGATCAAATTTTGATCATAGCAGTTAAGTCTTTACTCCATAAATATTCATGTTAGAAATAATGACATCATGAATATTAATGAGTTGAGTTTTTGCAATGGCATTATTAAGACAGGCATTTTTGGCCATAACAGAAACTGTAGAGCCAGATGTATATTATGTCATAAGCAAACAGAACATACCCTGATCAGACAACTCCTATAGGCATATAGCTACAGATAAGGGTGTGTTTCCAAATACTAATTTAATTGTCATTTCTCCACCAAACCCTACACTGTGACCACTTTATAGAATTGTCTCTTCGAGAAGATTTCTGAAGATAGGTCATAGTATAAGGTTTGGTGGAGAAATAAAGGAGTTATTCCTGAACATGTAATTGGTGCATCTTATCTGGAGCTCTGTATAGGAGCTATCTGGTGTGGGTCTACCCTGTTTGCAATGGTGTAGAATGGCCGGTATTTACCGCTCAACCCTGCGTATTTATGGAGTATTTAACACAGTATTCATGAGTGGTATACATGTACAAGGAAGAGGACTGACAACCAGATGGCAATATACATATATATAAGAGCTGAATATCTCTTTTAATCATTTTTGAATGTCCCTTTAACTAGTGTATCCCCTAGGGTCCAATGAAGGCACAGTAATTTTTGTTGAAAAGGGCATTGGTTTATAGACCCTGGTGCTTCACCAATCCTTGAATCTTGTTTTTAATGTATGATGCTATGTAATGTCAGTAAAATTTGGTAACCTTATCCTTTTAACATTTACACCCCTTTTAAGTCTTTACAAAAAGGGTACATCAGTATCATACAGCCCCTATGATAACTTATTGACTAAGGTCTACTCTGTCTGCTAATTAAAGTACTGTAGATCAGAATATACAATTCAGGCTGTGGCAGTGAAGTGCTTGATAATGTGGACCAGAATGAATTTTTCTTAACCCATTCCCTCATAGGCTATTTTTAGATCCAACCTCCTTGAATAAATCTACCGAAAAGGAGCATCAACTAGAGAAAATAATTTTTTTAGAATTTTGTAATTCTGAAACCATTGTGATAAATTGTAAAATAGAGCATTAATTTTGTTCCCAAGGAGCAATTAATGCTCTATTTATCACAATACATGTAGTTTCCAAAAGTTACTTTAACAGAGGCGTAGAAAGGCGTATTTATGTAGGAAAGGGTTAAGTAAAACTTCAAATTGATCATAGTTTCTGATAAACATTGTATGTTTATGAACAAGGGATAACATGGATCATCATTGTATAACATAGTATGTCAATGTATATAGTGTATTTATATAAATATGTAACATGTTTAATGCAATAGTATATATAATTAGATTGAAAAGGAAGATATTTTAATTACTTAATGTCAAGACTAGTTTTGCTTCATCCTTAACCCATTCTCTCATATTGATGCATTTTGATGCATGCATGTATGTTAAAGTCACTTTTTTAAACCATTGTGATGAATAGAGCAAAGGAGCAAATGCTCTATTTATCACAATGGTTTAAAATCTACTGTTTTTCTTGTAAGTGCTTCTTTTCAGTAGATTTGTTCATAGAGGTTGAATCGAAAATAACATATCAGGGAATGGGATAAAAGATTGTAACTAGATTGTAACTTAATTCTATTGAGTTGCTGCAACATCATTTTTCTGAAAAACTTGTTTGCTCTTTCTTCAGCACATGGTTTTGTTTCAATAATTTGCCTAACATACACTTAACCCTTTCCCGCATATTGACGACTTTTGACAACTCATGAAAAGTCACTTTGTGAAACCATTATGATAAATAGAGCATTTGCTCCTTTAGGAGCAAATGCTCTATTTATCACAATGGTTTTTTTCATAGGAAAATCTTTAAAAATCTTCTGATGAAACCTTAAGGCCTTGATATTTGGTATGTAGCATCATCTAATAGTCCTCTACAAAGATTGTTCAAATTATGATTCCTGGACTAAAACTGGCCCTGCCCCGAGCTTATCAGTTTTTCATAGGAAAATCTTTAAAAATCTTCTACTCTAAAACTGTAAGGCCTATACCTTTGATATTTGGTATGTAGCATAGTCTATTGGTTTTCTACCAAGATTGTTCAAATTGTGACCCCAGGGCCAAAAATGGCCCCACCCCATGGCTCATCAGTTTTAAGCTCACCAAAGCACAAAGTGCTCAGGGTACCTTTTGTGATTGCCTGATGTCCGTCGACGTGCGTTGTCCGTCGTCAGTCGTCAACAATTTGAACCTTTGAAAATCTTCTCCTCTGAAACCAGAAGGTTCTTAGCTTTCATATTTGGCACATAGTATCATGTTCAGGTCCTCTACAAGTTATATAAATTATGGCCCTGGGGTCAAAATTGGCACCGCCCCAGGGGTGGGCTGTTTTCAGTAGAAACAAATAGTGAAATCTTTGAAAATCTTCATTTCTGAAACTGGAAGGCTCTCAGCTTTCATATTTGGCACATAGCATCATGTTCAGATCCTCTACAAAAGTTATATAAATTATTGCCCGCTGACAAAATTGGCCCCGCCCCAGGGGTGGGCAGATTCAATAGAAACAAATAGTGAAATCTTTGAAAATCTTCTTTTCTGAAACTGGAAGGCTCCCAGCTTTCATATTTGGCACATATCGTCATATTCAGGTCCTCTACAAAAAGGGATATAAATTATGGCCCTGGGGTCAAAATTGGCCCCGCCCCAGGGGTGGGCAGTTTTCAGTAGAAACAAATAGTGAAATCTTTGAAAATCTTCATCTCTGAAACTGGAAAGCTCTCAGCTTTCATATTTGGCACACAGCATCATGCTCAGGTCCTCTAAAAAGTTATATAAATTATGGCACTGGGGTCAAGATTGCCCCCCCCCCCCCAGCGGTGGGCAGTTTTCAATAGAAACAAAGAGTGAAAACTTTGAAAATCTTCTCCTCTGAAACTGGAAAGCTCTCAGCTTTCATATTTGTTACAGAGCATCTTGTTCAGGTCCTCTACAAAAGTTATATAAATATTGGCCCTGGGGTGAAATTTGGCCCACCCTAGGGGTGTCTTGTTTTCAATAGAAACATATAGTAAAACTTTGAAAATCTTCTACTCTGAAACCAGAAGGTTTTCAGCTTTCATATTTTGCACATAGTATCATGTTCAGGTCCTCTACAAAAGTTATATAAATTATGGCCCTGGGGTCAAAATTGGCACCGCCCCAGGGGTGGGCAGTTTTCAGTAGAAACAAATAGTGAAATCTTTGAAAATCTTCATCTCTGAAACTGGAAAGCTCTCAGCTTTCATATTTGGCACAAAGCATCATGCTCAGGTACTCTGCAAAAGTTATATAAATTATGGCCCTGGGGTCAAAATTGGCCCCGCCCCAGGGGTGGGCAGTTTTCAATAGAAACAAATAGTGAAATCTTTGAAAATCTTCATCTCTGAAACTTGAAGGCTCTCAGCTTTCATATTTTGAGATATTATCATCTTCAGGTCCTCTACAAAAGTTATATAAATTATGGCCCTGGGGTCAAAATTGGCCCCGCCCCAGCGATGGGCAGTTTTCAATAGAAACAAAGAGTGAAAACTTTGAAAATATTCTCCTCTGAAACTGGAAAGCTCTCAGCTTTCATATTTGTCACAGAGCATCATGTTCAGGTCCTCTACAAAATTTATATAAATTATGGACCTGGGGTCAAATTTGGCACCGCCCCAGGGGTGGGCAGTTTTCAGTAGAAACAAATAGTGAAATCTTTGAAAATCTTCTTCTCTGAAACTGGAAAGCTCTCAGCTTTCATATTTGGCACATAGCATCATGTTCAGGTCCTATACAAAAGTTATATAAATTATGGTCCCGGGTATCAAAATTGGCCCCGCACCAGAGTTGGGCAGTTTTCAATAGAAACAAATAGTGAAATCTTTGAAAATCTTCTTCTCTGAAACTGGAAAGCTCTCAGCTTTCATATTTGGCACATAGTATCATGTTCAGGTCCTCTACAAAAGTTATATAAATTATGGCCCTGGGGTCAAAATTGGCACCGCCCCAGGGCTGGGCAGTTTTCAGTAGAAACAAATAGTGAACTCTTTGAAAATCTTCTCCTCTGATTGTCTGGTGAGCGCTTCAGGGCCATTCTGGCCCTCTTGTTTATTGGTAAGTCTTTAAAAATCTTCTACTCCGAAACTGTAAGGCCTAGAAAATTGGTATGTAGTATCAACTAATGGTTTCTACTAAGATTGTTCAAATTATGAGACCTGGACCAAAATGGCCCCGCTAGGGCTTCTGTGAAATCTCCTTCTGTGAAATTGTAAGGCCCAGACTTGAAATTTATATGAAGCATCACCTAATGTTCCTTTATTGTTCAAATTGTAACATCCAGGCCTAAAATTTTGGCCCTTGGTTTCATTTTGGCCCGAATCTGAAGCCGACTAATTTTTACATAGAAATACAGTGTATGCATAAGTGTATAGAAACCAGGTGAGCGATTTAGGACCATCATGGTTCTCTTGTTCCAAATTGTGAAACCCTGCAATGTCTTAAACGGGATGTCCCTACATTTGATGCGTTTCATAAACACTTAAAATATACAAAACTCATTTGTTTACATGCTGAAAAGTAGTATATTGTATATTCCGAGAAAGCTATTACG
Organism: Azorinus chamasolen; assembly: GCA_963576725.1. Taxonomy (NCBI): domain Eukaryota; kingdom Metazoa; phylum Mollusca; class Bivalvia; order Cardiida; family Solecurtidae; genus Azorinus; species Azorinus chamasolen. The sequence continues at coordinate 62,680,030 of OY755243.1, read as the reverse complement.
TAAACAATGGAGGGATCGGGTGATCATCGGCAAAACACGGAAAACCTTAACGGAAAAGGCCGATAATATTGTGTTGTAGAACAAAAATGATCAGTATTGATGAAATCGGTTTTCGAAATAAGTTCAAATTGGGAACCTTCATAATAATGATAGAGCATAACAAATACCAAGTGTTATGCTATTCTTGAAAATATGCGATCATTGTAGGGACTTCCACTTTAAAGTTGAAAACTATAGCATATCTGAACATTATTATTGAAATATGGTTTGCCTGTCAATGTTTCTGTATCATATGTAGTGTAGCTATTTAGTTTAGATGTAAGAGTTACTATTCATGATTCCATTTAATGTTTCAATAACCTTTATTGAACAGCCACTTGTTTTTAACCATGATGACCTATGATTACAGTGACAGCCTAATGCAACGAAAAGGGTTGTCAATTTGCATTCAAGTTCTACCTATCATAAGGAATTGTCAATTAACATCTGAATGGCTGTTCAACAGAGGTTTTACAAAAATCGGGTAAAAGTGGAAATACAACCATGTTTCGATTTAACATTTGATTACATTTTTTATTACATTCAAACAGATGCTTTACTTGCAATATATGTTTATTTGCTGTTTTGTACTTTTTCTTGCCATTGTCTACAATAAAATTTCCATCAGGAATATATTTACATGTACTCTTTGTTTTCCTCCCATTTCAAAATCTATGAACAATTTCAGATGATCTGAAGTTGTTCAAAAGATCTGAGTATACCATTATAGCATGTAAAACAATACAAACATTCTTGATTATCTACTTGTAATGTTTGTTAGATTCCAATTTTTAACTAATTCCAAACTTATTTTTGTATATATTTACATCAATATATTTATATAATGTTTTTCGGAAAATCAATATTTCTTGACACTGATCGACTTATGCCTTGAATGTGTTGTACTTCAGATTTGGAAATTGCGTTTGAAATATTTACATAAATCATGCAAAACACCAACTACCTTCAGATAAGATTTCAACATCTGGGAACATAAAAAATAACTCGCAAACAAACCACCGAAATACAGTAGTACCTCTCTAGATCGAACAGAAAATAAACATAACAGGTGGCTGCTTGATGCAGGCTGACAACGATACGGAAATTTTCAGCATACAGCAGTCGTTAACGCCCATCCTTAATGTTTATTTTTGTCCGGTTTAGAGAGGTTCTACTGTATTCAACACTTTTTCTTTCCAAAAACACAGACACTTTCAGTACTATCAGTACTTTGATTTTTTTTGTCGGTTACTGCGTGATGACCTGGTAAAGTAACGGTCACGGTTCCCTTCAGTAGCAAATTCATGTCTTCTGCCTATATATTTGTTTATGTAAATATTTGTGTTTTATTAATTGAATTGAATACTTGAATATCTGGTCATTAATATTTGTTAACATGTATTGCAAAATATAATTTTATTAATCTTTATCCCTTTACTCCATGAATATTCATGTGAGAAATAATGACCTGGTGAATTATTTAGATTAATTGTTATATAACAGAAAATGGACACAGGATGTTTTGGCCATTGCAGAAAATTGTAGAATCATATCTATGTTATATCATAAGCAAACAGAGAAGACCCTGATCAGAGAGCCGTCTGATCTGGATCTACTCTGTTTGCAAAGGCGTAGAAAGGTGTATTCATGGAGTAAAGGGTTAATCTGTTAAAGTGTAACTTGACTGGCTCTTGCAAATAACTTGGATCCAGATGAGATATCGAGTAACTTGGCATCTCATCATCAGGGTTCCAACTGTTTGACACTTGGTCAGTAGTTTCTAAGAATAAAATGGTAAAAAGCCAAAATGTCTCAAAATTACAGTTTGAGCAAACATCAGTTTTTACAACGGGATAAAGGTTAATCTTGAAAGGTGATGTTGTACTGGTAAATCCTTTGCTTCATTTAAATGCCTTTTCATGCATTTGCAAACAGAGTAGACCCTGATCAGACAGCTCCTACGGGAGCTGTCTGATCTGGGTCTGCTCTGTTTGCTGATGAAATTTGATAGTTGTTTCTTAACCATTTTTCATTATAACTAACTATGCCCATGAATATTCAGTAGGTATTGAACTTTGGAATAAACACGGAATAGGGAAATGGTTAACACTCTACTCCATAAATATTCATAATTGTCACCATGAGTATTAATTAAATAATTTATCAAAATGGCAATGAACACAGGAAATTTTGATCATTACAAAAACTGTAAAATCATATCTATATCATATCATAAGCAATTTCAGAGCAGACCTACTGATCGGACGGTTCCTACTGGAGCCATCTAATCTTGGTCTTCTCTGTTTGCAATGGCATAGAAAGGCATATTTATGGAATAAAGGGTTAATTAAAATTTGCAATATAGTACTCAGAATTGACTCATTGACATTTACTAACTCATGGAGAAGGGAGAGTGGGTGTCCTTATATCTAGTGTTAATTACAGTACACATTTCTGTCAGCCCACATGTTGATGATTGCAAATTGTTTTTCGACACGAACGAGAATTGCTGTTTTCTCCCTGCGCTAAGCATTATTTATACACTAAATTTTGTTTATTTCTGTTCTTCAAGAATTCAGCAAGTTTTGGATTATTTTGTTTGGTTGATAATACAATATATAAACACAGGTAGAGTGTGTGTCATTTGCAAAGCACTTTACTTGTAAACGAAATTTCTTTTCTGGCAATTTATGCGAAGTTGTTCAAGTACACTCCGTTATATGATGAATTTTCGAAGAAATTAGTGCGCTTTTTTGTTCAGTGTCTGTTTTGCTGTTGATGAAAACTTGGCAAACAGCGGTTGAAGCGTTGATGCACTTTAAGCCACAGGAAATGGTGGTTATGAAAAAAGTTGGATTTGAAGTGGATGTGCTCAGGTAATGTGCAGTAGTCATGCTGTCTGTCCTCCCTACACATCATATGAACACTTTACTCTATACATACTTTTTTCTATGCCTTTGCAAACAGAGTAGACCTTGATAAGAATGGCTCATGTAGGAGTTAGTTATCTGATCAGGGTTTACTCTGTTTGGTTATGATTCTTCAGTGTCTTTCATGGCCAAACATTCCTTTAGCTAATTAATACTCATCATATCATTATTGTCTAACCCTTTACTCCATAAATATGTCTTCTCTACGCTTTTGCAAACAGGGTAGACCCAGATCAGAAGGCTCCTATGGGAGCCATCTGATCAGGGTCTGCTCTGTTTGCTTATGATATTACGGTATGTAGATATGATTACAGTTTCTGACATGGCCAATATTTCCTTTATTCATATCATTCTAAAAATGAATCTAATTAATATTCATGATGTCAATATTTCTTATATGAATATTTATGGAGTAAAGGGTTAATGGTATGTTTATTCAACCCTTTTCCTCAAAGACTATTAACATTAATCAGCTGAAGTTTTATAATGGCATTATGAACAAGAGAATATATTACCATGAGGGAATTGTAGAATATATTATTCCATAAGCAAACATATCTAGATCTGTATTTCTTAAGTAAGCAAACAGCAAACCCTGATCTGACAGCTCCTATACAGGAGTCATCTGATCTGGAACTGCACTGTTTGCAAAAGCATGAGCAGGTGTTTCAATGAGATAAAGGGTTAAAACATGTTTATTTGATTTTGGTTTAAACCAGTTGAACTACTGTGTTTATTAATAATAAAATATATGGCTGCCATGAATAGCTAAGCCAGATGCAAACCTGGTGTTTGGTGCATGCAGTTTTCCTCTAACTTTTTGAATGTCAATGTTTGAAAGTACAGTCCATCTTTACCTTTACCTTATAGTTAATAAGTGTCTTCATTATTAAGTTATTAAACTAATAAATTTGCTACAGAATTTTGAATGACAAACAGTGCAGGCCCAGATTAGAGAGCTCCAGCAGAAGCCATGTGATCTAGGTCTATGTTCAGTATGTTTGCAAATTCATTTAACTGGTTTTCCCACAGGTGACTTCAGTATACTGGTGTAACATAGGTACGACAAAGTTACTGGAATTATTTTTGTCAGTATGTTTCTGTCTGTCCGTCCTTTAAGGTAGAGTTTTATATGCTCTTCTTCTTCTAGAGTTTCACATCAATTTCATTGAAAATTTATCATAATTTCTCTATGGGAGCCTGTATGTCAACAGTTTAACCCTTTTCCTGTTTATTATTCATGAAAGAGGTAATACTGTCATGAATATTGATGAGCTGAACCGTTTGTAAAGCATAACTAACTAAGGCATTTTTTATTGTTGCAGAGAGCATAGAATCAGATCTGATCTGGGTCTACTGTGTTCACAAATGCATGAAAATGCATTTATATGAAGAAATGTGTTAATAACAATCCAACCACTCTTTCAGGAATTATTGCTCCTTTTTAAGATGTTTGAGACTTTTCAAGTTTTATGCGCATTTTTTCTTCAATTTTGCGTCAAATTTGATGAAAGTTTACAGATATCCTTCCTGCCATGGGATCCTATACACCTGCAGTTTTATTATGATCCAACCCACTATTGAAGCTCCTTTTGAGAGATTTGTGACCTTTACAGTAATAAAAGTTTGTGCCAGTGCTTGTACTTCTATATATAAAAGTTAAATACTTGTTTCTGTTTGAGACTTTTGTATATTATTTATTGTACTTTTCAAATTTCAAGTAATACAGTCGATACCAGCACTTGGTATATGTAAAAGAAAGGCGCGTGTGTGTGTGGAGGGGGGTGTATTTGATAGCCATTGGCAGTTCTAGTTCTTATAGTTTTGTTTTCCATGAAATTTTCCATTAACACTTCGAGCAACTTTCATCTGCCTTATAAATACCCTACAGGAGCCATCTGATCTGGATCAACTCTGTTTGCAAAGGAGTGAAAAGGCATATTTCGAATATATCTATGGAGTAAAGAGTTTATAAAGTCATGATCTTTTACATGAATTTTCATTAATTAAAGAGTTATTAACTATTATTGTTATACCCCCACAAACGAAGTTTGGTTGTTGTTGTTTTGGGGTGGGGGGGGGGGGGTGTTATCGATACTGGAGTCACCATGTCCGTCCGTCTGCACTGTCCGTCCGGTTGTCCGTCCGGCCGCACTCACCAAAGTGTAGTTGTGTGACTTTTTCTAACTAGTCGCACAAGTAAAATCATTAACCTGGCCATCTCTTGTGACATTAACCTGGCCATTTCTTGTGACATTAACCTGGCCAGTTGTGGGACATAGGGTTAGGGTTAGCTTCCAGATCATTCTTTTCCAAAGTTAGAGCCAAAAATAGTTTTTCTTGTGGGACTAGTCCCACAAGAAAAGATCAAAGGAAAAAGTCACACAACTACCCATTTGTTAGCATGTCCGGCCGGCCGTCCGTCCATCCATCTGGCTCGTCCGGATCATAACTTCCAAAGTATAAAAGCTATTGATTTCAAACTTCATATACAGATAGATCATATTGACTGCAAGTGCAGTGCATAAGGTTCGTAACTCTGTCTTCAGTATTTTTGGAGTTATTGCCCTTTGTTATTTTTCTCAAAATCTGGCTTGTCCGGATCATAACTTTCAAAGTATAAAAGATATTGACTTCAAACTTCATAATTATACAGATAGATCACATTGACCGCAAGTGCAGTGCAAAAGGTTTGTAACTGTATTCAGTATTTTTGGAGTTATTGCCCTTTGTTATTTTTTCTCAAAATCTGGCTGGTCCGGATCATAACTTTCAAAGTATAAAAGCTATTGACTTCAAACTTCATATACAGATAGATAGATCTAATTATATTGTTCATGCGATAACCAAAACTTAGTCTTATTTTGCCATTTTAAAAATTCATGTAATTGATATTCATGACATCATTATTTCTTATATGAATATTCATGGAGTAAAGGATGAACAATGTTATGGTTGTTTTCTACATGGTTTACAAATTTTAAGCCAGTCTGCAACTGACCTGTTGTAGGTCTAAAGATACAGTAGAACTTGTCTATAGTGACCATATAACAAATAAACATAGTGGCTTATAAGAGCAGGTTGTTGCTTAATGTAGGATGAAAGTAATGCAGAAAGCTCTGAGAGGAGCTTTCTACAAAATTTTCATCCTGCATTAAGCTACCACCTGCCTTCATCCTTTCCCTGTACAATATTTATGTAAGAAAAAATGATGTCATGAATATTTGTTATCTGAATTTTTATAATGGCATAATTATGTATACAGGATTTTTTTGTGGTAGAAACCGAAGGGTCATGAGATCTAATTTAATAAGCAAACAGAGCAGACCCTGTTCAGACGGCTCCTATAGGAGCCATCTGATCTGGGTCTTCTCTGTTTGCAAATGCATGAAAAGGTGTTCATATGAGGAAAAGGGTTGAATCCGTGGAATTTTACTTATTTTATATGGTCAGTATAGACATGTTTTACTGTATCTCACGCCAAATATCAACCCACTGTCATATACCAATAAAAATGTTAGTTTATTGTATGATTCAGGACATAAAATCTCACATTTATTGGGTAGAACATCATCATGAAATATATACAGATGTGTTTTATTGGGTTTATTGAATAGGCTATTGCCACAAATTGAGACATTAATACAATGTCTTTTTTGTACTTTTTCTCATTCCCACCACATGCAAATAGATGAATATGAAAGATAGAGGGGAGTCTACTTAACCCTTTCCCTTTCATGCCTTTGCAAACAGAGTAAATCCAGATCAGATGCCTCCTATAGGAGCCATCTGATCAGGGTCTGCTCTATTTGCTTTTGACATGATACAAATCTGATTCTACAGTTTTTCAAAACAATCCCTTGAAAAGTTTACATTATAAAAATTGAGCCAATAAATATTCCTGTTGTCATTATTTCTTACATGAATACAGAACAGGGAATTCAGTGTTAAACCTCTTTTTAAAACATTCTTTTCTGCTTTATTGGTGACATTTACTATGTAAAATTGAAAATGAAATATTCTTATACTGTACATATAAGAATTTTAACTCTTTTCACTCGAGGTTATTGTTAATGTCTTCTGTTACAGTTAAGTTTAGTTTGTTCTACAGTCTGAGGATGTCAAACAGTTTGGATCCTGATGAGATGCTAAGTTACTGGATGTCTTGTCTGGATCCAAACTGTTTGCATAGGTTATCAGACTCTCTGCGAGCATGCAAAGATCTGAAGACTTTGGTAGGGCAAATATTATTAAAACACTTTGATTATACAAGGGAAATTGTAAATTTATTTGGAATCAGAATTTTAAGTTGAATTATATTAATTTTTCAAGCAAGCTGCAGAGTTAACCCCTTCCTTCATTTAACCCTTTCCCTGTTCTATGTTTATTTCATATTTCAATACCTACTGAATATTCATGGACAAAATACTTATAATGAAGTATGGAAGGTGGAACATTGTAACCATTTTAGGGAGTGAAGAAACAGATTTTTTCAAACTTCATTAGCAAACAGATCAGACCCTGATCAGACGGCTCCTCTAGGAGGCATCTGATCTGGGTCTGCTCTGTTGCAAATGCATGAAAACATGTTTATATGAGGGAAAGGGTTAAACACATTTTCATGCATTCACTCCTATAGGAGCTGTCTGATCAGGGTCTGCTCAATTTGCTAATTGGAATTTGATAGTTTTGTTTCTTTTCTTTCTAAAATGGCTACAATGGTCCACCACCTTCCATATTTTGGCCATGAATACTCAGTAGGTATTGAAATTTGAATAAACATACATGTAGAACAGGGAACGGGTTAATTAATTAACTCTTTCTTTCTGTTATCCTGCTGCAGAATTTTTTATGTATTTCCAATTCCTTAAAGCTTTTTGAGAAATGTAACAGTATCCAACAGTTTGTTGAGTTACTCAAATTGTTTCATCTGAATCCAAGCTTTTTATTAATTACAGATTGCAACTGGTAGGAACAGGCTGAACACATTTCATTGAAACAATTTATAGTTCCATTTGTTGAGGTTCTATAGATTGTTCTGATCCTGTTGCTAGAGGTTCTATATATTGTTCTGATCCTGTTGCTAGAGGTTCCATCAATTGTTCTGATCCTGTTGCTAGAGGTTCTATAGATTGTTCTGATCCTGGTGCTAGAGGTTCTATATATTGTTCTGATCCTGTTGCTAGAGATTCTATAGATTGTTCTGATCCTGTTGCTAGAAGTTCTATATATTGTTCTGATCTTGTTGCTAGAGATTCTATATATTGTTCTGATCCTGTTGCTAGAGGTTATATAATTTGTTCTGATCCTGTTGCTAGAGGTTCTATAGATTGTTCTGATCTTGTTGCTAGAGGGTCTATAGATTGTTCTGATCCTGTTGCTAGAGGGTCTGTAGATTGTTCTGATCTTGTTGCTAGAGGGTATATATATTGTTCTGATCTTGTTGCTAGAGGTTCTATAGATTGTTTTGATCATGTTGCTAGAGATTATATATATTGTTCTGATCCTGTTGCTAGAGGTTCTATAGATTGTTCTGATCCTGTTGCTAGAGATATTCTATAGATTGTTCTTATCCTGTTGCTAGAGATTCTATATATTGTTCTGATCCTGTTACTGGAGGTTTCATAGATTGTTATGATCCTGTTGCTAGAGGTTCTATAGATTGTTCTGATCTTGTTGCTAGAGGTTTCATAGATTGTTCTGATCCTGTTGCTAGAGGTTCTATAGATACTGTTCTGATCCTGTTGCTAGAGGTTCTATAGATTGTTCTGAACCTGTTGCTAGAAGTTCTATAGATTGTTCTGATCCTCTATAGAATGTTCTGATCCTGTTGCTAGAGATTCTATATATTGTTCTGATCATGCTGCTAGAGGTTCTATAGATTGTTCTGATCCTCTTGCTAGAGGTTCTATATATTGTTCTGATCCTGGTGCTAGAAGTTCTATAGATTGTTCTGATCCTGTTGCTAGAAGTTCTATAGATTGTTCTGATCCTCTATAGATCGTTCTGATCCTGTTGCTAGAGATTCTATATATTGTTCTGATCCTGTTGCTAGAGATTCTATAGATTGCTCTTATCCTCTTGGTAGAGGTTTTTATAGATTGTTCTGAACCTGTTGCTAGAGGTTATATATATTGTTCTGATCCTGTTGCTAGAGGTTCTATAGATTGATCTGATCCTGTTGCTAGAGGTTTCATAGATTGTTCTGATCCTGTTGATAGAGGTTCTATAAATTGTTCTGATCCAGTTGCTAGAGGTTCTATAGATTGTTCTGATCCTGTTGCTAGAGGTTCTATAGATTGTTCTGATCCTTTTGGTAGTGGTTTCATAGATTGTCCTGATGCTGTTGCTAGAAGTTTCATAGATTGTTCTGATCTTGTTGCTAGAGGTTCTATAGATTGTTCTGATCCTGTTGCTAGAGGTTATATAATATGTTCTGATCCTGTTGGTAGAGGTTCTATAGATTGTTCTGATCTTGTTGCTAGAGGTTTCATAGATTGTTCTGATCCTGGTGCTAGAGGTTCTATAGATTGTTCTGATCCTGTTGGTAGAGGTTTCATAGATTGTTCTGATCCTCTATAGATTGTTCTGATCATGTTGCTAGAGGTTCTATAGATTGTTCTGATCCTGTTGCTAGAGGTTGTTCAATCATTAACCTTTATCCTGCTAACTTTTACCTAGCAAACAGTTTGTACCCAGATTAGATTAGAGGCAGAGTAACTTGGCATTTGGCCAATAGTTCCTCAAAAGCTTGATGGAATTGCAAGTAGCTGAATTGCACTAGATTAAAAAAATTTTTTTTTTAACCCGTTCTCTCATAATCCCAATCTCTTTGAATAAATCTACCGAAAGGAGCATTTACTAGAGAAAAGGAAAATGTTAGAATTGTGTAGTATTGAAACCATTGTGTTAAATAGAGCATTTGTTCCTATGGAGCAAATGCTCTATTTATCATAATGGTTTTAAGAAGTGACTGTTACAGAGGCGTAAGAAGGCGTATTTATATTAATAATGGGGTGAGGGTTAATTTCATAGCAGTTTAGACCAATTTATTTAAATGACTTAGGTGTGGCCAAAACTTACATGCAGTACTCGCCATTAAAAGTGCACACCTGCACAAATTCGTTGTTCAACACTTTCACCACCATAGGCCAATCTGTGATAACCATTAGAAATATTGTAAATCCAGATTAGAGACGGAATCTCTCAGCATGCTTAGAATCTCATCAGGAGCCAAACTGTTTGACACTTTTGTTATGATTTTATAAAGAGACTTAAAAAACTCCTAATTAAAAACAGAAGCAGACAATGATTTTAGCAGACAAAATATATTTGGTGGCAAAAGGATTCAATTGTATGCCCGGTAGTTTTTTGTGCAAATAATTGAAACAAATTAGCTTGTGATTCAACAGTTCCTGTGCATGTTTTATACACACCGTGATTAATGTCTTCTTCCAGTGTCTGCAGCAGTTCCACAAAATCACAGCACACTGAGAGTAGCAAACGTTTTGCTTTTGTGGAAAATTCCATTAACTCTGTATCTGATAGAAACGCCTTTTTATGCATTTGCAAACAGAGTAGACCTAGATCAGTAGGCTCCTATTGGAACCGTCTGATCTGGGTCTGCTCTGTTTGCTTATGGAATGATATAGATCTGCTCCTACAGTTTTTGCCATGTTCATAATGCCCTTGGTCATTATGCCATTATAGATATTCAGCTAATTAATAACTAACCCATTCCCTCATATAGAGCTATAATCATATTTAAGATCCAACCTCTTTGATTAAATCTACCGAGAAGGAGCATTAACTAGAGAAAAGGAAAATTTTTAGAATTTTGTAGTTCTGAAAACATTGTGATAAATAGAGCATTTGCTCCTTAGGAGCAAATGCTCTACTTATCACAATGGTTTCAAAAAATGACTTTTAAGTGTTTAATATTTAGACATCCAGATCTACAGCTGGAACATTGTAAGACAATGCATGATCTTTATTTTTATTTTCATATCACTGAAAGTGAAGGTATATTTAACCCATACCTTGATATATATGCCTTTTGATGCCTTTGCAAACAGAGTAGACTCTGAGTCTGCTCTGTTTGCTTATGAAATAATACAGATCATTCTCAAGTATCTGATCAATCAGATGCTTATCCATTTCCTCCATAAATACACCTTTCTATATATGCTTCTGTAATAGTCCTTTCCTATGGAGCAAATGCCCTATTTATCACAATGGTTTCAATACTACACAATTGTAAACTGTTCCTTTCTGTAGTAAATGCTCCTTTTCTGTAGATTTATTCAAAGAGATTGGGTCTAAAAATAGCCTATGAGGGAATGGGTTAATAATGAATTCAGAGGCAGACTCAGACTTAGAAGTTTGATAACCTCTGAGTAGTAATTTGAGTGAGTCAGTCATATACATGTATGAATATTTGTTTCATGGATGTGGATTTATTTACATTTGAACAATGAAGCCAAGATTAGATTTCATTAATCGTAAATTTGATACATACTTATATTGCATGATTAACTTGGTTACAAAGGAAGCCGTTGGCCGAGGTTTCACTTCCAAACGTTGGATGGGATTATACCTGAGGAAACAGAGGCATTGTCTTAACCCTATCCCTGTTGAATATTCATGTAAGAAATAATTACATGATTAAAATACATTAGCTGCATTTTTGTCGAGCCCGCTTATGGTGAGCTCTCGACTGCTTGCGGTGAGCTCGACATAGGCGCCACAATGTCTACGCATGGTGGGTGTATGTTAGTGCGTCCATCCGTCCGGTCTTTTCTGGGCTCTAACTCAGAACTCCATGGATGGATTGTGAAATGACTAGGCATAAACTTTCCTCTAGAAGGCCTGTACGACATGTCACGTGCATAATACTCATTGTTAGAGCAACAGATAAAGGTATGAATTGTCATTTCTCCATCAAACCCTGTGTTATGACCACTCTTTGTTTGAGAAATAAAGGACATGCAGTTCAACTTTGATATCTCGAACATGGATAACTCAAACAACGGGATAACACAAACTAAAAGTTTCGTCCTTCCAAAACTTACAATACAGAATTGCTCTAAAATGTATTACTACGCATATCTAGAAACACATGTGACAGCTTAATGCAAGTCGAAAGTAATGCTGAAAGCTCCTGTAGGAGCTTTCAGCATTACTTTAGACCTGCATTAAGCTGTGAACTTAAGAAATTATCCAGATCAGAAATCGAATAACTTTAACTGCTGTTATCACAAACTAATTTGTATGGTCCTTTGAAGTTTGAGATATCAAAGTTCAACTGTATTCTTATCTGGATCTCTGCTCATCATACGAAATAATAATGGACAGGTCTAAAATTCAAATTTGAAAGTGTCAGTTTTGGACGCCTAGACCTAATTGGATTAAGGATTACAGTCTACAATGTAGCCCCAGCTTGACATGCTGATGAAGAGAGTATTATAAATAAGAGCAGACCAGGAGGTTGCATCTCATTGTTAACCTATAGAAAAGTCTCACCTTAGAAAATTACTTCCCATGATCACTTACAAGAAGTCTAATTTTGTGTTCTCTACCTTTTCAGTACTGGAATTTTCAAATGAACTATTCCAAAATTCAAACAGGTCAGGATTACAATGAATATACAGGGATATTTTAACCTATTCCCTCGTAGGCTATTTTTAGACCCAATCTCCTTGAATAAATCTACCGAAAAGGAGCATTTACTAGAGAAAAGGAAAATGTCAGAATTGCATAGTATTGAAACCAGTGTGATAAATAGAGCATTTGCTCATATGGAGCAAATGCTCTATTTATCACAATGGTTCCAAGAAGTAACTATTACAGAGACGTAGAAAGGTGTATTTATGGAGGAAAGGGTTAAAAGAAAAATGTAACAATACAAACATTGCAGACCCTATTGTAAGGGCTTCTCTAGGAGCCCTCTCATCTGAGTCTACACTGTTGGCAATGGTCATTAGTGACTTATTTCTAAAATTGGTAGCTTACCCTTATTATCCTAAGTAAAGTTACATAGATCATTAGCATGTTAATATATGGAAACTACAGCAACATATCGATATGCAAGTGTAGTCTGGTCTCAACATGAAAGATCAGATTTAACCCTATCTGTCATGAACATTAATTTTATGCATGAAATTATGACTTTATGAATATTCATTAACTAAATTTTTATACAGTAAAATTTTCAAGGGCATTTATTTGGCTTTGAGAAAAACTGTAGGATCAGATATGATTTCATAAGCAAACAGGACAGACCCTGATCAGATCTGAGCCATCTGATCAGGGTCTACTCTGTTTGCAAAAGCATGAAAAAGCATTAAATTTTATATGCTGGAAAGGGTTAACTCATTATTGTTATTAGAATAGAATTACTATAAATAAATAATGTGCTATACAGATTAGATACTGATCACATGCTGAGTTTCTCTCTGTTAGTAAGATTTTCTTTTCAGTACATTTTTGTTAGGTGATGTTGATCCTTGACAACTTTTGACCAGGATGTACTTTGCCTTCTGTGTGGATCACGTTTGCAAATGCCCATTACATCACAATTTGTACTTTAGTACTTACATTATTGTAAGATATATAAAATATTCTGTTGACATATAAGCTCTGTAGGTTGCCAGACTGCTGCAGCTAAACTTATTGATGTGAAAATTAATTGTAGTTGAATGGTTTGCATACAGATTTCATTCTGAGTAGCTTGATATATGATCTAGATCCATCGTTTATCATATTTTTGTGTTTTCATGAAAACAAATCCAGTTTAAATGGTTTGTTTCTCTAGTTTAAGGGACAAATAATTTGAAGCAAAGTACATGTTTCAGCCATAGGAAGGTAATAGCGTGTTTATGGGGCGTGACTGGGAATACGAGTCAACAGTCTCCTGGCTGTGATACCTGGCTCGTGGGGTCGGTACGGCCACATACGTACATATTAATGAAGTCCTGATCACTGCAAGTAGTGCATGGGATACTTCAAAACTAAATAGCTGTCAGTCATCACCAATACATGACTTATTGTGGTTTGTGGAATTTTTTTTAAACAAAAAGCAACAAACTGTCAAGTATTTATGTATTAACAAAAAGCTTTTGATAGAAATAGGATTGGTTTGTGACATGTTCTTATTCCAGAGGATTATGTTTTGAGGCAAGTGAATGCAGAATCTTTTCACCTTTTGTTTTAATGCATCCAGGATAGAATCTTAATAAACTACTGTCACAGAAAATAAACTGCTAGCCTAACCCTTTCCTTGTTCAATATTCATGTAAGAAATAATGACATCATGAATATTTATTATCTGAATATTTATACTGTAAAAGTTTAAAAGGGATTTTTTTGCTTTGAATAAATATGTAGAATCTGATCTGTATCATGTCATAAGCAAACGGAGCAGACCCTGATCAGATGGCTCTTATATGAGCCATCTGATCTGGGTGTTCTCTGTTTGCAAATGCATAAAAAGGCATTTATAAGAGGGAAATGGTTAAATGGTGCAGAATTGTATTAGAAATATTCTCTAAGAAAAAGGGTCTTGTGGCATTGTGAATTGTGTAGACCCAGATTAGACATCACATCTATGAATACTAATTTGATTAAGTTTTACAAAGTTACTATGTCTGATGAGTGACAAGCAATGCAGACCAGTTCAGATTGCAGCAGCTGCTGGTCTGGATATAATACACTGTTTGCAATCCACTTAGACCCTTCATCTCAGAGAGCAGATCATAAGAATATCACAAGTATTAAACTAACCCTTTACTCCATGAATATTAATATAAGAAATGGTATATGTATGACTATTCATTAGCTTAGTCTTTTAATGGCATATGAACATGAAATCAGATTTATATACAGTAGAACCTGTACTAAGAGGTCATTCATTTCTTGAACATTGGACTCTTAAAAAGCAGGTGGTTGATTAATGCAGGGCAAAAGTAATGCAGAAAGCTCCTATAGGAGCTTTTTATAGGAGCTTTTTGCATTACTTTTGACCTGCATTAGGCTTCCACCTGCTTTATTTATAATTTGACCTCTTTTTGATGGCCGCTTAAGAAGGGTTATATTGTAATTCCATGAACAAACACAGCAGACCCTGATCAGACAGTCTCTGCAAAAGCCATCTGATCTGGGTCTTCTCTGTTTGCAAAGGAAATTATAAGGTGTATTTATGGAGTAAAGGGTTAAAACATTACTATTCATCAATATTAGAAAGATTAGTTAATATTTGGTAAAATCTGTATACAATCTGTTGTAAAGATCCTGCAGTTTAGAATAGCATTTCTGTATTTCATTTGTAAAACTCCTGAAAAGTATGGTTTTAACCCTTTACTCCATAAGTATGCCTTTCTATGCCTTTGCAAAGAAAGATTAGACCCAGATCAGACAGCTCTTATAGGAGCTGTGTGATCATGGTCTGCTCTGTTTGCTTTTGATATACACTGTAATATAGATCTGATTCTACTCTACAGGTTCTGTCACGATAAGGTGCCATTATAAAATTTTGAGGAATTAATATTCATGACACCATTATTTCTTGCCTGAATATTCAATGAGTATATGGTTGATTTAGAAATGAATGCACACCAAGTAACTTTTGTCTGCTAAATTTGTCATCTACAGCAATGCTTAAGGTTAATCTTCTATTTCACTTGAACAATACAGCAACACTGTTAAAACATGAAAAAGTTGGGATCCTAATCCATTTATCTTCTGCAAAACTGCATAGGTAATCAGGAATAGCAAGAGCTGATGAATTAATCCTTTACTCCATAAATACGCCTTTCTATGCATTTGCAAACAGAGTAGACCCAGATCAGATGGCTCCTAAAGGAGCCATCTGATCAGGGTCTGCTCTGTTTGCTTAT
Source organism: Azorinus chamasolen (assembly GCA_963576725.1). Taxonomy (NCBI): domain Eukaryota; kingdom Metazoa; phylum Mollusca; class Bivalvia; order Cardiida; family Solecurtidae; genus Azorinus; species Azorinus chamasolen. Next base: position 62,664,168 of record OY755243.1, on the reverse strand, counting down.
AATATACATATGATTCTACAGTTTCTGCCGTGGCCAAAAGTTCCTGTATCCATTGCGTTATTGTAAAAATTAATCTAATTACTATGCATGATGTCATTATTTCTTACATGAATATTCATGGAGTAAAGGGTTAAGCTCTTGAAAAAAAACCCAGTCTGAAACAAAAATGAATGTCAATGTATAGTACTAAGAGAAAAGACAGGATTTGGTTACTGGTTGAATAGATTAATGTTTTACCCTTTGTGAATATAAAATGATTTAATTATGTTCAAAATATTAACCCTTTCCTCCATAAATATGCCTTTCTACGCCTCTGTAAAAGTTTATTCTTGAAACCATTGTGATAAATAGAGCATTTCGAGGGCTTGGTGCAAAACTATTCTAACTCCTTCACTAAAGTGAAGGAGTTAGAATAGTTTTCCACCAAGCCCTCGATTTGCTCCTATAGCAAATGCTCTATTTATCACAATGGTTTCAAACTATAAAATTCTAAACATTTTCCATTTCTCTAGTTAATGCTCCTTTTCGGTAGATTTATTCAAAGTGGTTGAATCTAAAAAAAAGCCTTTGAGAGAATAGGTTAAATAAGGATTTTTTTTATTGCCAAGGCAAAGAGTAGAGAACAGAATTGAAAAATAGGAGCACACAGAGCAGAGCAGAGCAGCTACTGGTTCTGCTCTGTTTGCAAAAGCATAAAGAGGTCAGATTATCAAGTAAACGATAGGATTAAACCTTTCTTTCATATAAATGCTTTTTAACAGTCTTGCAAACAGAGTAGACCCAGATCATCGGAGCTGTCTGATCAAGGTCTGCTCTGTTTGCTAATAATGAAATTATAACAGGTTTACTCTAGAGTTTCTACCAAACTAAATATTCCTGCGTACATAATTATGCTATCATAAAACTTCATTCAATTATTATTCAAGATGTTATTTCTTACATGAATACAGGTTTTATGGTTTTATAGTTTTGTTATGATTAACCCATTCCCTCATATTGGCAACTTTTGATGACTCTGTAAAAGTCATTTTGTGAAACTATTGTGATAAATAAAGCATTAGAAATTGCTCTATTTATCACAATGGTTTCAAACTACAAAATTCTAAAAATAATTCCTTTTCTCTAGTTAATGCTCCTTTTCGGTAGATTTATTTAAAGAGGTTGTATCTAAAAATAGCCTATGGGTTAAGGTGTTTCACAATCAGGACTTCCAACAGTATGAGTATCTAATTAGTATCCTAATTAGTAATTACCTGGCCTCTAGAATGTAATTACAATCTCTTAGGAAATGACCTAGGGGGATCAGCATGCAGTTCAAATAGAGAGATGAAATTTGATGATCTACAGAGATCATTATCTTATGGTTTAGCATATTGAATGTTTTCAATGTAGAATTGTCCATCAGAATTTTAACTTTTGACCTATTCCCTTCTATTGACACCTTTTTATGCCTTTGTAAAAGTCTGCTCCATAGGAACAAACTCCATAGGAACAAAATGCTCTGTTTATCACAATTGTTTCAAAACTACACTCTAAAATTTTCCTTTTCCGTAGTAATTTATTTTTTTTTATTAACCTTTTCCTTCATATAAACACCATTTCACATATTTAAAAACAGAGTAGATCCAGATCAGACAGCTCCTATCACTGTCTGCTCAGTTTAATAAATCATACATTGACTGTAATGGTATGATTTCTCAGCAACTAATTATAGAAATTTAACCCATTCCCTCATATTGGTACCTCTGTAAAAGTTACTTTTTGAAACCATTGTGATAGACAGAGCATTTGCCCCATAGGAGTGCTCTATTTATCACAGTGGTTTCAAAGCTTCACAATTCTACAATTTTCTTTTTTTTTTCTAGTAAATGCTCTTTTTCAGTAGATTTATTAAAAAAAGTTGGATCTAAAAATAGCCTATGAGGGAACGGGTTAATGAAAATTCATGCAAGCTTTAAGTATTGATGGAATATATATACATTTGGTTTTTGATTCAGTGAATTTAAGATTTAATTAATCTTAAATTGACTATATATATTATATACATGTACTGTACTTTTTTCTATGCAGTTTCTCATTGTTCATTTAGCGCACATCATTGACTAAATTGTTTGCATTCACTTTACTGCATATGATACATGTACAAAATGATAGTTACTAGAGCAACAGATAACTGTCCGTACTCAAATACTAAAATCTTCATTTCTTCACCAAACCCTATGTTGTGACCACTCTTTAGAACCGTCCCTTTGAGACAATTCTAAAGAGTGTCACAACATAGAGTTTGGTGGAGAAATAAAGAAGTTATTCTTGAAACTGTTTGAATTTACGTAACTTATCTGGACCTGTGGACTTCACCTTAGTCTTCAGCATAAATATCAGGCCGGAACCAGATGCAGGTGTCAAATTGTCACTTACAATTTCAGCTTTTAATCTCAAAACCAAACTTACCATTCTGTTCACACCTCTTGTATTTACACTACCAGTTTAGATTTTACTGAACATTTCACCTAAATAACATTTTCATTTGTATAGGAATTGTAAAACTTAGTTTTCATTACTTTGCACACAGAGCAATATCACAGTGGAATTGATTTTGAGTTTACAGTTGCTGTAGGTGTGAATGATAAGTACAGTAAAATGCAGCAGTCATAAAATATTCAGCGATCTAGTCTGCCTGAGATATCGGAAGCATTGATGATACATATGATTCTGTAAAAAGAGCAGTCAAATCCTTCTACCGCTTTGCATGCCAGCAACAAACTTTTGATTACCTATGCAACAGCTTGGATCAAGATGAGACACCAAGTAACTTGGCATCTCATTAGGATCTAAACTGTTTGACACTTGGACTGCATTTCTAAAGAGAAAGAAAATTGCAGTATAAGCCCTTTCTCTGTTCTATATTTAGTCCAAATTTCATCACCTACTGAATATTCATGGTCAAAATACATTGTAGTTATAATGAAATAATGAAGGTGGAACATTGTAGCTATTTTAGAAAGTAAAGAAACGGATCTATCTGATTCCATTAGCAAACAGAGCAGACCCTGATCAGACGGCTCCTATAGGAGCCGTCTGATCTGGGTCTACTCTGTTTGCAGATTGCGTGAAAACATGTTTTTAAGAAGGAAAGTTGTATCCCTTTACTCCTTTCTATGCCTTTGCAAACAGTAGTGTTGTTCTGATTATCAATTATAAACGATTATTGGTTGAAAAAGAATTTTGATCTACTATAGATAGTAACTTGCCATAATTGAGTATTGACTATAATTTGTACAGCAGTAGCAGTTATTTTCATAGGCATCTCTCCTAACGACACCTTTTGGCGCCTCTGTAAAAGTCACTTTTGAAACCGTTGTGATAAATAGAGCATTTGTTGCTCCTTTTTGGTAGATTTATTTAAAAAGGTTGGGTCTAAAATTGGCCAAGGAGAGAATGAGTTAAAGCTTTAAAGTTCTGTTGGTTGACAAACAGCCTATTAAACCTGTATAATCATGATAATGTCACTCCTACAGGTGGTGTCAGATCTGGCTCTTCTCTCTTTGCAAAGGCAAGAATATATATTTATATGAGGGGAATGGTAAATTCAGCATTGAATGGGTTATTCAGTCAATGGTTATTAGTCCCCCACCGGTTACCGGTTGGGGGACTATAGGTTTGCTCGATTCCGTCTGTCTGTCTGTCTGTCTGTCCGTCTGTCCGTCCGTCTGTCCGTCTGTCACGCTTCGTGTCCGGGCCATATCTCCTACAAAGTTATGCCAAATTCATTATAACTTCACACATTGAAGAAGCATGATGAGGGCTAGTGTCATTCACAAGGGTCATAACTCTAGCACCAATATTTTTGGAGTTATTCCCCTTTTACATATTTTTTTGTCCGGACAATAACTCTTTATCTACTGGTTCAATTGATTTGAAACTTCACATATGGAACAATCATGATGAGGGGTAGTGTCATACACAAGGGCCATAACTCTAGCATCAATATTTTTGGAGTTATTCCCCTTTTTCATATTTTCTTGTCAGTCCGTCTGTCACACTTCGTGTCCGGGCAATATCTCCTACAAAGTTAGGCCAAATTCATTATAACTTCACACATTGAAGAAGCATGATCAAGAGTAGTGTCATGCACAAGGGCCATAATTCTAGCATCAATATTTTTGGAGTTATTCCCCTTTTTCATAATTTTTTGTCCGGACAATAACTCTTTCTCTACTGGTTCAATTGATTTGAAACTTCACATATGGAACACACATGATGAGGGGTAGTGTCATGCACAAGGGCCATAACTCTAGCATCTATATTGTTGGAGTTATTCCCCTTTTCATATTTTCTTGTCCAGTTAATAACTCTTTATGTACTGGTTCAATTGATTTGAAACTTCTCATATGGAACAAGCGTGATGAGATGTAGTGTCATGCACAAGGGCAATAACTCTAGCATCAATATTTTTGGAGTTACTCCCCTTTTTCATATTTTCTTGTCGGGACAATAACTTTTTATTTACTGATTCAATGTATGAAAGTAGGTATTAATACCATTCAGGTGGTCATGTATATACCATGGTCAACCACACCATGGGTGGGTGGGGTGGGGAGAGTGGAGGTTTTTTCAGTCAGGTGGGGGACTCATGTCTTGCATAGCAATACAACATGCCCTTGTTTTAAAACATTATCACTTGTATCTATTCTCTGTATTATGGTAGATTAGAATAGAATAGAAACCAGGATATGTTGGAATGTTGAAAAGTCACTTTCTCATTCTTTTAACCCTTTCAGTGCAGGAAATGAGTCCGTAATGTCCTTTGCAGACATTGTAGACCCAAATGAGAGGGCTTCTAGAGGAGTGTCATGTTAAAGCTTTTCTTTTTAAAAACAAGATATTGTTGGTGAACTTGACCTGTTGGAATTTTGGAATGTTCCATTTGAAAATACAACTTTGAAAGAACAGCTGACACAACAAAATTTTGTGTGTAATAGAGTTTTGTGCACCACATCAGGGGGATTTTTCTTTCGTTCTTTTCATCTCATGAAAATTTGAAGCTGAGCAACTGAGTCTGTGTCTGTAACATGTGTGAATTAATCCTTTGGATGCTGAATTTTCATAATGGAATGGCCCATCATGGTTTAACAAAGAATCCATTCACTCTAAATGTCTTAATCCTTCCCTCATACAAATGCTTTTTCACGCTGCTGCTGACAGAGTAGACCTAGATCAGATGGCTCCTGTAGGCGCTGTCCGATCAGGATCTGCACTATTTGCTTATGACATATAGATATGATTCTAATTTATTCCAGGGTAAAGTATTATTTTTAGCTCATCTGTTTTGAAGAAACATCAAGCTATTGTGATCACTGGGCTGTAGGCGTTGGCATGGTTGTTGGCGTTGTCAGTGTTGTTGTGCAAAAACTTTAAAGTAGCTCATATTACTCAAAAAGTATAAGAGGTATCAACATGAAACTTAATAGGTGGGTAGATCTCAGAGAAGGCCCCTACATCAGAACCGTAACTCTTGATTTTAAAATTTTTGAGTTATGGCCCTTTATTTTTTCAATTTTTTTTTAATTTAGCTGGACAAGCACTAAATCAGACGAGCGATGGTGCCGCACACAGCTCTTGTTTTCATAATGCCATTATAAAATTCAGCTAATTGGTATTCATATATCCATCATTTCTTACTAAATATTCATGAGGTAAATTGTTAACTCTACACACTAAGTAATTTTTCGTCTACAGCGATGGTCCTTCAAGAACTATTAAGATCAGATTTATACAATTTCAGGGGCTGAAAATTCTGAAATTTGTAACTCATTCTGCATAATAGACCATGAAGGGAAACCAAAAAAACTCACTTGTCCTGCAATATAGACAAAGAAGCGAAAAAGCATGCAGGACGAGCAGACAAGTGGAATTTTCGACCCCTGAATTTCATTTGAGAAACAGCAGATGCTGATCAGGTAGCTCCTTCAGGAGCTATCTGATCTTTATCTAATCTGCAAAGGCATGGAAAGCATTTACAGTAAAATCTCCTCTTATGCAACCACTTTATAAATATAATATATGTCTTTAACACTTTCCTTTAAATAAATGCCTTTTTTACGCATTTGCAAACAGAGTAGACCCAGATCAGGCAGCTCCTATAAGAGCTTCATGTATCTGATCAGAGTCTGTTCTGTTTGCTTTTGAATCGATATAGATCTGATTCTACAGCTTTTTTAAAGCATAATATTTCCTTGAAAAGTTTACATTATAAAACTTATAAATATTCATGATGGTTTCACTATATATGTGGGCAAAGGTTAACCCGTACAATGCGGGTCACAAGTCACTGTTCTCCTTTGCAAACAGTGTAGACCCAGATGAGAGGGCTCCTAGAGGAGCTGTCTCATCAGGGTCTGCATTGTTTGTCATGTTACACTTTTCTTTAGAAAAATCCCTAAATATTCACCATAACATTGACCTGTTTGAATTTTGGAATAATCCATTTGAAAATTCAGCACTGTAAGGGGTTAACCCTTTCACTCATATAAACATGTTTTCACTCATTTGCAAACAGAGTAGACCCAGCTCTGTTTGCTAATGGAATTTGATAGATCTGTTTCTTTAGTTTCCAAAATGGCTATAATGTTCCACCTTCCATTATAATTATTTTGTCCATGAATATGCAGTAGGTATTGAAATTTGGAATAAACATAGGACAGGGAAAGGGTTAAGGTGCTTGTTTTGACAGCCTGAGCCCATTTACCACCTATTAAGGCTATAGAGGGGTGAAAGTGGTTAGTTTTGACACCAATGACCAATGATGTCCACATCTAATGCTGGCAAGTAGTTGACAGTTTGTAGTTAGTACCCTGACAGGGCATTTAATATCGAACTTTCATGGCCAGCCTCAATGTAGCTGTAAACAATCTATAAATAGGTCAGCTGTCCTGTCTTTATGTCCTTTCAAGAACTAAATTTGTTATGAAAAATATTATGACACTAAAGCTACCCTGGGTTTCAGAAACCATTTGCTTTATTTTTTTTAACCCATTCCCGCATAGACTATTGTTAGATCTAACCTCTTTCGTTAAATCTACAAAAAAAGAACATTTACTAGAGAAAGGGAAGTTTTCAGAATTGTGTAGTTTTGAAACCATTGTGATAATTAGAGCATTTGCTCCTGTGGAGCAAATGCTCTATTTATCACAATGGTTTCACAAAGTGACTTTTACAGAAGTGTCAAAAGGTGTCAATATGCGGGAATGGGTTAATTACTTTGTTATCCCGTGCCAAAGGTGGAGGGATGTAGTTTTGGTGTTGTCCGTCTGTTTGTCTGTCTGTTGCGGAGTCATATCTCAGAAACAGTTTTGAAGTTTTTCTATGAAACTTTGTGTAAATACTAAAAACTATGAGGAAATGAGGCCCAAAAACTATCACTTATTCTGACCTTGAATCACCAGACTTATGCTAAAAACTGAACCTTCTTATCCATCTAGAATCATAACCTAGACATGTTTTTTCTATAAAAGTCTGTGTAAATGATTAAGCAACTTTAGAAATACACCCCTGTAAGTATCATTCACATTGACCATGGAAGACCAGAGTTATGGCCCTTTGTTTTCCAGACAACTTAAACTTTTTTTTCTGGATTGTAAATGTTAACGTTTCCTCCATAAATACACATTTGGAAACAGTATAGACCAAGATCAGATGGGTATTGTTAGAGCCATCTGATCAGGGTTTGCTCTGTTTGCTTAAGAAATTATAAAATAGCTGATTCTACAGCTTTTACCAATACTAAAATCCCCTTTGTTTTTATATGTTTATAAGAAATCTAATTAATATTCATGGTGTCATTATTTCTTACATGAATATTTATTGAGTAAAGGGTATTTACCCAATTAAAATTGTGGAAAAAGCAATTGTTTTTCAAAACAATGAGTAACACAAAGCAAATAAATATAGCAAAAAGAAATTTAGAATTTCTAATGAGAATATGAATAATACCCAATTACGAAAATTGCCAATACCCAATAAAAATTGCAAATACCCAATTCTGTAAAAAATCAAGGAGTAAATACCCAATTGCATCAAAACCTTATCTGTAACCCTGGGGTTATGTACCATAAAGAAATGTGGCCCTCCAAGTATCGCTCACAATGACCTAGAATTATGGCCCTTTGTTTGCCAAAACTTTGTTTGGAGTATTTCAATGATCAGATGGCTCCTGTATATATGTATCAACTCTGTTAGGTGGTGGAAGGAAGGTATCTTGTTTCCTTTGCATAAATGGGTCCAGAGTCGGGATGGGCATCTGGCAGGAAGTACCTACGTACACTCTATACAAGTTCGAAACCAGTGGACAACTTATCCCTTTACTCCATAAATACTGGTACCTCTTTCTATGCCTTTGCAGAGTAGACCCTGATCAGGTGGCACCAGTAGGAGACATCTGATCAGGGTCCGCTCTGTTTGCTTATGGCAAAATATAGATCTGATTCTACAATTTGTGCCATGGCCAAATATTCCTTAGTCCATATGCTATTAAAACAATTATTGCAATTTATATTCATGATATCATTATTTCCAACATGAATATTCATGGAGTAAAGGGTTATACTGGAACTGATCATCCAGTTTTAGAAAAAGACAGAAGTAAAGACAAATTGTCTTCAGTCTCACCATTTGTTAGCAGTCTTGCACTGAGGACACCTCATTTCTTCCTGTAAAAAACCAACATGGGTGTGGAAAAAATAGTTGTTATCTTATCAGACAGCTTGACAGACATAACAAGGAAAATTCCCTGATAATTGTTAAAACCTTCTACCATGAAATATATAAGGCTCGAGAATTTGTGACTGATTAACTTTCACAGGAGTGAATCAATAATGCTTACTAAATAAGAGTCTGGGTGAAAAGTACATTACTATGGAAACGGTCTGCACTTTAATGATGATAGAAAACTTCCATAATAGAGGTGTAGTAGATTGCAGTTTACTGCAGATTGCTTTTTGGGAGACATAAAGGATTAATGTCTTGGATAATTCCTGGTTCTTATTGTCTGAAACAAGGCTCTTGAACCTGTAAATCTCTGTACACTATAACGATGTCTGCAAAAAATGTCGTCAGCTGCAATTCTGAAATTTAACATTTCTTTTTTTGTCTCTTCAACATAATATGCAATTAGAGCGTCCTATTGAGATGCCGAAATACTTTGCATTTCATCTGGATCCAAATTGATTGCAAAGGTAATCACAAAACTCTCCACTAAAGTGCATAGAGCAATAGAACAGAGTCCAAAATGCAGTAGAACCTGTATTAAGCGACCATCAAAATGAGGTTTAATTATGGGTCTGTAGGGCAGGTGGTAACTTAATGCAGGTCAAAAGTAATGCAGAAAGCTCCTATAGGAGCTTTCTGCATTACTTTTGCCCTGCATTAAGCAACCACCTGCATTTTTAAGATTTCTGCATCCAATCAATTCAGTCACTTAAGACTGGTTCTATTGTATTTGTTTTGTTCAGATTTCATTTGATTGACTGTCAAGAAAAAAAATGCGTTGTTTGTCTTTCAAAATCCTCTAGCAGATTTAAAACCTTATCAATATTCATGATGATATTATTTCTTACATGAATATTCATAGTGTTAAAGATTTAAAAACCTTTTATATATACCTGGTTTCGTGGCATTGCTGCGTTTTTTGTTTCTCCAATAAAGTAACTTTGCCAAGAGTATAAGTTTTAAGCATGAATCAGTTTTGAACAGTTGACAACAGTTTTTTCATAGCAAAAGAAGGTACAAGTATATATAACAAATAGAAGATGATACATAGGAAAATAGTCCCATTGTTTCAACAGTGGAGATAAGATCTTCTGTAGAAAGGGAGAAATATGAGAGAGAAAGTTAATAGTTACAGATAATTCTTTGATATTATGTTCTGGAACAGGTGCTGTGTCAAGTGATACAACCATGACATCATTAATACTTCACCTCATGAATATTAATGAAATAATGACAAAATGAATATCTATTAGATGATATAAACTATAAAATATTTATATAATGCCATGAGCGAACAAGGCAGAGTCTGATCAGATTGCTTCTACAGGAGTTGTCTGATCTGGGTCTACACTAATTTGCAAAGGCGTCAAAGTGCATATTTATGTAGTAAAGGGTTATCCTATATAACCCATATATCTAACCAGACATGTCCATATGAATAGCAGTATAACATGGGTAGATTCTATAAGAATAATTTGGAATGAATAATATGAAGCAAACAGTGCGGAATCAGTCTGTCTGCTGTCCCTATTAACCCTTGAATATGAATATTCATATGAGAAATAATTATGAATATTAATTGGGAGTTTATCTTAACCATTTTCCTGATGAATATTCATGCAAGAAATAATGACATGATGAATATTTGTTAGGTGAATTTTTATAATGGCATTATGAACAAAGGATATTTTAGCCAATATGACATATACTTCGAAATTACTGTAAGCAACCACCTGCTTATAAAGACATCTATGTTTATTCATTAAGTGGTCACATTAGAGGGGTTCTATTGTATATAAGTAAACAGAGCAGACTCTGATTAGATAGCTCCTATAGTTGCCGTCTGATCTGGGGTTTACCTGTTTGCAAAGGCATGAAAAGGCATCTCTATCAGATAAAGGGTTAACCCATTCGCACATATTGACGCCTCTGCAATAGTTTTAGTATGCTTATGCATTTTGTGAACATAATTTATGTAGTAATTTTGCTGTCTGTCTGCAAGTCTGCAAAAGTTTAAAAAGTATATGCATAAGATGTGTAATTAAGTGGTACAATTTTCCCATATACTTTTTTGGTAATAAAAGTGGTCAAATCAAAGAGAAAATGCCTTTTAATTATATTTAGATAAAACAAAACAAAAAACAAAAACGAACAAACAACAACATTGTTAATATTTATGTCTCCAGTATTTTTTTGCTGGCAGTTTATTTTTTATGTCTCCAGTATTTTTTTGCTGGCAGTTTATTTTTTATGTCTCCAGTATTTTTTTGCTGGCAGTTTATTTTTTTTTGTAATCTCCCTAATTGTCTGCAATTCTTCCATTGTTTAGATTAGAGAATGTTTTACATCTTTTGATTTAACTGTTATTTACAGTAAAACTTATTTATAACGAACTCTGATAAAGCGAATTCCCGCTTATAGCGAACTAAATTTCGTTCCCCGGTCGATATCTTCATTAATTCTTTACAGACTATAATGTTTAGTGCGAAGTTGGTTAGAGCGAATTTTCGCTTATGGCGAACTGATTTTCCAGTACCATTATTCACAAAACACTTTAAAATTCCTTCATTAAAGCGAAGTTTCAGCTTGCTACTATCTTCAAGCACCTGTGTATTTCGCACGATTAACACCATGTCGCATAGGTGATAAAACACACACTAGTGTTGGGGCGAACTGTGAAGCGATCCGTAAAGCATGTATTCTTCACGGTGGTAGGGTATAATTAAACACCGCTAGCCGCGGGGCATATATATGCACTTAAAAGTACGGGTTATAGCTAAACATTGTTAAGATATGACGTTGGTTTTTTATTTTCAAAATAAATACTTGAAGTCTTTTGGTTTTGTTATTCCCTTCCCGTTCGCATATTATTTCAGCATTTTCCGCTAAAAATAGAATCTACCGCTGACTCCGATGACGACACAGATCTATAAGGAATATTTGCCCCTGCCCACATACGCGGAGTCTTTGTCCGCTATACCCAATTTGCATCGGACATTGGAGCAACAACCAAATGCTCCTGATTTTTTTTAAACACTGACATTTATGAAACAGTTATTTGGCAAGTTTCAAGCATCCACATGTGTTCAAAAGCAAATGACCGATTTCTTCCACAAAGAGTAAGCTGTACGATGAATGATGTGCATTTTGGGAGTTTGATCGCTACGCATACATGTCTGAATTATGGTTTAATAAATATTGAACAGTCGTGTGTCAAAGTCATAATTTATAGCGAACTTCGTACTATCAATATAGCGAATAATGTTTATAACGAAGTAAATCCTTCAGTCCCTTGGAATTCGTTATAACCGAGTTTTACTGTACTCTACATCCATATCATGTTTCCCTTGACAACTGATGTGTCAGAGACAGTTGATAGCCTCACAAGCTGTAGAAATGATATCTGCTTAACCCATTCCCTCATATTGACGCCTTTTGGCGCCTCTGTAAAAGTCACTTTTTGAAACCATTGTGATAAATAGAATGTTTGCTCCAAAGGAGCAAATGCTCTGTTTATCACTGTGTGTTGAAACCTCACAATTCTAAAAGTTTCCTTTTCTCTAGTAAATGCTCCTTTTCGGTAGATTTTTTCCAAGATGTCAGATTTAAATATTGACTTTGAGGGAGGGGGTTAATCAGACGTGATGATGCATGATTGGCATTTTTGCAAACAGCTTGGATCTAGATCAGACACAAAATCAACTCGGCATCTCGCAAGGATCCTAGTTGTTTGCCATACAGTTTTCTCAAAAAAAGCTTAAATGAATCAGAAAGCAGTAAAAATTCCAAAAGATTGGAGTTTAAATCATTCCCTCATATTAACGCTTTTTTTACACCTCTGTAAAAGTCACATGTTGAAACCATTGTGATAAATAGAGCATTTGCTTAGGAGCAAAATAATGCTCTATTTATCACAATGCTTTCAAACTACAAAATTCTAAAATTTTCCATTTCTCTAGTTAATGCTCCTTTTCGGTAGATTTATTCAAAGTGGTTGGATCTAAATATAGTCTATGAGGTAATGGGTTAACCCTTGGAATGTTGGAAACAAGTACTGGCATTTGCAAACAGTGTGACCCAGACCAGACATCTCCTATAGAAGCCCTCTGATAATGATCTGCATTGTTTGTCACTCAAAACTCCTCTCATAATTTATACCCTTTCATACTGAATGGACTCTGTTTTTAAACAATGATGGACCATTCCACGTAACCCTTTCCTTCATATAAATGTTTGCAAACAGAGTAGACCAGATCAGACGGCTCCTATAGGAGCCGTGTGATCAGGGTCTGCTCTGTTTGCTAATAGAATCTGATAGTTCGGTTTCTTTAGTTTCTAAAATGGCTACAGTTATGTTCCTCCTTCCATATTTCAGTGTAACTATTTTCCCCATGAATATTCAGTAGGTATTGAAATTGGGAATAAACTTAGAACAGGGAAAGGGTTAAAACTTCAGCAATCAAAGGTTTACAAATAAACTGTCAAGATGTTACAGATAAATAGCAGGTTTCATCTGACCAATCTGTCTTTCTTGTCGTGTCCATTCTAAACAGGTTTGTCTTAGTTAAATGGTATCACTGATTCAGCCTGTCCATCATCTTCAGATAGAGATCACGGAGTGTCATTGGGATAATGGGGTTTGAGTATGGAATGGTGTTTTTGTCAGCTTGAATGTTGAATGATGTTGATATTACAGATCTGGCATAAACAGTGTAGATCCAGATGTAAAGACCAAGTCCAGAGTAACAGATATTGTTATAGGTTAAACCTCTACCTCATAGAACTGCCCTTTCATGCCTTTGCAAACAGATTAGACTCAAGAATTATTTCTTTATTTCATCATCAAACCCTATATTGTGACCACTCTTTAGAATCGTCTCAAAGAGACGATTCTAAAGAGTAGTCACAATATAGGGTTTGGTGGGGAAATGAGACGATTTTTATACCCCGTTGACGATAGTCAGGGGCATTATGTTTTGCACATGTCCGTCCGTCTGTCCGTCCGTCCGTCTGTCACGCTTTTAGATGCAGTTGGATGTCACAGTTTTTCATGTGTTATAAGTCAGTAATTTCTCCACTTATACACATGAAACTTCACATACACATCAATTACCATCAGTGCTATCATTTGACACCCCACCCATGCTGCTGGCAAGCCCAAGGTCGAGGTCAAATGACTTGGAAATTTTACGTGCAGTTGGTTGTCACATTTACGTGCAGTGTTTTGTCTCAGTTTTTTCATTGTCTTATATCTCCCTAACCACTGTAGCTTTTGCCATGGAATTGCATATACACATTAAACACCATCCATACTTTCATTGCACACCCAGCCTATGCTGCCCGCAAGCCCATGGTCAAGGTCAAATGACTTAGGAATTTTACGTGCAGTTGGTTGTCACAGTTTTTTCATAAGTCTTATATCTCCCTAACCACTGTAGCTATTTGTATGGAATTGCATATACATATTAAATACCATCCATACTTTCATAATGCACCCGACCCATGCTGCCCGCAAGCCCAAGGTCAAGGTCAAATGACTTAGGAATTTTATGTGCAGTTGGTTGTCACAGTTTCTTCATCGTCTTATATCTCACTAACTGCTATAGCTATTGGCATGGAATTGCATATACACATTCAACACCATCCATACTTTCATTATGCACCCGGCCCATGCTGCCCGCAAGTCCAAGGTCAAGGTCAAATGACTTAGGAATTTTACGTACAGCTAGACAAGCACCCACACGGGGGCATCACTGTGTCTTACAGACACAATTTTCTAGTTGTTTTTGAATTTGCAAAAAAATTGCATTTTTGTCTATTGCTCTGTATTTATTTAGTATTTGAAATACAAAATGCCCCTTTAGGGTTTAGTGGAGAAATGACGAATTTTAGTGCTTTTTCCATTGCTCTGTTCAGAGCTACAGATAAAGATGCATATTCAAATACTAAAATAGTCATTTCTCCACCAAACCCTATGTTGTTACCACTCTTTAGAATCGTCTCGAAGAGACAATTCTGAAGTGGTCACAACATAGGGTTTGGTGAAGTAATAAAGAAGTTAATCTTGAAAGTGTATTAATTTACGTATTTTATCTGTCTGTTGAGAGTTCTATTGATCACTGCAGAGCCGTGGGTCCCAAGGGGGGACAAGTGTGCAATTACATTACTGCCAGTTACCTCAATTTGTGTGAAGATCCTTTAACGTGCACAGTCTTCTAAATCAAGTCATGTAGCAGATTCTGTTTAAGAAATTAGGCCTTTCCCATTATATTTGGTTTAACCATTTGGAACTACTAGTAACCTTATTCTTGAAAGTTTAATAGAATTAGCACGTCGAATATAGATCCAGTAATTTGAAACTTAAGAGTACTGTGCATTTTACAGTATGAAGGGTTTTAGTTTAATTTGTTTAAAAGTTTTGTAATTTTAATGTGTAAAGTTTGCATTATCAAACGGAGTAAGAGACGCTGTGGCTCCCAGAAAAATGTGTTGCCTCCTCCAAGAATCCTTGAAATACAGTAAAGCTTGTCTATAACAACCATTCAAACAAAGTCTGATTCTGGGTTTTAAAGACAGCTGGTTGCTTAAGGCAGGACAAAATTTATACAGACAGCTCATAGGAGATTTCTGCATTACTTTCATTCAGCATTAAGCAGTTACATTCTTTTAACCCTTTGCCTCATATAAACACCTTTTTTCAGGCATTTGCAAACAGAGAAGATCCAGATCAGACGTCTCCTAAATGAGCTGTCTGATCAGGGTCTGCTCTTTTTGCTTTTGACATAATACAGATTTGATTCTACAGCTTTAATCAAAGAAAATTATTTTCTTCAGCCAATGTATTAAAATCTTTGATGAATTATAGAAAAGGGAAAAGGTTGAATTTGTGCTTATTCAATTAGTGTAAATGCTAATGACAGGTATTACTGAAATATGCAGAAAGTAGGAGATCCTTCAAAAGCAAAAGCAGCAATGTGAAAAGAGAAGTCCTAATTGTTTGATTGTAGGACACATGGTAGCTTAACCCTATACTCCATGAATATTCATGTACAAAATAATGACATCATGAATAATGATTAGCAGTATGCTTATGATGGCAGAATTTTTTTTATGGCCACAAGAAGTTTTGATATTGGTAGAAACTGTCAAATCAGATATAAGCAAACAGGGCAGACCCTAATCTGATGGCTCTTACAGGATCCATCTGATTTAGGTGTTCTCTTAGTACAAAGGCATTAATATTGTATCTATGGAGTAAAATTTGGGTTAATGCCAGAGAAAAGCAATGAAAAAAGCTCCCATGGGAGCTTTTTACTTGACTTTTGTTCTGGTATTAACCCTTTCCTCCATAAATACGCCTTTCTATGCCTCTGTAGTAACCACTTCTTGAAACCATTGTGATAAATAGAGCATTTGCTACTATAGGAGCAAATGCTCTGTTTATCACAATGGTTTCAAACTACAAAATTCTAAAATTTCACTTTTCTCTAGTAAATGCTCCTTTTGGGTAGATTCATTCAAAGAAGTTTAGTCTAAAAATAGCCTATGGAGGAAAGGGTTAACCGTTACCTGTTCAATATTCATGTAAGAACTACTGACATCATGAATATTGATGAGACTATTTTTTAAAACTGCATAATGAACACAGGAAAGTTTGGCTCAGACAGAAAATGTAGAATCAGATCTATATTATACTGTCATCAAACAGAGCATACCCTGATCAGACAGCTCCTACAGGAGCCATCTGATCTGGGTCTAATCTGAGTGCAGATGTGTGAAAAGGCGTTAATATGAATGAAACGGTTAAGCAGCCTTCTGTCTCACAAGACTCCTGTGTATATTCTATATGTGGTCAATGGCAGATTTGGCTGTGTGGTTAATGCACTTGACTACAATACCAGAGGTCCTGAGTCTGATTCCCAACCAGACCAAGTGCTTCGGATGAGACTTTATTAACTATCAGTGCTTTACACTGGGCATCTTAAAGAACCAGAGACAGATCCTGTAGCTGTGCTCTGCATGAACAATATTTGTCCACTAGTGTATATCCAGATCAGATGTCCAATAATCAGAAGTTTTTGTATAAGATTTTGATAATAAAAACTTCTTACAAAACTTGGAAAAGGTATTTCAACTTGTTTAAAATCTATATTTGGTAAAACTGACGTAGCCATTTTACGCTTATTTAAGTTGCTTATCTGTTTGCATGCTAGTGATGAAAAAGTGATACTTTGTACAAACAGTCTGATCCAGATGACATCCAGATCAACTTGGTGTCTCATGAGAATCCAATCTGTTTAACTCTCTAAATGTGTTTTATATAAAAAAGATGATAATTGTAGCAGACAATAATTTTTGCAGAGGACAATTATTAACCAGCAACATGATAATCTTTGGGGTTTTCCAAGGGCAGATAAGAGTGACCTACCTCTGCAGGATAAAATGTTTGACATGATAAAGTTAGACTGACTAATGTTTAGTTTCAACTTCATTTTGATTCTGTATCATTTAACCCTATACCTCATAGAAATGCATGTTTATGCCTATGCAAACAGAGTAGACCAAGATCAGCTGTCTAATCTGGATCTGCTCTATTTGCTTATGGAATTATACAGATATGATTCTAGTCAGTCTCTGACATATATGGAAAAATAGGGCCCTGTTCATAATGCCACTGTTAAAGATCGGCTAATTAATACTTTCCTAACTAAAAATTCCTGTGAGTTAACCCTTTACCTCATGAGGTTTTAGTTAACCCTTTCCCTCATATAAATGTGTTTTCATGCATTTGCAAACAGAGTAGACCCAGATCAGATGGCTCCTATAGGAGCCATCTAATCAGGGTCTGCTCTGTTTGCTAGTGGAATTTGAAAGATCTGTTTCTTTACTAAATGACTACAATGTTCCACCTTCCATATTTCATTATATCTATTTTGTCCATGAATATTCAGTAGGTATTGAAATTTGGAATAAAAACAGAACAGGAAAAGGGTTAAGAAAGTATTAATTAGCTCAATTAACATGAACATTTAGTAAGAAATATTGACATAATGAATATTAATTAGCTGCACCTGTATATTGGCATCATTGTTTCATAAGTCACAAGTAAGGTAGACCCTGATCATATGGCACCTGTAGGATCTGTGTCTACTCTATTTGCAAAAGCATAAAAAAGTGTCTATCAGGTAATGGCTTGAAAGTCAAGGAAATATAAAACAGCAGCTGAGAGGTTTGAATACACTTGTTATCAAAGCTAATAATGTTATCAGTGTGTGCACTTTACCGATTGGAGTCATTGTTAACTCCAATGAATATTCATGTAAGAACTAATGACATCATGGATATTAATTTAGTGATTTTTTTAACAATGGTATATGAATACAGGAAATTTTATCATGACAGAAACTGTAGAATCAGATCTATATTTTTCCATGAGCAAACATATCTGAGCAGTCCCTGATCAGACGGCTCCCACATGAGCCAACTGATCTAGTTCTACTCTGCAAAGGTGTTTAAAAGGTATATCTATGGATGAAAGGGTTAAGTTGTAGATTCCATTCGGCATGAAAGAGAAACTTTTGCTGAAAATATTTTTTAATGACAAACATGGTAGACCTTGATAAGAGAGTCTCCCTGATCCTAGTCTGCACTGTATGGAAGTGTTTAGTCTTCAAGTAATCCTTGTGTACTCTACAAATTAAGGACAAAAAAATGCAGACAAAGCAAAATGTATTTAATGACTGAAAGAGACACCAGTTTATCAACAGACATAAGTATTTATCCCAATAAAATTTATTGTTTTGTTTTTGAGTGGAGTACAAAGGTACTTTCTTGGGATTCATAACTAGATGTATGCTTCTATGGGACTTTTCTGTATAACTCTTGTCCTGCATTAGCAACCACATCTCTTTTAACCCTTTACTCCATAGATATGCCTTGCTGAATTTTCAAATGGACTATACCAAAATTCAAACATGTCAGGCTTATGGTGAATAGTTATGGATTTTTCTAATGGAAAGTGTAGCATTACAAACAATGCAGACCCAGATGAGAGGGTTCCTATAGGAGCCCTCTCATCTGGGTCTACACTGTTTGCAGAGGACATTAGTGACTTGTGTCCCACACTATAAGGGTTAACATCTTTGCATCTGATAAGGGTCAGCTCTGTTTGCTTATGGAAAAATATGAGAATGATTCTACAGTTCTGGAATGGCCAGAAATTCCCTTGTTCATTGGCTATTATTATACAAACACTTTTTCATGTATTTGCAGACAGAGTAGATCCTGATCATAATTATAATAGATCATACTCTAGAGCTTCTGCAAATACAAAAAAATACTGTGTATATATGCCAATACAAAACATCAGCTAATAAAAAGTACATTATGTGATTATTTCTTAAATGAACATTCAACAGGGAGAGGGTTAATAAATATTCATGAAGTCTTGTATATGCAAGGATTAAAGACCAAAAGTAGAATTCCCTTGAGTGGCTGTTGTGAAGAGATTCAAAGAACTGAAGGAACCTCTTGACAGGGTCTCCAATACAGTAAACCCCCTCAAATTCAACAACCAAAAAGAGAGGTCTGAGTTTTAAAAGCAGGTGGTAGCTGAAAGCAGAATGAAAGTTATGAAGACAGTTCCTGCTGGAGCTTTCTGCATTACTTCCATCCTGCATTAAGCAACCACTTGCTTTTAAAGACATTTATGTTTATACAATGACATTCTTGGCAATGACAGAAGCCTGAAGAATCAGATGATCTTTATATTTGCCATTTCTCTGCTCACTATGGGTTAATTGGACACCATAGAGGGAGGGGAGAGGATACAAAGAAACCCAGGCGCAATGTTCATCTTTTTAGGTCCATAGAGAGAGAATCTAATTTATATGTATATGCAGTTTTGCTTTCGATCCAATCTTTTTTGTACCCATGATGATTTACTGAATTGTGAATTAATTGAAATAAAATATATTTAAACTAACTAAGTCCATAAGCAAATGGAACAGAGCCAGATCAGATGATCTGGGTCTAAGGCAAAAAAAAGGCCTTTCCATGGAGTAACTTTGCAGTATAGGTCGACTAATTAGACCAGATTTTGTACATAAAACAGAAGTACTTTGCAGATAACCTTGTCTGAAACAGGTCTCCATGATTGTGTGTGGGATGGCAGTTTTGTGGTAGGGTGTTATCGGTGGTGTTTATCAAAGGTCAGACCCTACCAATTCTGCTAATTGACTTATCCACTGACGCATATTAGTGGTGCATTCAGGCAGGTGACTATTGACTACAAAAATGTCCTTTTCATGACTGCATTAGAATTGTTCATCCTTTATAAATGTTTGGATTAAGATCAGAAATGTTGATGAGGATCCTAACTGTTCGATACATAGAACATGAAGTTTCAATTTAGAGGACAAAGTGATTAAAAAATGGATGATAAAAGCATTCAACAAATATTATAGATTTTTGCTGCTTTAACCCTTTCAATGCTGAATTTTCAAAGCGGAATAGTCAATCAGTGTTTAACTATAGAGTACACTCAGTATGAAAGGATTAAACTTGCTAGATTATTTTGAATGACAAATAGTGCAGACCCTGATTAGAAAGCTCTTTTAGTAGCCCTCTGATCAGGGTCTACACTGTTTGCAAATGACAGTGCATGCATGGCCCACATTCAAAGGGTTAAAACAGAATGAATGAACAATACAAAAAGTGATAACCCTTATTATCATAGTGAGTAATTAGCTGCTCATTTTTTCTTCTGCAATTCTAATCAGAATTTTGAAATTCAGATGGCTATTACTTGCAAGCAAATGTTTGATCCTAATTAGACTCCGAGTTACTCGACGTCCAAGCTGTTTAAAAACGGCAGCAAGGTTGCAGTAAGCAAGAGACAAATTAATCAAGATCTAAAACCAGATCTTAAAGTACTTTTAGGTTTTTTAGCTGTCTATGATACAAAGAGATCAAAATCTATGTAAAAGCTGACATAACCTTTTGTATGCTTAGCAAATTATTGTTTGTTTGTTTGTGTTATGTCTGTTCTGCTCACTATGGGCTTATTGGATGCCCCAGAAAGAGTGGAGAGGATACTGAGAAACCCCGGTGCAGTGCCCTATTCTTATTAATTATCAACAGATCTAGAGTTTCTCTGGTTCTTTTAGGTATCCTGTGTATAGCACTGATACATCAGACCTCAGTCTATAGTTTGTCTGAAGGACTTTGCAAATTATTGTTCACACAAAATATTGCCGCATCAATTCCATTTTCAATTTCTTTCCATCAAATAATTAATATTTTGGATGATGACAATTTGAATCCTGATTACACACCATGTTTACCATCATGGCTCTACTGATGAATTTGTGGTAAACTTTGTAAACAGTTTAGATCCAGATAAGACACCGGATAACTTGGCATCTCATCAGGATCCAAACTGTTTGACACTGTTTCTATAAATGAAAAATGAAAGAAAATCACACATTTAAAATTACAGAGTACTATTACCTTATAAAATTAGAGTACCAAAGATAAATTGACATCTCATCTGGATCCTACCTGCATATAGTCAGTAGTGTTAAGCACAATTTTTCCTGTAGCTAATTGTACTTGTTCAGAGCTTCAGATAAGAGGGATGTTGCTCTACCTGTATATCATATACAGTAAAACCCCTCTTAACTGAAATTCTTGTAGAAAACTTAGATTCTTTTAGGGAGGTGGCTGCTTAATGCAGGCTGAAAGTCATGCAGAAAGCTCCAAGAGGAGCTTTCTGCATGACTTTTAACCTGCATTAAGCTGCCACCTGTCTCCAAAAACTGATATTTATACTAAATTGAATGTCCATGTTAGGGGTTTTACTGTATCTTAGCCAAACCCTATATTGTTGGTACTCAAAAGAATCACTTTAGAGAGATGACTCTGATAAATACCGACAAGATAATGGTTTTAACCCTTTCCCTGTTGAATATTCATGTCAGAAATAATGACATCATGAATATTTATTGACTGGATTTTTACAATGCCATAATTTATGTACACATTAATTTTTGTTATTGGTATATACTGTAGAGCCAGATCTATTATCATTTATGATGTCATGAGCAAACAGAGCAGAATCTGATCAAATGACTCCTATAGGAGCCGTCTGATCTGAGTCTACTCTGTTTCCAAAGGCTTGAAAGATATTTACTATAGATTTTTTGAATACCCTAATTGCCCTCAATATTTTGACACCCAATCTTCGCCCTCCATGGTTTTGTAAAAAATATTTTAATAACTTTTGATTAGACTCACATGGTAGCAAATAGTGTAAACGCTGATCAAACTGCTCTTTTAGAAGCAGTTTGATTTGAGTCTGTACTATTTGCCTGAGTTTGTCAGTCTGAATACATGCGTCTTATCTTTAGCTCTGCTTGTTGTGTAATCATTGCACATTGAGCTCCTTGACATTAAACATTTTAGAAAATAGAAAATTATGTACTATTCAAATAAGAGATTAAATGTCTGAATTGTTTGTTGTAGTCATACAGAGTACATGTACAGTAAAACCTCTCTTTAACGGCCACTCAATTATATCAATTATATTGTGTTGAAGGCAGGTGGCTGCTTAAAGCAAGGTGAAAGTAAAACAGAACGCTCCTATAGGAGCATTCTGTTTTACTTTCACCTTGCTTTAAGCAGACACCTGTCATAAATACCAACTAATTAACACAATTTAGTGGTCGTTATAGAGAGGTTTTACTGTAAACATACATGTAGTTAGTTTTTATGCATGTCACACTAACCTCGCAAATAGCATAGACTCAAACCGGTGTCAGATACATGTTAACCTGTTTCAAACGATCATTTAAAAGAAGTCTAATTATAGACATTTAAGACAGGTAGTAGCTAAATGCAGAGCAAACGTTATTTAGAAAGCTCCCATAGAAACTTTCTGCATTACTGCCATTCTGCATTAAGCAACCACCTGCTTTAATGACGCCCATGTTCATGCTTCATGAAGTTACTCAGCTTCTCATCTTGAACCGAAGTGTTTGCAATGATGAAGAGGTACAGTAAAACCTCTCTATAACGGCCACTAAATTTTTGTTAATTAGTTGGTATTTAGGGCAGGTGGTTGCTTAAAGCAAGGTGAAAGTAAAACAGAACGCTCCTATAGGAGCGTTCTGATTTACTTTCACCTTGCTTTAAGCAGCCACCTGTCTTTAACACAAAATACTTGATGTAATTTAGTGGCCGTTATAGAGAGATTTTACTGTAGTACTTTATAACACTTTGCTCAGTCAAGCAACTTTGTTTTCATTATTTTTATAAAAAACGGTGAAATTTTATGTTATTTGAAGATGGAAAGTTTTGATATCACTTTCACACAGTATACATTTGTTGTGCATTGTACCATACAAAATTACTTTCGCTAATATCAGTAATCCTTTAACACTTTCCCTGTTCAATATTCACGTAAGAAATTATAACATCATGAATATTTATAAGCTGAAGTTTTATAATGTAAACTTTTCAAGGAATTTGTTTGCTTTAACAAATTATGTCAAAAACAAACAGAACACTGACCTGATCAGATGGCTGCTATAGGAGCCGTCTGATCTGGGTCTACTCTGTTTGCAAATGCATGAAAATGCGTTTATATGAAGGAAGAATTAACCCATTTGCTCCCACGATCCCATATATGGGACTTAGGCAAGGCAAACAGTGTAGACTCTGATCAGACGCAGCATAATGCGACGTCTGTTCAGAGTCTACACTGTTTGCTGATAGGAATTTCAACATAAAACAAAATGAAATTGAAAATTTAGGCCAGGCATCCTTTAGATAAAAAATGGACTAATCCAATATATAATCATGGAAGAATCCACTGGTAGCAAATGGGTTAATAACACCAATCCACACTCATTTTCCTGAGATACAAAAGACTACAGTCAAATCCCTCTACAGCAGCTGCCATATATTGGTATGATACTGGGTCATGGAGGCAGGTGGTACTGGTAGCTTAATGCAGGGTGAAAATTATGCAATAAGCTCCTAGGAGCTTTTTGCATTAATTTTGCACTATATGAAGTAACCACCTGCTTTTATAGACCAGACACCACTATAGTTATTCATTTTAATGGGCATTATAGAGTAATTGGCATTATAGAGGGGTTCTATCTCGTATTACTGTAATATGCTCAAGTATTCAGCCATACAGACTTAGGCAAATAGTGCAGCTCCAGATCAAACTTCTCTCAAAAGAGTTGCTTGATCAGGGTCTACACTATTTGCTTCTCCACTAGTTTTCTTCATCTAAATGCCTCCACACCTTTGCAAACAGGGTAGACCCAGATCAGACAGCTCCTGTAGGAGTGGTCTGATCAGGGTCTACTCTGTTTGCTTATGAAATTACATAGATCTCATCCTACAGTTTTTGTCTAAGCCAACAATTCCATGTTAAATTTTCACCTTTGTATAAAAATATTCATGAACTGATCAATTCATGCATAAATATTCATTAGGGAAAAGATTAAAGTTGTTAACCCATTCCCTCATAAGCTATTTTTAGACCCAACCTCTTTGAATAGATCTACCAAAAAGGAACATTTACTAGAGAAAAGGAAAATGTTTGAATTATGTGATGTTGAAACCATTTTGATAAATCTAGCATTAAATTTTGCTCTATAGGAGCAAATGCTCTATTTATCACAATGGTTTCAGAAAGTGACGTTAACAGAAGCGTGAAAAGGCGTCAATATGAGGGAATGGGTTAAAACAGTGTCACATTGACTTATTCAGTTTTACAAGTGGGCGGAGAGGGAAAGGGAGTTTGTGTCCTTGTATTTTTGGTATATATGGAAAGTGAACAAGTCAAGTATGAAATTGATAACTACATTCCTTTATATATCCAAGGTATGATTCATATAACACTGATTGTGTTGTTCAAAACACTATCACGATGAGTGACTTAAATATTTACCTGACAAAATTATGAAGAAATAATGACATTATGAATATTAATTTTTTCTTTTAACCCTTACAGTGTGGGAAATGAGTCACCAATGTTCTGAGCAAACAGTGTAGACTCAGATGAGAGGGCTCCCTTAGGACATGTCAAGGTCATCCTTCAGGGTCAAAGGTCACCGACTTTAACATTGGCCATAACTGTTGAGCCAGTAGAGATACAGATTTGATATTTGGTATGCATGTGTATCTCATGAAAATGCACAGTTTGAGGGGTAACATGTCAAGGTCATCCTTCAGGGTCAAAGGTCACTGACTTTAACATTGGCCATAACTTTTGAACCAGTAGAGAATCTGATACAGACTTGATATTTGGTATGCATGTGTATCTCATGAAGTGCACATTATGAGGAGTGACAGGTCAAGGTCATCCTTCAGGGTCAAAGGTCATATCGGGGGCATAGTGTTTCACAAAACATCTTGTTACACAGATCATTGCGTCATAAAATTATAGCCGAATTTAAGTATTCAGACAAACTTTAGACCAAGACAAATTGCTTCTGAAGGAACAGTTTGAATAGGGTCTATACTATGGTACTTTGTCGGTCTGATATGAACTTTTCAAAATAGTGCCAAATCAATACCATTCAGCTTTACAAAATATTGGGTATCCGAATACTAAACTGTTTACTACATAAATATTTATGTTTGCTTGTTTGTATTGAAATTTTATATCACTTTAACAGTATTTCAGTCATATCACGATTCCCAGCGAATTACAGGTAGAAGAAGACCCCAGAGGCTTTTCCATGTATAGAACAAATTGCATTGCTTCGTGCACAGAAGAAACAGTATACAGTTCTAAAACGGGAAAATTTTGCCATGGCAGAAACCATAGAATCAGATCTATATTATTCCATAAGCAAACAGAGCTGACCCTTATTAGATGACTCCAGCAGGAGCCATCTGATCTGGGTCTACTCTGTTGCAGCAAGGCATTGTAAGGCATATCTATGAAGTAAATGGTTAAGGTAATTTGAATACATATATTTTTCATCTAATATTTATTACTCAGGTACCTTGTGCGTTTTGTAGGAACATTTCTTAATAAGAGTAAGAATACAAGTGCCTATTTCATCAGATCTCTTGTCATTCTTTAAAAAGCTATACATTGTATTTGTCTGCTGCAAATCTGTTTGTTTTTTTGCTTCAACTTAAGCAGTTTAATATTTTTCCATTCCATTCTTTGTGAGGCATCTGAATCCAAACCGTTTTATCAATCCAGACTATTCCATAATCCCCAGAAGAGAAAGGGTTGTGCATTGTTCCTGGATAGACAGTGCCTCCCCAAAAGCACAAAAATCAATAGCATATCCAAATCGCATTGCCTGTCATTGGCTCTCTTTGTCACTTTCATTTCCCACTGAGGAATTCCTTGTTCACAATGTGATGTGACAGAATTGTTTTACATGTAAGTTTTAAGGCATGCATTGATGTGTTGACTCTAAGTGATGTATGATAACTTTAGTTAATAGTTTTAATTCAGATAAATCAGGGGTCCAGATAAGATGTGTTAATTTCAACATTTTCAAGAATAGCTTCTTTATTTCTCCACCAAACCCTATACTATGACCACTCTTTAGAATTGTCTCAAAGAGACGATTCTAAAGAGTGGTCACAGTATAGGGTTGAGTGGAGAAATTACAATTTTTGTATTTGAGTATGCACCTTTATCTGTAGCTCTGTAAACATAGATATGACAATTTTGTATTTGGATACGCACCTTTATCTGTAACTCTGTAAATAGTTTGGTGTTTCATCATGATCAAGACTGCTTGACAGTCTAATAATTATTGTGTTTTTTTTTAAAAGAAAAAAAGAGGAAATATTTGCTTTCAGAATTGGTGTAAAGATGAGAATTACTAAGTGTTCAAAGAGGTAACAGTAATTAACAATATCTATGTTCAGTATTCCTGTAAGAAATAATAATGTCATGAATATTTTTTAGCGGAAGTTTTATAATGGCATATGTGCACAGGAGGTTTTTGGTATTGTTAGAAACCTTGGTCAAATCTATCGTACGTTCAGTAGCAAACAGTCTCAGCAGACCTTGATCAGATGGCTCAGGCTACAGGAACTGTCTGATCTGAGTCTACTCTGTTTACAAAGGTAAAAGGCATGAACAAGGGTGAAGGAAAGGGTTAACCCTTTGAGTGATGGAAAAGTGCAAACAGTGAAGACCTAGATCAGAGGTTTCCTCTAGGAGCCCTATCAGGGTCGGCACTGTTTGTCATTCAAAATCCTCTTGAAAATTCAAACATTTCATACTGAATGAACTCAATGATGAAGCACTGATGAGCCAGTCCACTTTGAATATTCAAAACCTAGAGATACAAAACAGTGGATACCCTTATACATGTAAACATGAGAATTGCTTAATGTTGGTATTATTGTAACCCTTTAATGATGGAAGCTGTCTGACCAGGTTCTACTATAGATCTGATTTTATAGTCTGAGCCAAAAGATCCTTTGTACATAGATTATGTCATCATCAAAATTAAGCTAACAAATATTCATGATATCACATACTAAATGTGCTCTATTTCTAAACAATGATTGACCATTCCACTTTGAAAATTCAGCATTGGAAGGATTAAATTGTTCATCAAGGCTTGCTTTCTTTGTGTTCTAACCCTTTCAACCCTGAATTTTCAGAGTGGAATATCTCATCAGTGTTTACCTATAGAGTCCACTCAGTATGAATGGCTTACACCTGCTAGGTAGTTTGAATGACAAACAGTGCAGACCCTGATCAGAGGGCTCCTAGAGGAGCCCTCCGATCTTGGTCTGCACTGTTTGCAAATGACAGTGCATGACGTGTGTCCTGCATTCAAATGGCTAAAGTGAAATAAAATTGTAATTGTTAGGTATAGGAGCAATCAATAGTGACAACATAGTCTCAATACATTATGTAACTATGATCAAAAAGAATTGGTAAGACAAACACTTCAGTTTGTTCTAGTGGGGATATACCGTAAACATCGTAAATATTCGGCCAGATAAATAACTCCAGCAAATAAGGTAGATTCAGGTCCTTCTGGAGCAGTTTGATCTGTGTCTGCACTAATTGCAGTTCAATTACTTTCATTTAAAGTTATCAAAACTGTGTAGAATTAACTGAGTCAGTATAACAAAGTGAAGAGGGGAGAATGGGTAGAATGGGTATCGGGATGTTTAGGGTAAATATAGAGGCCAGTTTCTTCTGCAAACAGTTCATGAAAAGGCAAGTACTTGCATGTGCAGGTCTTGTTTCAAGTGTAATTCATACTGAAGTTGATACACATTGGACATAATTGGAGTGTTAATAGACTGTGCGCTATTAAGTTTTGCATAATTTTCTCCTCAACAGTCCTCGCATGCTAAAATAGTCTCATTACTCTAAATATATGAACAAACACAAATTCAATTCTCTATTGGTTTGCAGAGCTGATTAAGTCAATTTGGCACTATTTTGATAACTTTCAATGTAGCAATGATATTGTAGCAAACGGTATAAACTCTGATAAAACAGCTCCAGTGTGGAAGCTATTTGATCTTGGTCTTAACTGTTTGCCTAAGTTGGTCTGTCTGAATACTTTAGGTAGCTAGAGTAATTAAAATCTGCAAAAGTTGTCCGTAACAACTCTAAAAGTATATTTTTTCTCTATTTCTTTTCAAAATTGTGCCAGCCTCATTGTTGATTAAATGGTGTGAATCCTGACAAGACTCCAAAGTACTTGCTTTCTCATCTAGATCCAAACTGTTTGCATAAATTATGCTTTCACAAAATTCTCTGATAGCATGCAAAGAGTTCAGATTTAACTGACAAGAGAGGAACAGGTAACAATTTAAGTCCAAATAGACATTTCATTAGAATCCAAATTATTTTACTCTTAAAAAATGTAAACTGTAATTAAACTTTTGAAATGTAAGAAATGCTTTCTAGGTTGATGATTACTGCATTATGTCTAATAAACGCCCAGTGCATAACATATTTTAGAGGAGCTTCTTGCATTTTTGTACACAGGTGGTTGCTTAATGCAGAATTAAAACAGTATAAAAACTCCTATGGGAGCTTTATGCATTGCTTTCAGTTTGCATTAAGCTACCACCTGTATTTTGAAACACCTATATTTATCTAATGGTGATAGGGTTTTAGTTGTTTTATTCATCTCCCCCGGCCCTTCTCCAAAGTAAGGGGGGTGTTCAATAGTGTAGGGGCATTTATTTGGGAGAATTTGGTATGGTGTTCTATTTTCTGTTTTGAGTTCAGGAAATTGCAGAGTTTGTTTGATACTTGTCAGAATATTACGATGTTAAGTAGAACTTCTTTTACATATACCACATTAATACACATTTTTAGCTCCACTTTTTCAAAAAGTGGAGCTATTGTCATGACCCTCTCGTCGGCGTCGGCGTTGGTTAACCTTTTTGTTAAGGTCCTTTTCTCAGAAACCATCAAAGATATTTGGATCATATTTGGTATGTATGTTTACTATCACAAGGGGAACCCATTTCACAAGGGTAGATAACCCTAAAATTAATTTTGCCATAGTTATGCCCCTTTTTCGACTTAGAATTTTCATAGTTGGTTAAGTTTTATGTTCAGGTCCATGTCTCAGAAACTGTCCTAGATATTTGGTTCAAATTTGGTATGCATGTTAACTATTACAAGGGGGACCCATTCCACAAGGGCAGGTAACCCTAAAATTAATTTTGCTATAGTTATCTGCCCTTTCTGACTTAGACTTCCACTACACTATCCAGCACTAAAGAAAGTGGAGCGCGCTGTCTGCGGACAGCTCCTGTTAACCAAGTTTTCAACAAAAAACCTGGTTATTAGATTGGTGTATGGCAGGTCAGAGAGCGGGCGGATGGACTGCGTCAAACAGGTGGTTTCCGGTCGATAACTTTAGTTTGGATTGACTGATTTTTGTATGTAGGTAGCTTACATGAAGACCTAGCTTGGGATTGTATTTGGAGGTTCTCAGGTTAAGGTCACTGTTTTTAAAAATAGATAAACGGTTTCTGGATGGACCATTTTTTACTAAAACTTCGTATTTAGCAAGCTTACATGAAGACCTAGCTTGGGATTGTATTTCGGGGTTCTTGGGTCAAGGTCAAGGTAACTGTTACTAAAAATAGAAAAATGGTTTCCGGTCAATAACTTAAGTTTGGATATAGACCAGTTTTGACCAAACTTTGCATTTAGCAAGCTTACATGAAGACTTAGCTTGGGATTGTATTTGGCGGTTCTTTGGTCAAGGTCACTGTTTCTAAAAATAGAAAAACTGTTTCCAGTCAATAACTTAAGTTTGGATAGACCAATTTTGACCAAATTGTAGTTAGCAAGCTTTTATGAAGACCTAGCCTGGGGTTTTATTTTTTAGTTCTCGGGTCAAGGTCAAGGACACTGTTACTAAAAATTGAGATGTGGTTCCTGGTCAATAACTGAAGTTTGGATAGACCGATTTTGACCAAACTTTGTTTTTAGCCAGCTTATATGAAGACCTAGCTTGGGATGGTATTTTGGGATTCTCGAGTCTAGGTCAAAGTCACTGCTACGAAAAATAGAAAAATGGTTTCCACTGAATAACTTCAGATTGAATAGACCTTTTTACTTAAGATTAGATTGACTTGGTATTTAGAAAGCTTGCATGAAGACCTAGTTTAGAATTGTATATAAGGATTCTTAGGTCAAGGTCACTTTTGGCCACTTTTCCCAAATTTGTAGGCTGTTGATAAAATAATTTGGTAAAACTTTATAAAAACTTGTTTCGTGACATTGCCACGTTTCTTGTCTATGTCATCATGGTTGTTGTGGGTATCATTGTCATTGTGCAAAAACATTTTGTTATAATTTTGTCATCAGTACAGCTATCCATGTTAAACTTCACACACTTGTTCAGCATTATAAGGATTACAATTTGAAAAGGGGTCATTCCTCTCAATCATACATATTTAAAGAATAATGGCCCTTGAAAATATTGAATTAGTGGTAACTGACAAGCATTGGCATCTACATGCAGTACTCATGTCATGAATCTTAGGTAGAGACTTTTTTTCATGACATGATTAGCATTATTAACCCTTTCAGTGCAGGAAACAAATTACTAATGTCCTTTGCAAACAGTGTAGTCCTAGATGAGAGGGCTCCTAGAGTAGCCCTCCCATCAGGGTCTGCACTGTCTGTCAAGTTAGACTTTCTTTAACCCTTTCCTCCATAGATACGCCTTTCTACGCCTCTGTAAAAGTCACCTGTTGAAACCATTGTAATAAATAGAGCATTTGCTCCTATGGGAGCAAATGCTCTATTTATCACAATAGTTTCAAACTACAAAATTCTAAATTTTCCTTTTCTCTTGTTAATGCTCCTTTTCGGTAGATTTATTCAAAGTGGTTGGATCTAAAACTAGCCTATGAGGGAATGGGTTAAAACATCCCAGAATATTCACATTAAGCTTGACATGTTTGAAAATTCAGCTTTGAAAAGGTAAAACCATATGATTGTTTTCAATACCAAACACATATTATAATAAGTAGTTTATCATTGGATTAGATAGGATTTACATTTAGCTTACATTGAATAAAGGTTGGAATGTTAGGGAACTGGGGTCAAGGTCATTGTTACAGAAAAACAGGTCATGGTCACTGTTACTGAAAACAGAGAAATGGTTCAAGGTCACAGACAAATCTGGTTTTCTTGTTCTGGTTTTCTTTGGCCACATCTCATGTTTTTAGATTTTGTGTCATTTCTGTATAATAGTATATCACTATTGAAAAGTGGGAATCAGTGCCTTGTATCTGACGTTGCACATATCATGTTAGAGATTTTGATCCTTTTAAAGAACAGTAACAGTTTTCACAGTTTCTAGCAAGCTTTTACGAAGCAGGCAGCATTTTCCATCATCAAAAGGATATAAAACCTCAAGAGGAAATGCATAGGCTTAAATAGTTTATGAGATGAGGCAGTGAGTTAGGAGCCGACCTCTTTAAAGATTGTAATTGATTGCTTGACAGGCAATTAAATATTCATACAGGTACAGACTCAATCAGTAAGGAACATTTTATAATAACTAGGGCATTATGTAGATATTACATTTATAATCATCAGTGACATGGTTCACTTATACAGCCTTAACCCATTCCCTCATAAAAATACCTTTTTCATTATTTATAAACTTTGCAAGCAGAGAAGACCCAGATCAGACGGCTCCTATTGGAGCCGTCTTATCTGGGTCTGCTCTGTTTGCTTATGATATTGTTATAGATCTGACTCTACAGTTTCTACCAATACCAATAAATCATGTGTACATATACATGTATATGCCATTATAAAACTTCCTCATATAAATATTCATGATGTCATTATTTTTTCATGAATGTTCATTAGTGAATGAGTTAAATTGCGTTTGGTCCTAATCAACTGGAAATCTCAAGTAGTCTAATTCTATACAAATTCACATGAACATTCTAAAACATGTGCAGTAACACCCCTCTACTTTGTGAATTTACATACATATCTTTAAAAGCAGGTGGTTGCTTAATACAGGATAAAAGTTATGCAGAAAGCTTCTGCAGGAGTAACTTTCATCCTGCATTAAGCTACCACCAGCCTTTATGACCCATAATTCCACCTTTTTAAGGCGGTCACTTTAGAGTGCTTTGTATGTATTCATTTGTGAATTTATCTTTGATATGATTGTATGAATACGGCTATATTATGAGTCATATCTCTTATCTTGTATGTAAACATACAGATTAGGGCTGGGCGTCACGGTCAGGACACACAAACTATCATTGACTTGGCATCCCAAGTATTGATAACACTGTATATCCCTTTACTCCATGAACATTCATGTAAGAAATAATGTATGAATGAATACAGTAAAACCTCTCTATAACGGCCACTAAATTGTGTTAATTAGTTGGTATTTAGGGCAGGTGGCTGCTTAAAGCAAGGTGAAAGTAAAACAGAACGTTCCTGTAGGAGCGTTCTGTTTTACTTTCACCTTGCTTTAAGCAGCCACCTGCCTTTAACACAAAATACTTGATGTAATCTAGTGGCCGTTATAGAGAGGTTTTACTGTATTAATTAGCGTAATATTATTTAGCATATAAACATGAGCAGAAACTGTAAAACCACTAACCAGGTAGTGAGTCTAAGAACAAAACAATCACGTAGGATTATCTAAACATTTTATTTTCAACCAAATGATTTCGGCAGAAACACATGTAGAATCAGGTCTATATAATCCCATAAGCAAACACGGCAGACCCCTGATCAGACAGCTCCTACAGGAGCTGTCTGATCTGGGTCTACTCTGTTTGCAAAGGTGTTAAAAGGTGTAGCTACAGAGTAAAAGGATACAAATGGATAACCATATTTGTAAATTCGACCTCAGACGACCCTCGTGATGTCATCAATGGTGGGAGCTTTACATTTATGAGAAGTGGGGCTTTGAAAGGGGTTATGATTGTGTTTGAATAGTGGCTATTGAAAAACTGTCAGAGGTATTTATAACAGTGGATTAAACCTGAGACGTTATTGATTGCCGGCCACTTTGTACTTTAATCTGTCACATACAAAGTGACTCACATTTTTATAAAATATTGGAATTTGAACACTGAAATTTTAAACTTTGTATTTGGTTATGATCCATGCTATTATTCACTGTGGGTTGTATTGTTTTCGGTTATGAGGAAGAAAAATTTGAGTTTATTAGCTAGCTGATAACATCAGCAATTGCTGGTCACATATGTTAGAGGTAAGGGTTTATATGAAGATTTTACCTAGCCTGGTTGATTTATGCCTAGCTGAATACACTACACAAATTGTGTCAACAAAGAAAGTTGCCTCATACCTTTATCAGAGTTTGGACTGTAAGGTGTATTTTAGTTTTGGTGTTTGACTGTCAAGTTTCATTACAGAGAAAGTCAGCAATAAGGCAGCTCTCATACTGTGACACTGTGTTTTCAACTGACTTATATTCTTATTTCAGGGAGGGGAGAGGAGTGAGGATTAAAATGTGAAAGGA
Source organism: Azorinus chamasolen (assembly GCA_963576725.1). Classification (NCBI taxonomy): domain Eukaryota; kingdom Metazoa; phylum Mollusca; class Bivalvia; order Cardiida; family Solecurtidae; genus Azorinus; species Azorinus chamasolen. The sequence continues at coordinate 62,630,374 of OY755243.1, read as the reverse complement.
AACCAAAAGTGGATCGGGGGAAAAACTACAATCAGTGATATTATTAGTTGAAAAGTGAAGTGGATTTATTTGGGGAAAGGTACAGAACAAATATGGAAGTACTTCTGCGTATGGTGTTTGCAACTGGACTTTTAGTTCTACCTGTCCTATGTGAAGGGTGTAAGTATAATTATGTCTCTCTATCTATCTTCTTTATGATGTCAACTCCTCTTTCCAATGTTACTGACTTGATAAGTATAATTATATATCAGACTTATCAGTTCTATTTTTTTAAAGTAGAAACATAAGTGACAATCAGAAATACATCTCCCTCTCTCTCTCTTTCTCTCTCTCTCTCTCTCTCTCTCTCTCTCTCTCTCTCTCTCTCTCTCTCTCTCTCTCTCTCTCTCTCTCTCTCTCTCTCTCTCTATATATATATATATATATATATATATATATATATATATATATATATATATATATTAACTCCCTCCCTGTTAACCCTTTACACCATGAATATTCAGGCAAGAAATAATAACATCAAGAATATTAATTAACCCATTTCCTCATATTGATGACTTTTGAAGACTGTAAAAGTCACTTTGTAAAACCATTGTGATAAATAGAGCATTTGCTCCTATAGGATCAAATTATCAAATATTTAGGCTCTATTTATCAAAGTGGTTTCAAACTACGAAAATATTCCTTTTCTTTAGTTAATGCTCCTTTTCGGTATATTTATTCAAAGAGGTTGGGTCTAAAAATAGCCTATGAGGTAGTAGGTTATTCAACCGTTGTTAAAACTGAATCTGTATGATGGCACTATGAACAGTTTTCTTTAGCATAACAGAAGCTGAAGAATCAGATCTATCATATAAGCAAACAGAGCAGACTCTGTGTCTACTCTGCAGAGGTGTAGAAATGCGTATTTATGGAATAAAGGGTTAAATATTCATGTTAGAAATAATGACATCATGAATATTTAAATTTATAACTTAATAAATTTTTATAATGGCATAATTATAATGATATAAGTTTTTTGTATTGTTAAAAACTTTAGAGTCAAATTTATTTTAATTTCATAATTATGCAAACAGAGCAAACCCTGATCCTGTAGGAGCCATCTGATCTGGACCTATCCTGTTTGCAAAGTCATGAAAAGGTGTTTGTATGAAGGAAAGGGTTAACCATTTAGCCCATTCCATCATATTGATGCCTTTTGATGCCACTATAAAAGTCACTTTTTGAAACCATTGTGATAAATAGAGCATTTGCTCCTATGGAGCCTAAATACTGTTATGTTATAATCACAATGGTTTCAAAACTACACTATTCTAAAAAATCCTTTTCTCTAGTAAATGCTCCTTTTTGGTAGATTTATTCAAAGAAGTAGGGTCCAAAAATAGCTCATGAGGGTTTTAACTCATGAGTATTTAAAGTAACCCTTTACTCCATGAATATTCAAGGAAAAAACAATGACATCATGAATATTAATTGAATTAATTGTTGTAAATAGCACATGAATTACCAGAATGTTTATAAAGGCCAATGAATACAGGAGTTGTTGGCCATGGCAGAAGCCTCAGAGTCAGATCTAGATCATTCAAGAAGCAAACAGAGCAGACCATATTCAGACGGCTTCTACAAAAGCAGGAATATCGAGTAAATGATTAATGGATTATGTCATATGTTTTACCAATACGGTAAACTGCTTCAACTCTTTACTCCATATAATTCCACCTTTTTACGGTAGACTCCGATCAAACACCTCCTGTAGAAAGTCTGCTCTATTTGACTATATCTTACAGATGTTTTACTTTACGCCATGCATATTTTTAGAACAAGTTAAAAAATTAATATTTGTAATGGATGGAGTCTTGAATAAATATTCATGAAGTAAATGCTTAAAGCCACTATTTAGTAAATAAGCATGGAAACATCCTGTATTAACGATAGTGACACTATCATTGGTGGTTTTTTGCTAGCCGTTGGCTTACAATTCTAGTTGTGAATGCATTTCAGATAGCGTTAGTTTGTACAAATATGCTAATTATAGTCATTATCAATGTGACACATGGCTGTATTTCCACAAATGGTTCATGTAGAAACACAGTAAACAGGTGTTTTACATTGCTTCCAGGTTCGCTTGTTATCAGTGCAGATCTCATTTTCTGCAAAGCGAACATTTTGTTAGTAAGTTTTATTCAACTGACATTTTACATTTGCAAAGTTTAACTCTTAACACACAGATGAGTACTGTCAGCAAAACTTGTCTGCTTAGATTTCTTACATATGTTTTTAAAAAAGTACTATCAAAGTTATACAGTATTGATGAGACAACCTTTTCATTCTATTTTCTATCTGAATAACGTCCAATCTGTTTGATTTACTGCAACGGTGCAAATTGTTACTGCAGATCTACAATTTTGCAAAAGCTGACATTTCATAAGGGAATCAGCCTTAACCAATTGACATTTTACATTTTCTGAAAGTTAACCCTTTACTTCATAAATATGCCTTTCTACACCTTTGCAAACAGAGCAGCGCCAGATCAGACAAAGGGCTCCTATAGGATCTATCTGATCAGGGTATGCTCTGTTTGCATGAATGAAATAATATAGATATGATTCTACAGTTTCTACTATGGCCAAATATGCTGTTATAAAAAATAATGTAATTGATATATTCATGATATTATTTCTTACCTGAATATTCATGGAGTGAAGGGTTTAAGAACAGTTCAACCTATTTCATTTATAAACACATTTTAACACTTTTGTAAACATGGTAGACCTAGATCAGCCAGCTCCTTTTTGAGCAGTCAGATCAAGGTCTACTCTATTTGCTTAAGAACTAATATATTAATATAGATCTGATCCTACAGCGTCTGTCCTAGTTAAAAAATCCCTGGTTGATAATGCCACTATTAAAATTCAACTTATTAGTATTAATGATGTCATTATTTCTTACATGAATATTCATAGAGTAAAGGGTTAAGCTGTTACAACAATCTGACTTTTTGCAGAAATAATGAACAATTGTATATACCCGGTAATTGATCTAATGGTCAATCTAAGGAGTGGTTAGTCTTACCCTGAACGAAACCTTAAATGTATTATTTTGCGGTGAAAGTTTTTAAAGCTAGATCTTGCTGATAAATTTCCTTTATTGACTCCGTTATTCAAATATATCGTTTTCTGTACGGTACATAATTGAGATTTTTCAAGGTGTGTTCAAATCGTTGGCCAAAATAATTGAATAATCAAAGATCAACATTTTGCAATGTATTTACCCTTTGATTGCTGAGTTTTCAAAGTGGAATGGTCCATCATTGTTTAATGGGTGCCCTGGCTCCAGATATGATATGTAAATTTAAATTTTTTCAAGCATAACTTCTTTATTTCTCCACCAAACCCTGTACTATGACCACTCTTTAGAATTGTGGTCTTAGTATAGGGTTTGGTGGAAAAATGACAATTTTAGTATTTGGGTACGCACTTTTATCTGTAGCTCTGGGCTGCCCATTCAGTATGAAAGGATAAAGTTGCGAAAGGATTTTGAATGGCAAACAGTGCAGACACTAACCAAAGGTTTCCTCTAGGAGCCCACATCAGTTTCTAATACACCAGTTTCCTGGATTCAAAGGATTAACCCTTTCTTTATTCCATATTCTTAAAAGAAATAATGACATCATGAATATCTTTTAACTGAATTTTTATAACGTAAACTTTTCACTGGCTTTTTTTGCTTTGACAAAACCTGTAGAATTAGGTCTGTATTGTGTCAAAAGCAAACCGAGCAGACCCTGATCAGACGGCTACTATAGGAGGCGTCTGATCTGGAACTACTCTGTTTGCAAATGCATGAAAAGGCGTTTATATGAAGGAAAGGGTTTATATCTGTTTATCGCTTAAAAAAATACATACATGTAGGTATTTAGGTACATATTTTGGTGAGTTTTTTTACTTTATATCTTTTCTTACCAAAAACATAATACCTGTGAAAATATTGTCTACTCAAAACTTTGGTCTGTTGCAGGTTTTACTTCCAATTTGTTCAAGCTTTCCTTGTGTCAGGCTGTTTTGATCCTGATGAGATTCCAAGATAGCCCTTTCCTTCACTCAAACATTTTTATGCTATTTCAAACAAGAGTAGACCCAGATCAGACAGCTCCTACAGGGTCTGCTCTGTTTATGAAATTATAATACATCTGAGAGAAAATATACCCGTTGGATGTGGGGATCGAACTCAAGACCTCGAGATTCCTAGTCAAGCGCTCTACCGCATCGCCATAAAAGCCGGCTTGCACAGCAAAGCTGTACAAGTGTTGATAAACTACACCCCGTGACATATGTGTATTTTTATCATGTCATAATAATGTTTTAGTATGCATGCTTAAGTATTTAGTAAATAAAGTAATTTTGAAAAATCAAACTCCCGATGTCTGCCTTTAAACATTGACAATAAATCTACCATATATATTGCCAGTCATAAGTTAAAAGTTTTCAGAGCTTTTATAGATTGAGTTTTGAAAAGGATTGTTTAAAGAGAAGTTGCACTAAGTCTTGCTTGTATATAAAGGGTTGTCAGAAAATCATGGTTACTAATCATTCTATCTATGCTTTTTCAGTAATTAAGAGAAAATATGTCTCATAAGCTTTTGATTTGGCATTTTGAATCTACCTGAATTGGCTGGAACAAACATTATATACTTAATTGTATTTCTTTAAACCAAAATAAATTTAGTGCCAAGTATATAATAAAACTATAGTTACCCTTTGTGGAGCATGTTGTTTTCATTAATATTTATGTAAGAAATGATACTATAAATACTATTTTTGTAATGGTATGTAAACACAGTAAATTTTGACCATGACAGAAACTGTTGAAACTTCAGACAAAGTAGACCCTGATGAGACAGTCTGATCAGTGTCTCTACTCAACGCATTAATAGATATATATGTATATGTATCATAATGAAGTAAAGGGTTAAATGCATTTGAAAAATGCCTTCCTGTCTTGCACAATTTTAATTTAAGTTATAAGGTACTTGACAGATTTCCATCAATATTGAATTAAAGTAAGGAGAAAATTATGATTTATGTTTAGGTGACTTTAACCGTTCCAGCCCTGAATTTTCAGAGTGGAATAGCCCAGCAGTGTTTAACTAATGAGTCCACTCAGTATGAAAGGCTTAAACTTACTAGACTTGAAAGACAAACAGTGCATACCCTGATCAGACAGCTCCTCTAGGAGCCCCCTAATCTGGGTCTACACTGTTTGCAAATGCAAGGGCATTTGTGTCTTGCATTCAAAACTTTAAACAATCTATCCAACTGATGTAATGCCAACAATAATGTTGGCATTGGTGAAAAAACTTGTTTTATAGTAACAGGAAATTAGCAGCACTTACAGTTCCCCGTGAACACTTAAAGAACCATTCATCACCCTGACTGGTGCATCTTGCACCCTCTCACCATGTTCTGCCATTCCGTAATTAGTTGGAACCTCTATAAATACACAAACCTGTGTTGATATAGTTAGTGTTGCAATTAAGTTTATTGAGAGACTTAATTAAAAATTAAGACAGAAATTGTACTTCATTAACCCATTCCCTCATATTGACGACTTTTGACGACTCTGTAAAAGTCACTTTGTGAAACATTGTAATAAATAGAGCATTTGCTCCTATATGAGCAAATGCTCTATTTATCACAATGGTTTCAAACTACAAAATTTTCTCTAGTTAATGTTCCTTTTCGGTAGATTTATTCAAAGAGATTGTATCTAAAAATAGCTTATGAGGTAATGGGTTAACTGTTTCTTTACCCATTCCCTCTTACTGATACCTTTTGACGCCTCTAGATCTGTAGAAGTCACCATTTGAACCCATTGATAAAATACAGGTAGAAGCATTAATTTTGTTCCTATGGAGCAAATTCTGTATTTATCCCAATGGTTACAAAACTATTGTAATGTTTTTCCCTAGTAAATGTTCCTTTTCAGTAGATCTATTCAAAGAGGTTGGGTCTAAAAACAACCTATGAGGGAATGGGTTAACCCTTTACTCCATGGCTATTTATGTAAAAAATAATGGACATTGATTAGGTTATTATGCCTTTTAATGCCTCTGCAACAGAGTAGACCTAGATCAGATGGCTCCTATAAGATTTGAACACACCTTTACCACACCTGTATGATTAGGTTGCTCATTCTGTATATATAAGGTATAAAAATGTGTCAATTGTGACCTTAACCTTTTAAAACAATTATTTAATGTTTGCTTATGACCTAGTTTTAGACTTTTAGTTGTAAAGTTTACGATTCTTCTTTTGTGTTTTTGCAGCAACATGTGATAAAATTGCAATATATTTTGTTAGATTTTATTAGCTTGTAATTGAAACCAGTAATATGAGATGGGGATCAAACCAAACATAATTCTACAACACAATACTGGTGTCCCTTGACACACATTTACTGTCCACACAGCCCTGGAGTATGAAGGATTGACAGTAAAAGTGTAACGAAGACACCGTGATTATAGAGGTATCACATCACATAGTTAATGGAAAGTTTCACTGACATTGAAAAATTGTTGGGATGTTAGAGGATGACTAAAGCTGTAGGACAGGGATAAAAGTCGAGAGATACAATCTGATATGGCACATCTCCAAACTCTCGCTGCATACCACATGCACATAACCTTTTGAAAATCCCTGCAGGAGTTAAAGCTTTTTGAAAAAGTCGCCATGACCTTTAGATACTGTCATTGACAGTTTTCTGTCACAGGAAGCTATTTGTTCAGGTCACATAATTACTGACATACCCCAATTTATCTTAAATATTCAGACAGATAAACTTAGGCAAATAGTACAGTCTGTCACCCAGAACAAACTGTTTCTGAAAGAAAAGTTTGACCAGGGTCTACACTGTTTGTTTCTATATGTTATTCTATTTTAAAGTTACTAACTTAATTTATTTAAGCGAAACAGGTGGAGAAGGGTGTCAGAATTTGGATTCGGTGTCAAAATGCTTACATTAGGATCGTAAATAAGAATAACTTTGAATCAGAGGTCCAGATAAGATGCTTAAATTTAAATATTTTCAAGAACATCTCCTTTATTTCTCCACCAAACCCTATACTGTGACCATTCTTTAGAATCGTCTCATTGAGACGATTCTAAAGAGTGGTCACAAAATAGGGTTTGATGGGGAAAAGGAGATAATGTATGTTTATCTGTAGCTCTTGTTTTGAATTCATGATAAATTTCAAGGATAAAGTAAAATAATGTCAGCTGAAGCTACACTGATACTGTATGTTAGTCCACAGCACATTTTATTTCATGACTTTGAGTGTCACAGTGCTCAACTCACTCATAATTAATCTGGCACAATTAGAGACAACATTATCTTGAACAGGCTTTCAGTTACACTGTCAGAATATAATTTTAGTTTATCTTTGATGAACAATGAATTATGATTGATTATGATAAAGCTGAATGACATAGGTTATCACTTTCAGTGCTGGAAACAAGTCACTAATGTCCTTTGCAAACAGTGTAGACCAAGATTAGAGGGCTCCTAGAAGAGACTTATCCTCAGGGTTTTGCACCCTTTGTCCTGTTACACTTGTCTTTGTGAAAATCCCTGAATATTCATGGTAATGGAAGCTTGACCTGTTTGAATTTTGGAATACATGTAGTCCATTAAAATTTTGAAAATTCAACATTGAATTTTGAAAGGGTTAATAGTGGTAAATTCTTCAACTTGTTTAACTCTTTCCCTGTTTATTCCAAATTTCAGTAGCTACTGAATATTCATGGAAAAAATAGTTATAATGAAACATGCATGGAAGTCATAGCCATTTTAGAAAGTAAAGAAAACAGATCTTTCAAATTCCGGTAGTAAACAGAGCAGACCCTGATCAGATGGCTCCTATAGGAACTGTCTGATCTGGGTCTACTCTGTTTGCAAATGTGTGAAAACATGTTTATACAAAGGAAAGGGTTAACTCTTTACTGCCTTTAGTTTATATGCAAAACTCTGTCCAGTATAAATATTAATTCTTGCACAAAACGTGCTGTTGTAGTCCCGCTAGACCATGTATTAACAAGGCGATTCTCGTGCTCGCACGCTGTTGTTGACCGGTTTTAATTATACCTATTCGGGGCCTAAGGTAAACAATGGACGCGAATGCTATAGCGTTATGGCCTAAGCATATGTAAACACAGAAAATTAATGATAAGTATTGCTTGACCAGATTAAACTGAGACTCCGTGCATATTCCGTATACATTCGTATACATGTATTGGTATGTATGGTAATCGAATTCATCCGAGTATAGCCGGGAACGCCAACGGAAATTGATGAGTCTCAGTTTAAAATGGTCAAGTAATACAACTGTGGCATGTATATTAGGATAGGAAGCAGTGGTGTAGTGGTTATGCTGTTAGACCTGGATTAACCTATACAACATGTCGCAGTTTAATTTATCGTTAATTTTCTGTGTTTACATACGTACTGTTTTGTAAACAACGCCATCTGATCGTTGTACTACTGTAGTGATAGACATATTGAATGAAATTCCGTGTAAACGGTATTTGACGTCATGAAATTACGTCAGAAAGAAAACAGTGGCCCCGAAACAGCATAAATCGAACGAAGTGTGTCAAAGAAATGTATAGTTTTATTTGTATTTGGAAGAATTAAATTGATGCAGGAAAGCAGAAATGGGTTTTATGCAAGAATAGCGTTAATACGCGTTTGTTTACGGGCAATAACATCTGCAGTGTCCCGAGGGAATGTTGTTGCCCTCGCCCTTCGGGCTCTGGCCAACAACAGTCCCTCGGGACACTGCAGATGTTATTGCCCGAAAAAACGTGTATTAACCCTCTATTAAGTGATCTTGCATATATATCAAAATATGCTTAAAGATGACTATCCTGCGCAAATTTCCGCAAATTTTGCATTTCAAACTGACTTCAGATCTGGAATCTATGTACCTTAACACTTATTTAACACTAAACAGCACGGTTAGTAAATGGTTGTTTGTGTCGAAAAAATAGAAAAATGTATTGCTACGGAAATCAACGGAACAGCTTTCACCATTAATGATTGACTGGAATCTGTCGCAAGATTCAAATTTACATACCGGAAATAATCATTCGCTGTATATGTGTTCAACAACTAGTGTCAGCCTTGTACATGTGAAAGCAACCTCATTAATATTCAAAGTGTTGTTCCGAAATAGAATCGGAGTCATTCAGAACTTGGCCGAAGATGGCGGCTGATTTCCGTACAAATATCCGTTTATAAAAAGGAGGCTCCTTTTTAATAATTTAGCAGTATTCGGATAGCGATAATATTTAGCTGAACAATTATATCCTGTCGGAAAATGGGTTGTAAGCATTATTTTCATTGTATGTATACGTGTACAGCTTCTGGTGTTAATTGATTAATACGAAAAATGCGCATAATACATCTTTAAAGGCATTTTACTGACATGGCATAAAGTAAAGCATCTGTAAAAAAAAAATCAAACAGGGTAGATCCTGATCAGCTCCTATTTTAAGGAGTATGTCAAAATATAATACAAGGGATTTTACAGACATATAGCATAAAGTAGAACATCTGCAAACACATTAGACCCAGATCAAACAGCTTTTGAGACATGAAAAAGGTTGAATTATGGAGTAAAGAGTTAAGAATATCAACTTCTAAATTTCTGAAATGTGATATACCTATGTGTAATAGAATTCCGTGGCTCTAGAAGGCTTGATACCTTGGATGCAATGTAGATATATGGGACCACAACCACAAATATTTCATTTTGAATTCATTATCATAAATACCCATTGTCTGGTTTAGTTCCTTTCCTTAACCTTGCTGCTAAAATGTCATATGGTTCATACATTGCCGTGTCTTTCAAAACCCATCAAATTAACACCTAAATTTTGCAGCATTTTCATTATGCTACACTTTAACAAAATAAAATGTTAAATTTTTAAGTTTGATGAACCCTGAACTGTTTTGATGTACTTGTCTTCATTTAAATAATCATCAAATTCAGAACGGTTTTACACTTGCAGAGAACATGACATTGTTTCTTCTCCCAATGATCAATGACTCAGTCGTTCTTCGTTTGTTTCTTAGTCTTACGTAGTACACAAACCTTTGTTATTTTTCTGTTTACCCTAATTACCCTAAGTATTCAGACTTCCAATCTGCCCTTTCCTTAATGGTTAACCCTTTCCCTGTTTTAATATTTATTCAAGATTTTTAGATAAATTATTGCTTTGATGGCTGTATGAAAACAGGAATATTTAGCACTGGCGGAAACTGTAGAATCAGATATATACGCAAGCAGAGCCGACCGTGATTAGACGGCTCCTACAGGAGCTATCTGATCTGGGTCTATTCTGTTTGCAAAGGCATAGAAAAGCATATTTATGGAATAAAGGGTTAAATTTCAGCATTGAAAATTTTAAATAAACATGCAGTGGTAGCATATCCATGTTTAGAAATCTACCCTGGGTATCTTGCAATATGACCAGGCAAATGTCAGATCATAGTGCGACTACAAAATTTACCATCAAAAGGCATCCAGAATATCAATGAAGTAATTTTTACAAAATCTAAAATATGCAAAGATCATTATTCGTAGGGAAGGAATTTTAATCCTTTCAATGCTGAATTTTTAAGTGGACTATTCCACAATTCAAACAGGTCAAGCTTACCGTGAATATTCAGGTGTTTTTTTTAAAGAAAAGTGTAACATGACAAACAGTGCAGACCCTGATGAGAGGGCTCCTCCATGAGTCCTCTCATCTGGGTCTGCACTTTTGCAAAGTATACATATTAGTGACTTGTTTCCCACACTGAATGGGTTAAGTTACACAATTTACATAATTAATGCATTTGCATTTAGTTATTATACAATATACACATTTTGCAGCATATATTAAATAGTAGTTGCAGAATTTGTGTCTAAAGTATGTATTAATGAATTAAATTGTTCAGGTTTGGATTTAACGCTTACCACTATTTCTTTACTCCCTTAACCCTTTCCCTGTTCTATGTTTATTCCAAATATCAATACCTACTGAATATTCATGGGCAAAATAGTTATAATGGAATAAGGAAGGTTGGATATTGAAACCATTTCAGAAACTAAAGAACCATATCTATCAAATTCTATTAGCAAACAGAGCAGACCCTGATCAGACGGCTCCTCTAGGAGCCATCTGATCTGGGTCTACTCTGTTTGCAGATGCGTGAAAACACGTTAATATGAGGGAAAGGGTTAAAAGATTCTAAAGTAAAATATTCGAAACATCTGCAGTTTTGTTCTTCTTTGAAAATACTGTCCTAATTATTCGGACACCCTCTAGATGGGTTTGTAAAACTGAATAAGTCAGTATGGAACCATTTCGATTACTTAATTAGATTGACATTAATAGCAAATAGTGAAGACCCTTATCTTGGTTGGCTGCTATTTGCCAAAGTTTGTCTGTCTGAAGTCTTAGAGTAAATAGGGTAAACTAAAATCAAAATGATTCTGACTTTCAACTTTGCCTTTTTTGAAAAGTACAAATGATAGCATTGCAATATGGATAATGGATGATGATCATGAGAATATGACTAGTAAAACAACTTTCCCACATTTTCTCCAGTACAAGAAAATGCTCACATAGTGCAATGGATTGTGTTTACAACTTTAAAACTCGGCAATGCAATTGCTTTGGCTATTTACAATTGACTCTAAAAGGTCAAATATGGCACACTGATGAACAGTATATATACAAATGCCAGTACTGTATTCTCCCTAATGAAACCCTTTATAATAATTAGTAAATAAAGAAATATAAGCTTTCAAATACAAATGGTTGCTTTTTGTAGATTTAAAGCAATGTAGAAAACTTCCCTTTTCTGCATTGCTTTCATTCTGTATTAAGCAGCCACCTGTGTACAAAATGCAAGAAGTATCTTTTCAAAAATGTTACACCCCGAGAGTGTTTATTAGAGATAATATTGTATGTTAGTCTCCGGTAAAAGACCTCACTTATAATAGATTGAACTAATTTGAATGAAGCTGTAGCATTAATGATCCAAGGCATGTGTAATTGTGGAAATTGAAAAGTAGATCCTTAACCTTTTTCAACCTCAAAAGAACTCTGATCTAGTCTCTCATCTAGAGTAATTTCGATTACTGATTCATTCTTTAGCTTTTAAGAAAACAACTGACTGATTGTCAAACAGATTGCAGATGGGTGGCATGGCATTTCCACTTGACCGTAGCTGTATGCAAATGTTAGCCAGGTTGTACTTAACACAATAAAGGTTAACATGGGCTCATTTATGAATTGTTTCAACATGACTCTCTTACCATTATGCCTTCCCTGAACGTTAATTACCACAGGATTGGTAATTAAGTCTTTCAACACTGATTTAACAGAGCGGAATAGCCCATCAGGGTTTATACTCCATTAATACACTTTTCTATACCTTTGCAAACAGAGTAGACCTAGACCAGACAGCTTCTATAATGGAGCCATCTGAACAGAGACTGCTATCTTTACATATGAAATCTCAAAACAAGTTTCTACTACTAAAACATCCAATGTACATATACCATTATATAAATGCAGCTAATAAATATTCATGATGTCATTATTTTTACATGAATATTTATGGAGTGAAGGGTTAATTAAGAGTCCAAGACTACCAAGTTTGAATGACGAACAGTGCAGACCCTGATCAGAGGATTGTGAGTAGTAGCAAGACAAGACTGAGCAGAGAAATAAAGCTGGTAGATTTTTTAAATATGTCTCTTATATAGAGCTCTGAAGGATTCTTGATCTTATTCAAACATTTGGATTTAGATGAATTGAACAACTTAAGAGGATACTATGACACACTTTTTAACCCTTTTGATACTCAATTTTCAAAGTAAAATGGTCCTTTAACCCTTTACTCCATGAATATTCATGAAATTGTATCATGAATATTAATTAATTTTTTTTTGAGTACATTATTTATTGAATATACAAATATTGCCGACTGCTTAAAGTCCCAAAAGTTTACATTTGTTCGGCTTCTCACAAATCGTGGTCAGAATGTCATATACGAGTATTGTAGACCCAGAGAAGACGGACACTTCATCTGACCCAAACAGTTTGTAACGACAAACTTTGGATGGAAAGGGTTATAATTATATTCTCGATCAGTGCACGCGTACTTGAAAAACTTGATCATAGAAAGAAAACTCGATACAGTAAAGCCATATAAACTGGACGTTCCAATTGGTATCAGTACCGGTCTGGAAGATTAATTAGAATAATGTTTACAATGGTAAATGAACACACGGAAATTTGATCGACAGAAACTGTAAAATCAGATCCATATTATTCCAAAAACATACAGAGCAGACCCAGATCAAATGACTCCTATAAGAGCCATCTGATCTGGGTCTACTCTGTTTGCAAAGACGTTAAAAGGAGTACTTATGGAGTAAAAGGTTAATGATTAATTGTACAGTCCATTTAGTATGAATTGTGTAAATGTACCTAAGAGAAGGTAAATACAACATTATATCATTAACCCATTCCCTCATAGGCTATTTTAAGATCAAACCTCTTTGAATAAATCTACCGAAAAGGAGCTAGAGAAAAGAAACTAGAGAAAAGGAATTTTTTAGAATTGTGTAGTTCTGAAACCATTGTGATAAATAGAGCATTTGCTCCTTAGGAGCAAATACTCTATTTATCACAATGGTTTCAAAAAGTGACTTTTACAGAGGCGTAGAAAGGCGTATTTATGGAGAAAAGGGTTAACCAGCTGAGTAAACTAATAAACAGCATAACAGGTGATTATCTGGCTTTATCATTATATTATGGTTTTGCTACCTTAGTTCACCATCCCTCATTATTATGCTGACATGCAGTTAACCCTTTCCCTGTTTTATGTTTATTATAAATTTCTATACCTACTGAACATTCAGGGACAAAATAGTTATAATGAAATATGGAAAGTGGAACATTGTTACTTTTGTAGCCATTTTAGAAACTAAAGAAACAGATCTATTAGCAAACAGAGTAGACCCTGATCAGATGGCTCCTATAGGAGCAGTCTGATCTGGGTCTTCTCTGTTTGCAAATGTGTGAAAAGACGTTTATATGAAGGAAAGGGCTAAAATGCTGTGTTAATGCTTTTGTTTCTTCTTCAATTAATGCCAAGAATTTGTTAGATGCCATTTATGATAGCAGTAATTGTTAGGTGCCAGTTATCATAGCGGGATTGTTAGATGCCACAATATACTGTTATTATGTGGTTTATTCATCTTTCTAAGTAGCTAAAAGGATCTCTACCTTGATTAACCCTTTAATCATTTATTCAAATGTGAATCCACCCACTATAACTAGCAAAATCTGTTGAATTAGTTGTAGCCACTACATTATAATGGCATATGAGACAGGTCCTCTATGAGACAGCTCCTCTATGAGACAGGTCCTCTAGGAGACAGCTCCTCTATGAGACAGGTTCTCTAAGAGCTGTCTCATATGGGTCTTCACTGTTTTCAAATGTAGATATGTATGCTAATAGCATGAGAAGGGTTAACTCTAGGAGCTCTTCTAGGAACTGTCTCATGTGGGTCTACACTGTTTGCAAATGCAGATATGTACGCTAATTGTACATGTATGAGAAGAAATGATTTAGCTGGCTTAGCGACTGGTGTTAGCAAAAATGCTATATGCATGATTTTTCAGAGACTACCTTTTGTTTATTTTCAATACCAGTAATGGAAATATCATAGTAAGAATCCAGATAAGGTATCAAATTACTTTTAGTCTCAATTGTAACTAAACTGTTTTGAAAGGTCATCTTGAATCCCTAGAGGTAATTCAGATTCATGGTTTTGTATGTTAGTGGTTTAACCCTTTTCCTCCATGAATATTCATGTAAGAAATAATGACCTCTTGGATTATTAAATAGATTAATGTACTATAGTAGCCCAGGAACATTTGGCAATGGCAGAAACTGCAGAATCATATCTACAATGTATATCATACCAAAAGCAAACAGAGCAGACCCTGATTGGACAGTTCCTATAGGAGCCATCTGATCTGGGTCTACTCTGTTTTCAATGGCATAGAAAGGCATCTTATCTGGACCTCTGAATTAGCCTATTTATGATACAAATAGTTTGGATGAATATGGTGAATAACTTGACATTTATCAGAATCAAAACTGTCTGACACTTTGTCAGGAAATTTGAATTTGAGAATTATAGTAAATGCCAATATTCGCAGATAACAATTACCGGTACTTGGCATGCAAAGAGTTAAACAAATAATACAGTTGGAGATCCATATCAAATTGGCTATCAAGTAGCGGATAATGAAGAAAACTGAGACTTGATGAATGAGTCTGATGAAAGATATTGCCAAATGATCTAGGGTCAGTGACATGTATCTCTGACAATTCTTTGCATAGGGCACGTCAGGGCAGTTGGGGAAATGATAATGTTCTCTGCAGTTGTGTCACTTCAGACCCCAGCAGGCAGTTTTTGAATAGAAATTATGCAGTCATGTTTCAAATCAAATTGTGAGATACATTAGCTTTACAAAACTATTGGTAACTGACATGTTTATGTAGCCCTTAAACCTTTCCTCCATAGGCTATTTTAGACCCAACCTCTTTGAATGAATCTACCAGAAAGGAGCAGTTACTAGAGAAAAGGAAATTGTTAGAATTGTGTAGTATTGAAACTATTGTGATAAATAGAACATTAATTTTGCTCCTATGTAGCAAATGCTCCTATTTATCACAATGGTTTCAAGAAGTGACTATTACAGAGGTGTAGAAAAGCGTATTTATGGAGGAAAGGGTTAAACCATTTTGTGATAGAAACATCTTTCCATGCCTTTGAAACAGTAGATCCAGATCAGAAGAGCCTGCTCTGTTTGCTTATGAAATAATATAGATTTGATTCTGGAGTTTCTGCAATCCTGTGTTCATATGCCATTATGGAATTCAGCTAATGAATATTCATGATGTAATTATTTCTTATATAATTATTCATAAGGTAAATGGTTGAACAAGTTTGACAGTGTTTGCAAACAATGTAGACATAGGTCAAAGATCTTGAGGAATAGCCTTTGAGTCAGGGTCTGCATAGTTTACCACATTTTTACATGAATATTCAACAGGAAAAGGGTTAACTCTTCAAAAAGATACCAATGGTATTGGTAGATTATAAAAAGAATGAACAATGTTAGAACTAATCCGTGAACATTCATGCAAGATTTAAGAATATTAACCCATTCCCGTATAGGCTATTTTTAGATCCAACCTCTTTGAACAAATCTACCGAAAAGGAGCATTTACTACTAAAAAGGAAAATTTTGGAATTGTGTAGTGTTGAAACCATTGTGATAAATAGAGCATTTGCTCCTGTGGAGCAAATGCTCTATTTATCACAATGGTTTCACAAAGTGACTTTTACAGAAGCGTCAAAGGGCATCTCTATATTCTGGAATGGTTAATTGACTTAATGTCTATGATGGCATATGAACCAGTGAAATTTTGGCAATTACAAAAACTGTAGAATCTCAATCAGATCTATATAATTCCATAAGCAAACAAACAAATAAGAAAAAATAGGTGTATTTTTGGAGCAAAGGGTTATAAGATATGGTCGAAAACATTTTTGAAGCCCGATACTTCGTCTTGTCTTAGCCTTCTGTACTCTGAGCAATTGTCGACTGCGTCAGATCTGTTGTCATCTGCTTCAATTCTAAAAGTATTTTTTTCTGTCATTTCTTTTAAAAAATAGTGTCAGAGTCAGAGTGACAAACAGTTTGGATCCTAATGAGAAGCCAAATGTCTGTTTACAATGGTCATCACAAAGCCAGTAGAGTGTTGAAGGTTAAGCACACCAATTTTCATCTGTGTTGTAACAGTTTGAAGCACAAGACTGCACATGGATTGAAATTGTGAAATAAGGTGTAAAATTATTTAAATGAAGCAGTATAAATTAGACAACAAATCGTAAATCTGTTCGCAATTTAGGTGGTGGGTAATAACAATGCAGGAAGAAGCGTGCTGTTCTATCAGGGTTGTCAATGTAACCATGGAAACCAAGTATCAAGTGCGTTCTCTCCATGGTTTTATGGTCAAACTGACCTGCATCATAAGACATTCCTATAAAAAGAAAAACGTAATGTGAAATTTGAGAGGAACTATTGAAGAAAGCATTAAAGTAATAAAGCATACGATAAGAATGGAATGAAAGAAACATTGATTGCTTTAACCAAATGCTGAGTTTAGATGGATAAAAAAAACTGTATAAGAAGATTGCATTTAATGTTTGTCAGAAGAACATTTGTCAATGATAGTTTCTTGATCCTTTGATCATGGTTAGCAATGAATTAGTATTTGCAGTAAAATCTCTCTACAGTGACGAGCCGACCACACACAAGAAAATGCAGGACAAAAGTGATGCAATACCTTTTTGCATTACTTTCATTAAGCTTTAACCCTTTAATTACCTGATAATTAATCACCTTTTAAAGCCTTTGCAAACAGAGTAGACCCAGACCAGACAGTCCTTTAGGAGCCTCATCAAAGACTGCTCTGTTTGCTTATGGAATAATAAAAATGTATGCAATGGGCAAAATGTTCTGTGTTCATGCATGTATGCTCATTAATATCAATGATATCACTAGTTTATAAATGAATATTCATGAAGTAAAAGGTTAATCAGTCAAGTATCATGCACAGTAGACAAAGATGGAGCTCCTACCAACAGAATTGAAACAGCCATTTGATCAGGGTCTACACCAGGTGCTACTATGTCGGTCTTATTTCAAATTATTTAAATAGTGCAATAATTTATATATGCAGCTTTAAAAAAAAAAGGAGTTAGAACAAACTGGACCATATTAGATGAAAAAAATTATCCTTGATTGAACCATATAGGTGAAATAAGTTAGGTTACAAGCTTGCCAACAGTTACAAGCACCTTGACTGAATGCACTGCTGAACGGATTCATTTTGCTTTCAGATCCACCAGGGTATCCATTAGGAGACAAGCAGCGGACAGCCTATGCCTGTGAGGGAAGCTTCATCACCTTACGCTGCCATGAACCCGGAGAGAAACTGCGTATTGTAGTCGCTAATTATGGCAGGTTTAGCCTGATGGTGTGCAACCAGGACTGGCAGTACGAGGACATTGATTTAACATGTAGCTCCCCCGTCTCTATGCAAGTAGTCACACAGGCGTAAGTAACTAGGGAAATATTTTTTTAGCTATAGCACATATACAGTGGAACCTTAATATCTCGAACTCCTTTAACTCGAACTATGGGATAACTCGAACTAAAAGTTTAGTCCTTCCAAAATTTACAGTACAGAATTGTTCTAACTGTATCACTATGCATATCTAGAAATACATGTGACTGCTTAATGCAGATCAAAAGTAATGCTGAAAGCTCCTGTTGGAGCTTTCAGCATTACTTTTGATCTGCAATAAGCTGTGAAGAAATTTTCCAGATTATGAAACAGATGACTCGAACTTACTGTAATTTGCATTGCCCCTTGAAGTTTGAGAAATCTAAGTTCAATTGTACCTGATAGACTGTTAAGATTCTGATTGGGGACATATTGTTTTTTGCCTGTCTGTCTGTTTGTATGTATATTTGTTGGTCTGTCTGAAACTTTAACCTTGACTATAACTTTTGAACTATCAGAGAAGGAAACTTCATACTTGGCATATTTTCATGTCATATTTCATGTCATAAATGTATAATGTTATAGTGGTGCCATCATGTGAAGGTCAAGTTCAAACCTCAAGGTCAAATGTCAAAGGTTTAGGTCAAAGTGGCTGCTTGGGGCAATAGTGTTTCTGAAAACACATCTTGTTTCTTGTGAAGCTAATTTTCTTAACCCTGTAAAGTTTATTCTATAATCTAATGATAGTCATTTGACCAGTTGAATTAGAAAGATTGGATACATTACATACCAATATTAGTTGTTGCATTAAACATCATCTTTGATCATGGTCTGCTTGACTTCGGGCTGCTTTTGACCAAATATAGTTATCCATTTATTAGACCAATAATAAACACATACACTGACTTTTGTACATTAATTCTGCAACACAAACAAAAAATAATGTGAACATGACTGTGTGCAAAATTGGTCTAGACAGTCAACATCCTTTGGCAAAATTCACATGTTAAGCCCTTGGATGCAGAAAGCAAGTCTTCTAGCATCTGCAAACAATGTAGACAAGATCAGAGCTCCTAGAGGGGAACTGAGTATGGTATGCACGGTTTTCTTTCAAAATCCTTTTGCAATATGCACTATCTCATACTAATGGGCTTTATCATGAAACAATGATTTACTATTCCACTATGAAAATGCAGCATACATTGTATTTAACCTATTCCCTCATATTGACACTTTTGTAAAAGTCACTTTTTGAAACCATTGAGATGAATAGATGTTAATTTTGCTCCAGAGGAGCAAATGCTCTATTTATCACAATGGTTTCAAAACTACACAATTCTAAAATGTTCCTTTTTTGTTGTAAATACTCCTTTTCAGTAGGTTTATTCTGAGGTTGGATCTGAAAAAAGCCTTTGAGGTAATGGGTCTAAAAAAAGCCTATGAGGTAATGAGTCTAAAAATGGTCTATGAGGTAATGGGTCTAAAAATAGGTTATGGGAGATTGGGTTTAGAGGTTAATGTCCAAATTGATGTGTATCAACCATTGCATTGAATTGTTTAGGAATTCAAAAACACATGTAGTATATACAAGTCTTCATTTTTTGTCCAGCAGTCATGCACCATTTGTTAAGAATATGATAATGTATGTTAGTTGTTGATAGTTTGCCGTTGATATATTGATAGTTATCCACTGGCATTGATGTGGTAGATGGAACATAAAATTTTGTTTTAACCCTTTCTCTCATGAATATCCATGTGAGAAATAATGAATGTATGAATATTTATTATTAGAATTTCATGTGGTATCATGAATCACAAACGGCAAACACAGTAGACCTTTATCAGACAACTCATATAGGAGCCGTCTGATCTGGGTTTACTCTGTTTGCAAAAGTGTCAGAAGGTGTCTGTGAGGGAAAGGGTTACCTGTCTTAATGAAGCAATGTCCTTGACACTTTAGGTGTGAAAAGCTGTCTAGGTGTAATCTGCTGGCCAGCAATGTGAATTTCGGTGACCCCTGTCCCCACACCCCTAAGTACCTGAAAATTTCCTACATTTGTATGAAGGGTAAGCACTGTTGCTATGGTTACTGCATGGCTACCATAGCAACCAGCATGGTCCATAGTCTCCTCTGTTGTCTGTTGTTTAATACCAGATTTTATTTCCAGATTTCGTTATTGCATTTTGATCATACCCTAATCCCTATATTTAAAATTTGCAAAACAACAGATTTTTAAAAAGAATTGTTATTTATTGGTATTGAATGCCATGGGAAGGGTTTTCGTCCAATACATTTTTATGCATTTTCTCTGTGTTTATTCAACTTTTTTTCATATTAGCTTATTTCATATTTGTTACTGTTTATAATTAGTTTACTCAAATGAAGATGACCTGATACAATGACTTAGTGTGAAGATTTCCTCATCAATCCTTTGATGGCAGGAATCGAGTATTTGTCATTTATTATAGTGTTTATTGTTGATATTGTTAAATGTTTTCAGGATTTCTAAATTATATTACCCATTTTAATTGAAAGGGTGGATTATATTATATTTTCACCTGAAATTAGCACCTTCAAACAGAGTAGACCTAAGTCAGATTGCTCCTGTAGGAGTCATCTGATTCAGTAGTTTCTTCCATGCATGGCTAAAACATTCTGTGTTTATAAAATTATGCCATTATAAATATACAACTAATTAATATTCATGATGGCATTATTTCTTACATGAATATTCATTATGTAAAGAGATAGTAAATTGGTAACCCTTTTACTCAATCAAGATGTATGTAAGACTATTCATTATGGGTGTTAATTAATTCTTCTTTTTTAACCTTTAATCTGCTGAGCAAGCTTCTGTTGGTAGAATAATTATGTCATTGGCTCCAGTTGTAACAGTTGATTGTACCACCGCAAAAGAAGTTTGAGAGGAGGTATATAGGAGTCAGTGTTGGTCAGTCGGCTGGTTGGTCGGTTGGTCCGTCTGTCCGTGGCACAAATCCTGGTCATAGCACCAAATTGTTTGATTTGCGATCAAGGCAGCTGAGCGGGGGTATTCCATCACCTTTTGTGATAGTTCTAGTTTAACTTTGTATTTCTTTCAAACAACACTGTCAGAGTATCAAATGGTCTATTATAATTTCATAAGCATGCAGAGCAGACCCAGATCAGTTGGCTCCTATAGGAGCCGTCTGATATGGGTCTACTCTGTTTAAATGGGAGTGAAAATACATTTATATGAGGGAAAGTGTTAAACAGCTGCTACAGGATTTATCTAATCCAGATCTACCTTGCTTGCAGAGGAATGAAAGTTGAAGATTAAAATAATAAAGCTACTGAGTTTGCAAGAAAGAAGATGTACCCAAAATGGAGAGGATGAAGTAGAATTTGATTTTACGCCATATAGCTGCATCTGTCATTTCCAGGAGTTCCTAATTTTTCTTTGTTCTGGTTAATGAATGTGTCAAATAATCCCGATTGGCTTAAAGCATAAAATTACACTGCCCAAACAGAGGGGGGCAATTATATTGACATTCTGTAACTTGTTTCTATTAAAGCGTGAAATTTGGGAGAAGATTCGATTATTGTTTTGCTGCCTGTTTTCATAGAGGATTTTAATTAAGAAATCTCCTTTCTTATTATCGATTTTAGCCAGTAGTCATTTAATATTTTGGCAGACTGATAATTTGAGGAGTTTTTATGGATGCGATCTTTTTTTTGTCTGGTGTAACAAAGAGAAATTTCAAGGCTGATGGAATTAGGAATTGGTGACATTCTCAAAATTGTCATTGTGTATTAGCCCTTATTGTTTGGGGACAGAGTATATATAAGACCTTTGCAAACAGTGTAAACCCAGATCAAAGGGCTCCACGAGAAGCCCGTCGATCAGGGTCTGCACTGATTGCCATAAAAGTAATTTTCTTCAATGATACACTATAATACAATTTTTTGGTTCATTAAAATTCAGAAAAGAAAAGCCAGTTTTAATTATTCAACAGATTAAGTGTTAATACAGCGTATAATGACAATAGGGACGAGGCAATAGGGACGAGGTTAGGAACAAAGCGACTTTTAATCCCCTTTCCCTGTTCTATGGTTATTCCAAATTCCAAAGAAAAGAAACAGATCTTTCAAACTACCTTAACAAACAGAGCAGATCCTGATCAGATGGCTCCTATAGAGCCATCTGATCTGGATCTACTCTGTTTGCAAATGTGTGAAAACACATTTATATAAAGGAGAAGGGTTAAGGTTCCTCTATGGAACAAGGCCATTGTTTGGTTCAATTTTAGATTATCCTGAATTGTTTTTATATAGAAATTATTTTGTCTGAATTTTTTTTATGTTTTTTTTCCCCAATCAGACAGCATGTTTTTCTCAATCTCTGATTAAGATTAAAACATTATGTTAGATTTTCTCTCCTTAGAGGTAAATGAAACAAAAAATCAGTGTCATTTCAGAACAAAGGGATCCCATTTCAATCAGAGAAGAAGTGTCAAGTAATTTAGACTCCCCCTGGAGTTTATCCAAAATATTTTCTTTCATTTGCATTCTTAATAATGCACGATATTAATTCATTATTCATTCACAAAACTGAGTCACAAAGTGAATCAACCAAATTTCCTTGTACAGATGACAAATAAAACGAGTCAGTCAATTTATCGTGACTTTTTTGTTCCTGGTTCTTAGCTTTAAGTTTTAACCATTTCCTGATAGAGCCACCTTTCGATGCATTTCTTAACCCTTTCCTTCATATAAACATGTTTTCATGCATGTGCAAACAGAGTAGACCCAGATCAGACGGCTCCTATAGGAGCCGTCTGATCCGGGTCTGCTCTGTTTGCTGGTGGATTTTGAAAGGTCTGTTTCTTTACTTTCTAAAGTAGCTACACTATTCCACCAGCCACATTTCATTTTAACTATTTTGTCAATGAATATTCAGTAGGTATTGAAATTTGTAATAAACAGAACAGGGAAACGGTTAAACAGAGTAGACACAAATCAGACAGATCCTGTTGGAGCTGTCTAATCAGGGTCTGCTCTGATTCTACAGTTTCTGCAGAGATTGGGCTGAGAATGAGAAGTCCGTGTAATGCAATGTTTGAGGGAGTTGAATGGTTGCTCTTTACTAGGTGGTGCAATACTGAGAGACAGGGGTTTACCTGATTTTGTTCAAAATTTACACTATTTCTGCAGTACTGTACATGTATATTACCAGTACATGTCACTGTTGTCAGTCAATGACAAAAAAACTAACTACAGCCAATAGCAGTTTAGGATGAAATCTGACGTTGCTTAACTTTGCTTCTCTTTGATACAGTTTTTAAATTGCCAATGGTGAAACTGTGGTAATTATAACCTATGCAAACAGTTTGGATCCAGATAAGATGCAGTGTAATTCGGCATCTCTTCAGGATTCAAACTGTTTGATACTGTTCTTGTGATTTTGAAAGAAAAGGGAAGAAAATTAAAAAGTATAAAATAAGTAGCAGATGACAAGTTTTGTAGATGACAATATGTGGCTGCAAAAGAGTTAAATGTCAAAGAATAAGCTTCATTACAAAACATTCAAATATTTGTAAAGCTATTCAATAGCTTCTCAATTAAATCAATACTTGGTGAGAGACTCTGATTTCATTAGGACAATGTTTTAAAAGGTTTAATGCCACATTGTCACACTAGGACCTAATTAGGAAGAACAATTAAAGTAATTAGCCATTTAATCATCGGACGTTTCAGTTACCTTATTTTTATTTTTGTGCTCAGAGATTTGCAACATTTTGAATATAATTTTTGTTATACATCCTCATAATGCAGGCATATATTTCAGTCACAAAACAAGTATGATATGTCCCCTATGTTAGAAGGTATACCAATATAAGGGTTTATTAAAGAGACACACAGAGTTTGAATTGTGAATACTGAAATGGGAATGACCCTATAGTGTTTAACCATACATTCTGTTCTGTATAAAAGGCTAAACTTTGCTAGATAATATTGAATGACAAACAGTACAGACCCTTATCAGAGGGCTTCCCTAGGAGCTCTGATCTGGGTATGCACTGTTTGCAAATGCCAGCACACTCATTTCCTGCATTCAAAAGGCTTAAGTTGCTAGTGTTTTCAATAGTTTTCTCTAGGTTTCAAAATATCAGTTTCAGTTTAAGACCATTTGTCAAACTCAGTGTCAGGTATTTTAGTGGATTAGTTAGTTTTAGATATCCATATTTTAATCCTTTCCCTCATATAAACGCATTTTCACACCTTTGCAAACAGAGTAGACCCAGATCAGACGGCTCGAATAGGAGCCGTTTGATCTGGGGCTGCTCTGTTTGCTAAGAAAATTTGATAGATCTACATGTTTCTTTAGTTTCTAAAGTGGCTACAATGCTACACCTTCCATATTTCATTATAACTATTTTATGCATGACTATTCAGTAGGTTATTGACAGTTGGAATAAACATAGAACAGGGAAAGGGTTAACCCTCTCCCCAGGCCAGTAATCATGATTTAATGTGCATTTGCAAACAGCTCAGATTCAGATGACTTGGTGTCTCATTAGGATCTATGCAGTTTGACACTGTTTTCAAAAGCTTGATCAAATTGTAAGTAGCAAAAATTGCACCATATTCAAATTTGAGCAGATGATATTTTTTTACCACAGAGTAAAGGGCTTAACCCTTTTCTCCATAAATATGCCTTTTATGCCTCTGTAAAAGTCACATGTTGAAATCATTGTGATAAATAGAGCATTTGCTCCTATAGGAGCAAATGCTCTATCTATCACAATGGTTTCAAACTACAAAATTCTAAAATGTTCCTTTTCTCTAGTTAATGCTCCTTTTCAGTAGATTTATTCAAAGTGGTTGGATATAAAAATAGCCTATGAGGGAAAGGGTTAATGTTCAGTCCATGACAACATTGTTATACAGCAGTACTTTTCTCTCACACGGGTACATTTCGGGTACATTTCATTCTTCTCCTACTTCATAAAAACCCTTGAGAATAACAAAAAGCAAATGAATGAAATTCCAAGGCTGATGTTACACAATCATCATGGTATTTGTGATGTCTATTGCCTTGTCAGTGTCTCATTTAGTGGGGAAAACTCATTACAATAAGTAATTGATTTATACTTGAAAACAAGACACTAGCAATACCGCCCATGTTGATCAGGTGACTGGATATGAAATATTTCTCCGAGGTTGCCTATGACATGTCCATGGCTCTGTAGTAGATTTATGTGGCACGCGGACATACGAAACTAGCCACTATCATTATCAGTGGCCCCACTGAAATACCAGTTTTATCAGCAGTTGGGGGGCATATTGTTACAATAAATCATGGATGATATTTTGTGTTTGTTTCTTGTGAAAGCTTTGCTTGAAATTTACGGTAGTGTAAATGGTGGGTCATAATCACAAATTTCTCTATTTGTGCAAATACTTTACCTTATAGAAATGCCGTTTGATGCTGAATAGAAACAGATCAGACAGCTCCTACAGGATCAGGATCTGCTCTGTTTGCTGGGATAACATTGATCAGATTCTTCAGTTTCTGTCATGGTCAAGCATTCTCCTGTTAATATTGAATTACAAAAATTCAATTAATTAATGGTCATTAAGTCCATTATGTTTTAGTTCTGACACATGTCATGTTGAATTTGATTTGACATGACAAATAAAGATAATTACATTCTTGGTACATAACTATGGGTAGTAACCTGGAGAGAAGGATCGTTGCATTTGAAGGTTTTTTCCTCATACTTGAAATTGCTTATCCTTTAGTCCATGAATATTCAAGTAAGATAATGTATATATGAATATATATAAGCTTAAGTTCAATTATGTAACATGAAAAAGAAAACTGTAGAATCATATCTACAGTATGCAATTCCATTAGTGTACATAGATCCTGATCAGATAGCTCCTACAGGAACAGTCTGTTCAGGGTCTACTCTGTTTGCAAAAGCATTAGAGGCTTATCTGTAGAGTAAATGGGTTAAATAGATTGTCAAAAGTATAAAGCTGAAAATAGGTTTTACCTGATTTTTACAAGTAGTGTGCTAAAAATAGATATTACTTAATTATTACTAGTAATGAGCTTGTAGTAGGTACCGGTACTACTTTATTCTGCCAATACTTTAATCTGTGAAATACCAGTATTGATTCATGTTAACCCTTTCCCTGTTCAGTGTTCATGTAAGAAATAATAACCTCATGAATATTTATTAACTGAATTTTTAATATGTAAACTTTTCAAGTTAATTCTTTTCGCTGTGACCAAAAACTGTGAAATCAGATCTATATCATGTCAAAAGCAAACAAAACAGACCCTGATCAGATGGCTCCTATAGGAGTCGTCTGATCTGGGTCTCCTCGATTTGCAAATGTATGAGGGCAAGAGTTAAATGTAGATCCATACTTACTAAGGAGCATTCTGAATGGCATCTGGCATCTGCATGTTTGTCATTTTAGACTATTTTTGAGAAAGTTTTTAATTATTTAGATAATATATGCTTTTTTTGCCTTTTTGCAAACGGTGTATACCCAGTTCAGACAGATCCTATAGGAGCTGTACGATCAGGGTCTGCACAATTTGCACTCAGAATCTTTTAATTCTGAGTTTATCCTGCCTTTCATAGAAATTTTGAATGACAACCAATGCAGACCCTGATCAGAAGGCTCCTTGTTTAGGAGCCCTCTTATCTGGGTCTGCACTGTTTGCAAATGTCAGTTCCTACATTCAAAGGATTAACGTCGGTGTCAAAGACTTCATACGAGAGGCTCACCTCAATGAAACTACAGTAGAACCTGTCTTAAGCGAATGTTAATTGAACATATGAGTCTAAAAAAGCAGGTGGTTGCTTAATGCAGGACAAAAGTAATGCAGAAAGCTCCAACTGGAGTCTTAAAAAAACAGGTGGTTGCTTAATGCAGGACAAAAGTAATGCAGAAACTGGAGCTTTCTGCATTACTCTTTACCTGTATTAAGCTACCACCTGTCTTACAGAGCCATAATTACACCTTTTTGATGTATGCTTAAGACAGGCTCTACTGTAGCTAGAAAAATGATAAAAAAAATTAAGACAGCATTCTCCTTTTACCTTAATTACATCAGTGAAATCCTACTAAACTGCTCTGTCGGTGATGATGATGCTTTGATTTGCTGAATATTTTCAAAGCGGAATGGTCCATCAATTTTTAACAGCAGTGTCTAACCAGTATAAAATCAATAAATTTTCTAGAGGATTTTGAATGGCAAATAAAATTGGCCTTGATCAGAGGGCTCTTCAAGGTGACTTCTGAACTGGGTCTGCACTGTCTTCAGATGCCAGTCAATTCACTTTTTTCATTCAAAGGGTTAATGGCATGTTCTTAGTACTTAATTATGCTGTAAGAGAGGCATTTGTGTCTGTATAGTTTAACTCTACTCACCAGAGGGCTTTTTCATTATCTCTTTCAATATTTTGAAATTCCAATTTTAATTCTGGTATTGCTGGAATTCCTACAGCATCATAATAATTATGTATATTCTCAGGCAACAAATACTTCATCCAGTATTACAGTAGAACCGACCGATAGTGACCATGTAACAAAATTTAATATAATATATGGTCCTTAACCATTTCCTCCATAAATATGCCTTTCTACGTACGCCTCTGTAAAAGTCACGTTTTGAAACCATTGTGATAAATAGAGCATTTGATCCTAAGGAGCAAATGCTCTATTTATCACAATGATTTCAGAACTATAAAATTCTAAAAGTTTCCTTTTCTGCAGTTAATGCTCCATATAGACCCCTTTCATGCCTTTGCAAACAGAGTAGACCAGAACAGATCAGGGTCTGCAATGTGTGCTAATGGAACTATATCGTAGATCAGATTCTACAGTTTCTGCCATGGCCAAAAGCCGTCTTGATCAGTGTCTGCTCCATTTTCTTATGAAATTATATTAGATCTGACAGTTTCTACCAAAAACTCCTTTGATGCTATTATAAAAAATTCAATAAATAAATCTTCATGATGTCATTATTTCTGGTATGAATATGCAACAGGGAAAGGGTTAAAGGAAATGCCCTATTTACTGTAATTATTAGGATGCCCGATCTCCACTCATCACTGGTTTATATAACTGATTAATTCAACTTGGCACCATTTTAATAACTTTAATTTAATTAGACTGACAAAGTAACAAATAGTGCAGACCCTGATCAAACAGCTCTTTTAGAAGCTGTTTGATCTGGGTCTGCACTATTTGTGTAAGTTTGTCCTGATACTTAGGGTAATTAGAATAAATGGGGTATAAATGTCAATGTTAGATATATCAAGGGCTTGGCAGGTAACAATTCTAAGTGGGTAGCAGCCTGAAGAGGTTAACCTTTACCTTGCTGAACAATGTGTGACCCGAAAATGCTGTTAACTCTTTACTCCGTAAATACGCATTTGCAAACAGAGTAGAACCATATCAAATATGACTCCCGTAGGAGCTGTCTGATCTGTGCACTTTAAAAAGTCAACTACCGGTAATTAATATTCATGATGTCATTATCTTCTATATAAATATTCATGGAGTGTAGGGTTAACAACAATTCAGAAATTAATGAATTTCCTTCTTCTCGTTTCAAGAAACAATTCCATTATTCGATAATCAAACAGTTTGGATCCTGATGAGAAATAGATTTAGACTGTTTTCAAGGGTTTTTACAAATTTACCCATAGCATAAAATTATTAGAGTTTAAGCGCCAGGTACAATGATAATGAACAAGGTTCCAATGAGGCAAAATATGCATGGTATTTTTATGATTTTGATAGCAGTTTCTCTTGTGGTTGCTTTAATTTGTAAATAGGATAGGCTGTTAATGCAGGTTTTAAAAACTTGATAGAATTAAAGTATTTAGAAGGAATTTGGAGGAAACTAAAAATAACAGGAACAAATATTGGAAAAAATTGTTACAGCTGAAAACATAGTTTATAGACTAAATTAAGACTGGCTTGAGGATTGTCCCAAAACTCCAGTTAAGTTTTGTTTTGGGGTTGTATAATAAATGTTAAGACTTATATTAGTAATTGTAGATTTGGCTAATGAGTACCAACAAGATTAAGTTTAGCTGGGAAAATATTAAGATGTTAATCAGAGGTCCAGATAAATGTGGAAATTAAAACATTTTCAAGTATAACTCTTTTTTCTCTCCATCAAACCCTATATTGTGACCACTCTTTAGGATCGTCTCTTCGAGACGATTCTAAAGAGTGGTCACAACATAGGGTTTGATGGAGAAATGATGACTTTAGTATTTGAGTATGCACATTTATCTGTTGCTCTGTCAGTGTTCTAATAGTGGTACATGTAATTTACATTTTGGTAAAGAGTTACTTCGAAACAACCCACTGTACAAATCTGTTTGTCCTTGTATTTTGGTTTGTTTTGTCCCCTGTTGTTCTTGAACGACTGTAGCTGTTGTGAGTGTTGTACCTTGTCGGATGTGAGTTTACCTGTTTTTGTAGAATAAGAATGACTTGTTTTGTTGTGTATGTTTGTTGAGTGTTTATGTCTTTGATCAAACATCATAGCTTAGCATAGTTTACGGCATGTGGTATTACATTGTTTTTGACCAATCAACAGGTCTCTGTGTATAAAAGTAGAAGTGGGAATAAAGGTGCTAAAAAAAATTCTCTCCATGAAAAGTCATCAGATTCTCTGACCATTCCTGTCAAAGGCAGAAAAAAAAGCTCCAAGAAATTGATACAGGAAAAGCTCTATTCTGAATATTTTATTGGCAGAGCTTTTAAGAGCTCAGTCTTACATTTGCTATGTGCGTCTTTGGATATTTCAGCCAATTCTGTTAACCAGGGTCTAAGGTTATAAAACTTGATTCTCAAATATCTCATTGGTCAGATAACTGAGAATGATCTCAGACTCAAGAAAAAAGTTTTATAACCTTGTAGACAGGTTTCATACATTCCTCATATTATTATTATTATTGTGTGATAAGGAGGAAATAGTATTGTGGACTGTCTTAAAGCCTTTACTCCATAAATACACCTTTCTACACCTTTGCAACAGAGTAGACCCAGATCGTATGGCTCCTGTAGGAGCTGTCTGATCAGGGTCTGCTCTGTTTGCGTACAAAATTATATAGATATAATTCTACATTTCTACTGTGTTCATGTTCCAGTATCAAAAATAAGCTAATTAATATTAATGATGTCATCATTTCTTTCATGAAGTTTCATGGAGTAAAAGGTTAAGGACTGTATCTTAACCACTATTAGACCTTGAAATGTGTGTGCTTGTGAAGAAATTGCCATTATCCAATTAATAGAAATGATATATTAGATTCAAGTTTTGCTGTTTTTAAATCTATAGCTAGTTATTATGCATGTGTAATTTTGGATTCAGTGTTGAAAAAACACATTTTCTATTCCTTTAAAGGCAGTGATTGGAGATTCATGTTGCAAACTTACTCAATAAAAATCATATTCATGAAATACATAAGCATGCTAAAGCATTAACACTTTTAAAAAAAATGAGACTTTATCATTATCTATACAGTAAAACCTCTGTAATGACCACAAAATTACATCAAGTATTTTGTGTTTAAGACAGGTGGCTGCTTAAAGCAAGGTGAAAGTAAAACAACGCTCCTATAGGAGCATTCTGCTTTACTTTTACCTTGCTTTAAGCAGCCACCTGTCCTAGATACCAACTAATTAACACAATTTAGTGGCTGTTATAGACAAGTTCTACTGTATATCAATATTTAATTTTTATCACGACCATATATTCAAGGATGGGACATTCTGGTGCGAGTTTCCCACCAGATTTTCTAGCATTTGATATTAGGGCCAAGACAAATTTTTAAGAGTTGTTGATTTGTATATTAGATAGAATTGAGTATGTTCATATTAATGCTTAAGCATGCCTAGGTATTCCTGAATGTAATTTATAAAGTAATTTTGCTGGTTCAAACTCCAATGCCTGCTTTTAACCATTTATTGAGAGGATTAAATCAGAGCTGTAAATCAGATGTGAAATTTTAGTAAAAATGTTTTTTATATTTCTCTGCCAAACCCTATCTTGGAGATACTTATGAGAATCTTCTCTCCAAAATTATTGTAATGATTAGCAACAAGATCAGGTTTGGCTGGAAAGAAGAGATTTTGATAGTTCCATACACATCTTTTCTTCAGCTCTTGGTTAAATTTATGGTCAATTTAGTTGATGGATATTGTTCCTCCTATTGATTCAAGAAATAAACACAACATGTCTCTTAAGTTATTAAACCTCACGTAACTCTCCTCTCATTAATTCAACCACGAATCCAAAATTGATGGATGATGCTTTCTCAACTGAAATTTAATTAATCCAAATTGAAAACAAAGTTTGAACTGAGATAATAGGAAATATAACCAGTAATTTGGAACTTAATCTGATTAACACTTTACCTGATAGAGATGCTTTTAACACTTTTGCAAACAGAGAAGACACATATCAGATGGCTCCTGTATGAGATGTCTGATCAGGGTCAGCGATGCTTGCCTATGAAGTTATGAACTAATATAGATCTGATTCTAAAGTTTCTGTCATTGACAAAAGTCCCGTTTTCATTTCAGTATGAAAGTTTAGCTAATTAATATTCATGATGTCTTGGTTTCTTATAAGGTGAAGGGTAAGAAAACAACATGTATGACTAGATATCATAGGGAAAAAAATGTGACTGGTCTCAGAAAACTGTAACCACACAGAGGTCCAGATGAGATGCGTAAATTAAAACATTTTCAAGAATAACTTCTTTATTTCTCAACCAAATCCTATGGTGTGACCACTCTTTAGAATCGTGTCATTGAGATTATTCTAAAGAGTGGTCACAACATAGGGCAGGGTTTGGTGGAGAAATGACGATTTTAATATTTGAATACGCACATTTATCTAGCTCTGCCACAGTATCAGGAGACTATATGACTAAAATTCAGGGGAGAAAGCTTTAGCTGTAGTTTTATTCTAGATTTTAACCCATGCATGCCAAATGTCTCAGTTTATGGATAGCTGATGCAGTATGGATCCAAATCTGACAAACCTCTGCAATGTTTGCCCATTTTGACTGTAAAAAATATGTTGTTTTTATGGACGGATTGACTATCTTGATATGAAGATAGATGAGTCTAATCTGAAAATGTACCATTAATCTTTTCCTTCATGTAAATACCTTTTCAGGCATTTGCAAACAGAGTAGACCCAGATCAGATGGCTCCTATCTTTCTCTATTTGCAAAGGCATTAAAAGGCATATTAATGGAGTAAAACATTCAACTTTCATAAAGACTGGAATAATGTTTTCAAACAGTTTGGTTTCTCTGATCATATACTAGAGTGTCTGGACAGGATTTAGATTTCTTACAGATGCCTTGAATGACTTTTTTTAGTTGTGCATAAAATGTACATTTTGGCATGTATCGGTAGACTATACGGTAGATTTGATTCCTGCATCTTGTTGAATATTGCATGCAGCCTTTGTTTTGTGCCTCCTCAGATGTAATGGACGGTCAAACTGCACGCTGAACGCCAATGACCAGCTGTTTGGTGGAGACCCGTGTCCTGGAACTAAAAAATACATCCAGATAGAGTTCTTTTGTGAACAAGGTAACACACACTGCAAGCTTGGGCAAGGATCTTACCATGCAATGCTAGAATTGCTGGTCACTTTTACAAACAGTTTGGATCCAGATTAGGGGCGAAGAAATTGGCTCCTAATTGATATCCAAATTATGATTGACACTCTTATTGTTGATTGTTGAAGTCTTAAGGAAATGAAACAAACAGTATATTCTGTTCAGTTCTATTCTTCTGATGAGTGTTTTTTTTTCTCTAGATGAGCTCATGGGTAACTTAGGGTTTCATCAGGATCCAAATTGTTTGACATTCTGAAAAATAGTTTTCAACAGAAATTTAAGCAACTTGTATGGAGAATTGAAGTACTTTTACCTGATTGACACACACTTTAACACCTTTGCAATAAAGTAGAAGCAGATCAGATGGCTTCTGTAGGAGCTGTCTGATCAGGGTCTGCTCTGCTTGCTTTGAAATAATATAGATGTGGTTCCACAGTGTTTGCCATTAAACTAAAAAATTCTCTTGTTTCACAATACAGTAAAACCTCTCTATAACAACCACTAAATTGTATTAATTAGTTGGTATTTTGGGCAGGTGGTTGCTTAAAGCAAGGTGAAAGTGAAACAGAACGCTCCTATAGGAGCGTTCTGTTTTACTTTCACCTTGCTTTAAGCATCCACCTGCCTTTAACACAAAATACTTGATGTAATTTAGTGGTCGTTATAGAGAGGTTTCACAACACTTTTACAAAATTCAGCTAATTAGCATTCATACTGTCATTATATCTGACATGAATATTCATCAGGGAAAGGAATACACAAACAAATCAAATGTGCCTATAGAGTGCAGTTGCTAATTTTGCATTAAACCATCAAAACACAATAAGGAACACATTTTGATTGTTAGGCTATTAATTGTAAATTTATATTTAATTTGGTATACTTTACCTGTAGGCAGTAATCACATTTTAACCCGAACAGTGCTTAATTTTCAAATGGACTATTCCAAAATTCAAACAGGTCAAGCTTACAGTAAATATTTATTGATTTTTCTAATGAAAAGTGTAACAAGAGGAACAGTGCAGACCCTGATGAGAGCCCTCTAATCTGGGTCTACACTGTTTACAAAAGACATTAATGACTTGTTTGCCACACTGTAAGAGTTAATATTCTTTTCACCATTGATCATGTTGAAAAAGATGATCAAAAGATGATCACTCTTTTTAGACTGCTAAAAAGACTGTCTGCTAAATGTCTGCAATTTTTACTTAACTCCTATTTGTTCAAGCTTTATGAGAAACTTCCAAGTGCCAACAGCTTTGATCTGTATGTGATGTCAAGTTACATGGCTGTTTGAAAATGCATTTCAGGTCATGCGAAGCATGATAAAGGTTACTTTGTATGTATGCACCAATTTTTGGGCTAAACAGTGCATTTCTGCACAAAGAAGTAATCTCTGGTTAGTCTTTTGGCATGAGAAAGAATTAACCCTTTGAGTGCAGGACACACATGCACTCTCATTTGCAAACAGGGTAGATCCAGATCAGAGGGCTCCGGAGCCCTCTGATCAGGGTCTGCACTGTTTGTCATTCAAATCCTCTAGTAAGTTAAATTGTTTCATACAGCTGTGTGATTAAACACTGAAGGGCTATACCACTGATAATTCAGCATTGAAAGGGTTAATGATGGAATTCTTCAGTAATGAGGCAGTAAGATGGACTACAGTAGAACCTGTCTTAAGTGACCATTTAAAATAGTCTAATTATGAGTCTGTAAGACATGTGGCGCTTAATGCAGGACCTGTAGGAGCTTTCTGCAATATTTTTGGCTTGCATTAAGCAACCATCTGCTCTTTAAGATTCCTGTTTCCAATCAATATAAGGTTGCTTAACCCATTCCTCCATTGGTTATTTTTAGACCCAACCTCTTTGAATGTATCTACCCAAAATGAGCATTTACTAGAGAAAAGTAAAATTTTAGAAGTTTGTAGTTTGAAACCATTGTGATAAATAGAGCATTTGCTCCTATAGGAGCAAATGCTATATTTATCACAATGGTTTAAAAAAAAGTGGTTATTACAGAGGCGTAAAAAAGGTGTATTTATGGAGGAATGGGTTAAGACAGGTTCTACTGTATTTATGCCGAGTCAGTGTTTCTGTCAGGACTGAAACCATTTGACACGCTATACAGTAAAACGTCTCTAAGCCAAACTTTCAAATTATTATCAGTATCAAACCTTTACTTCTTAACCCTTTACTTACTCGTACTGGTAATGAATATTCATGTAAGAAACAATGATATCATGAATAATAATGATTTTGATTTTTATTAAAGGCACAAGAACACAGGAATTTTTGAATATTGCCGATACTGTAGAATCATATCTATAAAATTTTATAAAGCAAATAGAGCAGACTCTAATCAGACGGCTCTTACAGGAGCCATCTGATCTGTTAAAAAATGCCAAGGTGTAGAAAGATATTTATATGGAGTAAAGTGTTAAATATTAATGTTAGAAAAAAGGACACTATGAATATTAATTAGGTGAATTTTATGATGGCATATGAACATAGGAATTTTTGGCCATGAAAATAGTACATGATTGTGTGAATAGTTATTTATAATGGCAATATGAACGAGACAATTTTTGGTCATGGTAGAAACTGTAGAATCAGCTCTCTATTATTCTGAAAGCAAACAGAGCAGACCCTTATCAGAGGACTCCTACTGCAGCCTTCTGATCTGGGTCTGCTCTGTTTGCAAAGGCATTAAAGGACATATTCATGGAGTAAAGGGTTAAAACAGGTGGGAAGTTAATGCTGGGTGCAAGTCATGCAGAAAGCTGCCAAAGGAGGGATTTTACTGTATGTATTTACGGAAAGAAATTTTAGTACAGTGCACATCAATAATTGGAAACAGACAGCAATTAATAGAGTGTTTGGAGCTTATTTGCAAGCTTGAGGTTTTTAACCCTTATTTGTAAGCATAACTTCACTCATATTTGCAAACATCTGAGATCCAGATGTAGTGCTAAGTAATTATGCATCACATCAAGACCTGATCTGTATGTCACTTGATTAGTATTTTCTTTGAAAGTTTCAATGGATCCAATGTAGGTTAAAATTGACCAAGATCAGTGGTTGAGCAGGAGTTGTTATGGGGCAGGATAAGGGTTAATAGGCTTGTTTTGATAGTGAGTCTGTTTACAGTGCATAACCCTTTCATTTCAAATTTCAGTACCTACTAAATATTCATGGACAAAATATTTATAACGACATAATTATAGAATTTGGAACATTTTAGTCATTTTAGAAGCTAAAGAAATAGATCTATCAAATTCTGTTAGCAAACAGAACAGATCCTGATCAGATGGCTCCTTTAGGAGCCATCTGATCTGGGTCTACTCTATTTGCAAATGCATGAAAAGGCATTTATATGAAGGAAAGGGAGAATGCTGCATTAATCACTAGTGTGTCTACAATTGGCTGAACAAG
The DNA here is from genome assembly GCA_963576725.1 of Azorinus chamasolen. Classification (NCBI taxonomy): domain Eukaryota; kingdom Metazoa; phylum Mollusca; class Bivalvia; order Cardiida; family Solecurtidae; genus Azorinus; species Azorinus chamasolen. The sequence goes on along the minus strand of OY755243.1, from coordinate 62,594,060 downwards.
TTTAATGATTGTTATAGATTGATGTTTTTGTCTTTTTAGTAATAATTGAAAAAGTTCTTGTTTATTCAAGCAATGCTATGGAGTTTTCCATTGTGGAGACTCAAGAGCTGTTTTCTGGTCTGTTTGTGAATCGAAAACTTCTCAAAGGCTTAATCAACCTGTTATTGAGAGATATGTGACCCTTTAATCCATAGAGACACCTTTTTGCACCTTTGCAAACAGAGTAGACACAGATCAGATAAAGTGACATAACAATAATAAGAGATACAGTGAAATGTATCTATTGCCTGTTTCAGTTGTTAGAATATCTATTTTTCCTGTGCATGGCATGTTTGTTTTCAGTTGGAGAGATAATGTTGTTTCCCAGATTTTTGCATTCTTTGCATGACATAAAAAAGTGTCTTGCTAATAAAGTCAGCTAATGTTTCCAGTATTTTTAATAGCTTCTATCATTGATTTTAAAAACTGTATCATAACAGACAAATATAAATTTGTCCATGTAAAAAGGCACCATATGTCTTTGCCAACACTGTAGACCCAGAATAGCTACAGCATTATACACTCAGTGTCTGATCATGGTTTCACTGTTCGAAACACTCTAATTACCCTAAGTATTTGGACTCTCAATTTCCCCTCTCCACCTGTTTGTAAAGCTGGATAAAAATTTGGCACGATTTGATTACTGTAAACTTTTTAAAGTGATAGACTCTACTTGCACCGCATTATTGAAAATGCCCAAAAAGTACATAAATCATTTGCTTATATGCTGAAAAGAAATATATATGATGAACACTTTGAGAAATTGTGTATGAAAACATTCATTTTTAAAACAATCATTTGCAAGAAGTTTTGATCCTGATCTTGATCCAAAACTTTTTAGTTCTCTTTTGTGAACATTGGGCCCGACCTGAGACTGGATCTTGGACATTCAGATTTGGAATAAACATAGAACAGGGAAAGGGTTAATCAGGATAGATGACAGAAAAAAGGGGATTACTGTTTCAGATGAATTTTATTATTCTGCTATGGCATGTTCTTAGCTTTGCCACCATGTTAGATTGATTTATGACTGACAGATATGATGTGTTTTGTGTGAAATTTTACATTCGCTACCTCAAATAAAGAATAATGGCTCATGCAGGAGTCTGTTACATAACTCCTGATACATATCTGTTAGAAGAAGATATATTGGTGTCTAGATTCAATAGCCTGTTTTGTACTGGTATAACCCGATAATGCTGGCTCATTTATCAATGGATTCAATCCATGACTTGCTTAACGTGTCAAAAGTTTTAAAAAAGTATTTTCGGTGCATCAGTATTTTAACCCTTACCATGCTGAATTTTCAAATGCACTATTCCAAAATTCAAACAGGTCAAGCATAATTATGGTGAATATTTAGGGATTTTTCTAAAGAAAAGTGTACCATGACAAACAGTCCAGACACTGATGAGAGGGCTCCTATAGGAGTCCTCTCATCTGGGTCTACACTGTTTGCAAAGGACATTAGGGACTCATGTTCCGCATTGTAAGGGTTAAGCAATAAAAAGATAAAGGAACTACTAGTTTGCAATATTTTTGTATATAAGAAACTAAAATGTTAATGTAGATTTAACCCCTTGCCTAGTAGAGATGCATTCTGGTACCTTTGCAAACAGAGTAAACCCAGATTAGAACACTCCTGAAGGATCAGGTCTGCTCAATTATAGCTTCAGAAATTATATAGATATGATTCTACAGTTTTACATAGGCCAAAACTTGTTTAAATTCCATGATAGATATTAAGTTAATATTTATATACATAATTATTTCTTTAATGAATATTCAATGAGTAAAGGGTTAAGGCAAATTATAGCATTCAGATGATCAGGATCAGAACATTGTATGATTAATTTGATATCAGTTCACAAAGGTTGATGAAATAACTCAGATAATTGGTTTGCGTCACAGTTTAGAATTTTTCTATAAAAGTTGAGCAGAAATATTTCTTCTTCATTCAAATTGAATAGCTTATTGATATTTGAGTCAATAGCCTTTTTGAGATTTCACTGTTTCTATATTCTCAAGATATCGTCATCAACAATACCGTCATACCCACCAATGTCACAGAGTCACCGAGAAAATCTACCGTACAGACAACAAAGGAAGTGGAAGTCACAACAAAGGAGACAAACAAACCGTCCGTCACAGAGAAATGGAGTAGGACATGTCACAGCAAAGAGTTGGCCAGTGTCTTCTGGCCTACAGCTCCAGCAGGACGTCTTCTAAATAGATCATGTCCTCATGAGAAAATAGGTAAGGTATCGATACACGTAGAAGTCATTCAGTAGAACCTCTCTATAAAGCGCTTTATTAATAAAAGATTCCTCTAACACATTCACTCCTAGACTATTTTAAGACCCCAATGTCTTTGAATACATCTACCAAAAAAGAGCATTTCCAAAAAGGAAAATTTCAGAATGGTGTAGTTTTGAAACCATTGTAATGAAAAGAGCATTTTGCTCCTATGGAGCAAATGCTCTATTTATCACAATGGTTTCCAAAATTACTTGTACAGAGTCGTCAAAATGCGTCAATGGGAGGGAATGAGTTAAAGCAGGTGGTTGCTCGATGCAGGGCAAGGGTAATGCAGAAAGCTCCTATAGAAATCTTCTGCTTAATTTTTGTTCAGCATTTATAATGCCACCTGTCTTAAAAAAAACAGACTTTAGACTTCTTTTGAGTGGTCTTTTTAGAGTGATTTTACTTTACAAGAAACAACTAATTTACTCTTACAGTTCAAAGCTTCAGGTAGGAGGCATGACTAACCCTTTCCTTTAAAGAATAGTCATGTAAGAAAGACTTTATGAATATAAATGAGTAGACTTTTTACAAGAATATGGAAATGTTATCCATGGCAGAAACTGTCGATTCAGATTGATGTTATTCCATGAGCAAGCAGAGCAAACCCTGATTAGACAGCTCCTACAGGAACTGTCTGATATGGGTGGGCCTACTCTGTTTACAAAGACAATTAAAGGTGGGACTATGAGGCAAGTATGTTTTCCTGTTTATATTCTTAACCAAAATAAAGTAGGATGTTTGAAAATCTGGCAAAATGTGAAATGATGAAAACAGTTGAACCCCCTCTGAGGAAAACTCACAGTATATTGGAAACATCTTAAACTTGGAAGTATTGCATAGGTCTGTTAATTAAAGTTAATACTACAAGATCACCTTTAACCCTTTACCTGATAGAAGCACCTTTTCAAGCCTTTGCAAACAAAATAGACCCAGATCAGATGGCTCCTATTGGATGCTTCTAACTACATGTAGATAATAAAATCTTTTTAAAAAGGAAGCTGTCTGAACTGGGTCCACTCAGTTCAAAAAGGCTTGAAGAGCAGCAGCATCAAGTAAGAGATTAAACTTTTCCTTCATATAAATGCCCTTTTCTCTCTTTCGAGAATGGAGTAGACCTAGATCAGACAGATCCTGTAGGAGCCGCCTGGGTTCTGTTCTGCTTGCTTAGAATACTATAGGAGTCATATGATTTGAGTCAAATCTGTTTGCAAATGTGTCAAAGTTGACTACATGAGGGAAAAGGTCTTTCTTGCCATAGTTGTTCTGTTTGTGGCCTAACAATCTCAGGCAAACAGTGTAAACCCAGATCAAATTGCACCTAAAGGAGCAGTTTGATCAGGATCTACATAGTCTGTACTCTTTGCTTCTCCATTAGTTTGATTTAAGCCTTTACTCCATAAAGATCCATGTAAGAAATGAGGACATCATGAATAATTAATAGGTCAATTTTTAAAATGGCATATTAATACATGATGTTTTTGCAAAAGTAGAAACTATAGAATCAGATCTATATTTTTCTATAAGCAAACACAGCAGACCCTGATCTGATGGCGCTTATAGGTGTCTTCTGATCTGGGTCTACTCTGTTTGCAAAGGGGTAGAAAGGCATATTTATGGAGTAAAGGGTTAAAGTTATCAGATTGGGGCCAATTTAACTCTTTTAGCTGTACAAACCAATGTAGAAGCAGACTATGGGGTGAAATATTTTGGGTTATAATGATATATATGTCTTTTTGCAGGTTTTGCCACATGGAAATGTGGAGAGGATGGAGAGTGGGTGGGGAAACCAGATCTTACAAATTGTGTCTCACCTTGGATGGCAGAGATACAAGACCTAGTGAGTACAGTCCACTCTCGTTATGGCGAACTCGCTTGATACGAATTTCTCGTTGTCACGAAGTTTTTGTAAAGTCCCAACTTTTCTTCCTATATAAATTTAAGTTTTTAAGACGAATTCGAACTGACCACGTTTTCGATAAGTCGAAGTCATTTTCCATCCCCAATGTGTCTGTTTGCATGTAATTATCGGTGTTTGTATCGAAGTCACACCTCTCAGTCTGATTGAGTTCGAGGTGTGAATTGGACCTTTTGATCCGACGCAGACAATGTACGCCTGGTGAACGCGACACGGGTAATTACAGTGTTTTGCTGGTAAACAATCACTGATGTCTGATAACTATTCAAACTGTGGAACAATACCAAAATGAGTGAAAGTTATTTAGTATATTGATCCCATTACCTTCCATTCGCCCTAAGCGTCTGTCATGACTACTGTAGTACCAAAGAGAACTCTCAAGCGTCCTCGCTTCTGGACGATTTCGGAAAAATTGGAATAAAAATTGAGGCCACTTCCTCATTTTATTACCAATTCATGCAGTTTCATATTGAATTTAATTTTTTGCGTGAGTAATATACCTGCTACAATTAGATACCAAAACAGCTCACGGCGAATCGTATAAAATTGGGTAAACAGTTTGATACGTCTGGTTCCCTGAATATGGCTGTTCTCTTAAATGTGCCTGAAGAGCGCGAATCGGCAACCAGCCAGAATATCACAGCTAGTTCACATGCTATTACGTATTTCCGGTGCCCTTTGATTAAGAGATTTCCCCATAGATATGGTGTAAACAAATAATGCGTTTGAAAATTTCGCCAAACCAACGTCGATTAATTCAATGATAGAGGCAAAACGGATCTGAAAATTGGACAGGGCCTTGTAAATTTGGACATGGTGTTATTAATACTAGGGTAGGCCAGACAGAAGTTTGTACTCGCTGCGTCGCAGTAATGGATCTACTTATACAATTTTTATATACACAGAGTGCGATTCCTTTACACAATGTGCAGACTAAAGTATACAAGCACAAGTATGACTGTAATATGGCAGCTTGTTTAGGTGAACGTAATGAAAGAAACTGTGTTTTTAGAAAATGGCATGTGTTTTTTTAAGTCGAACTCTCGATGAGTCGAAGTTTTTAACAGGTCCCTACGAACTCGACATAACGAGAGTCGACTGTATTTGTGTTATTCATGTTGTTTTATTTCCTGTATTATGCTTTAATTCATGAGTATTAAATGTAAGATGTAATAATAGTATGAATATTAATTAGATGAATTTTTATAATGGCATGTTAATATAGGAAATTTTGCCATGGCAAAATCTGTGCAAGCAGATCTATAAGTCCAGAAGCAAACAGAGCAGACACTGATTAGGTGGCTTTTACAGAAGCCATCTGATCATGGTCTGCTCTTTTTGCGAAGGCATTAAAAGGCATATTTAATGAGTAAAGCATTAGGGGCTGTTATTTATTTGTGCAATATAAAAGTAACTTGGCAAATCCATGATAATCTTTTCAAACAGTAGGGGACCGGATGAGACCATAAAATGATATCTCATCTTATCAGAATCCAAATTGTTTTGACACTTTGAGTGCAATTTTGAAAAGAATTAGAAGAAAATATAAAGATAAATAATTGAATGTTTATTTCCCTCAGCTTGACAAGAATGAGCCAGCAGAGAGAGCTGTGGAGAAACTGAATATTCGTATGCGAGGTAAAGTTCTAGCTGTGGGTGACCTGAAAAAGGCTACATCCGCTGTCCTGCCAGGGCTCGTGTCCAAAATAAAGGGTCAAATTGACGACAAGCTACCCCTGGACAAGAAGAAGGAAAAGCTACATAGCTTCAACAAGGTATGCTGTCAATGCTTTGAATAACAGAAAATGTTTACATATGTCAAAAATATAGTAGAGTCTTTTTAGTCATAGATAATTTTATGGTTTCTTTCAATTCTAGATATTGTTTTTTCAACCATTTATAACATAAATACACCTTTCTATGACTTTGAAAACAGAGTAGACCCAGATCAGATGGCTCCTATAGGAGCTGTCTGATTGTTTAATGAGGGAAAGGGTTAGTGTTCATTTCAATGTCCTTTATCCCTTCAGGAGATTGTTAGGACAGGTAGTACCTTGTTGAATCAGGAGCAGCAGGAATCATGGCAGGACCTGAGTCCGTCAGAGAGGCAGAAGTCAGCCACCTCCCTCATTGTTTGTATGGAGCAGATGGCTGTGGAAGTGTCCACGGCCATGACAACATCAGACACACTGTCATCATCAGAACAAAACATTGGTGAGAATTTTAACTTTCTGCACACTAGCAACACATAAATTTTGTCATAATCAGAATAAAACAAATGGTGCAAATTTTAGCTCTTTTCACGCTAAGCGCGACCTGTCTGACATTTGAAGCAGCTTGGATTCAGATGAGATGCTGAGTAACTCGGCGTCTAATCAGGATTCAACTGTTTGATTCTGGGTCAGTAGTTTCTCAAAGAATTGAATGAATCGGAAGTCAGTGATTTATAAGCAAATTAGAGATTTGGCAGACATTATTTTTTCAACATGAGAAGGGTTAATGCTCTGCACATTAGCAGCAAATTTGTCATCATCAGAATAAAGCATCGGTGAGAATATTAACTTTCTGCACACTAACGGTAAATTTGTATTACCCTGGCAAACAGTTTGAATCCAGACGAGATGCCAAGTAACTTGGCATCTCATCAGGATCCATACTGTTTGTTGGTTATAGTTTTGAAAGAAATGGAAGATAAATTGTCTGCAAGAATTGTTACAGATGACACTTTTTATCTACTATAAATAATTAAATATGCAAAGAGTTATATCTTCAATATTTATGGCAAATTTCATATTAATCTCATGTACTGCTTTTGAAGGAATAAGTATTTGAAAACTAGTGACCCTAGCGCTAGGTACATTGCTTAATGCCTAAGAAGACCTAGGACTGTTTGTCAGTTCCGTTAACAGACCAGAAAACATAGTTTCTTTTCAGTTTTATTTGGTATTAGCTGGTTATTATATGACCTCTTTGCTTGAAAATGGTGCATTAGCAAACAGAGTAGACCCATATCTGACAGCTCCTATTGGTTATGGTATAATATAGATCTGATTATACAGTTTCTGCCTGAGCCAAAACATCATGTGTAGATTATGTCATCATAAAAATTCAGATATTCATGTTGTCATCATTCCTTCCAAAAATATTGAACAGGGAAGGAGTTAAAGACATGCATTGATTCTTATTCAGAGGTCCAGTTTAGAGAGGTTTTAACTGTATACTGCACTACTTTCATAGATACTAAATACAATAAAACTCCTCTAATGTGATCACTTAATTAATGAAAATAGATGTTTTTAAAAGCAGGTGGTTGCTTAATGCAGGACAAATGTTATGCAGAAAGCTCCTGTAGGAGCTTTCTGCATAACATTTGTCCTGCATTGAGCTACCACCTGCATTTAAGACCCGGAATTATACCTTTATTTGGTGGTCACATAAGAGGGGTTTTACTGTGTATTTACATTTGTCTTGAAAAAAAAGCAGAGTGTCTATTTCATACCTCCATTGTATTGTATATTTTATCCTATTTGTTATATTTTCAGTGATGGAGGTCAGTGTGATCAACATGGCTACATCTAGGAAGACACAATTAAAGTTACCCAGAATGCAGTATGATGTGACTGAAGCTGGGAACCACAACCAATTTTCTTTACCAATGGATGGATTTACAGGAATATCTGATGCAGGTAAACATCTGTTGAAAAATGTTTTGCTGTATACACATGGAAAACGAGCAGTTTATAGGGCTGACCAAAAGTCTGAATAAATTATGAGACCTGCATTTTAAGGTAGATATGTGTATAAACATATTGAAAAAGTGTTGTAAATATGTAAACTCCAATAAGCAAAATTTTAGTCCAGAAAATGGTCCTTCAAGCGAAGACCCTTTGAAATTGTTATTTAAAATTACGCACAATTTCAACCCTTGCTTACCCTCTACTGCATAAATACTCATTTAAGAAATAATGAAATCATGAATATTAATTAATTTTTATAGTGTCATATAAAAAGAAGAGAATTTTTTGGTTATAGCTGAACTATGTTAGATCTATGTTGTTTTTTTTATTCCATAAGCAAACAGAGCAGACGCTAATCAGATGGCTTCCATAGAAGAAATGGGCCTATTCTGTTTGCAAAGGCGTTCAAAGGTGTATCTATCGAGTAAAGGTTTAGAGAACTCCAGTAAAGAATCCCTCTATTTAGCTACTTTGTTATGAATGTAACTGAGTACAAATCTTTTTTAAAAAAATTGATTTGATAAAGTAAGTAAGACCGTTAAAACATTGACTATTCCTTTCTATTTTCAGATGATGTGACAGTTACCTATCTGTATTACAACAACCTTGAGAGCCTGATGAATCCAGCTGATCTCAACACAACAGCCGAGCCAACCGTCTCCTTCCACTCCATCAACTCTAACATCATCTCAGCGTCCGTCCTCAAGCACTCAGCTTCCTCAGCAGCCCCACAGGACAACATGAAGCTGACAAAGCCCATGAACTATACTATGACAAACATAAAGGTAGGCATTAACAGGGTAGACCAAGGCTATTTTTAGATCACATCTCTTGGATAAATCTACCGAAAAGGAACAGCTACTAGAAAAAAGGAAAATTTTAGAATTGTGTAACTTTGCAACCATTGTGATAAATAGAGCATTAAATTTGCTCCTACGGAGCAAATATTCTTGTATTGATATTCATGACGTAAAGGGTTAAACCATGCAGATGATCAGATTTTAAACTGCTTGTTTGAGTTTCATTTTATGTGTACAAAGATTAGTATATTGGGACTTTATGAGTAAGATTTTAACTGGGAAACATGATTTCAGAAATATGCTCATTTTAACTGCTTACCTTATATGCAAGACTCTGTTCATTATGAATTTTAATTAATTCGAATTATGAATATTAATTAGATCTAGTTTAATTCTTGTATCAATTACATAAAAGGAAGACACTTATTTTCATGGCAAACAGTAGAGAATCAGATCTGTAAGATTTTTGCAAAAACAGAACAGACCCTGATCAAAATCTCTTTTTGGAGCTGTCTGATCTTGGTCTACTCTGTTTGAAATTACTTTTGTATAAGAAGTGGGGATATCAAGTAAAGAGTTAAGACAAGAGAAAGAAGAATCTGACATATGGCTTATATTAGCTATTAAATCAGTACTGTACTGTTTAAAATTTATAATATGATGTAGAATGTCATAAAATGTTTATTAACCCATTGTGTGCTGAATTATAATACTTGACTCCTCCCATTATGAATATTAATGAAACAAATCACCACAACATCATTTTTTATTGTAGAATATGATTTTTGTGGCAAAAAGTGTGTACCCTGATCAGAGGGCTCCTCTAGGAACCCTCTGATCTGGGTCTACACTGTTTGCAAATGATCGAAATGCTTGTTTCTCCCATATGAAGAGTTAACCCTTTCCCTCATATAAACGTGTTTTTACGCATTTGCAAACAGAGTAGACCCAGATCAGAGCCATCTGATCAGGGTCTACACTGTTTGCTAATAGAATTTGATAGATCTGTCTCTTTGCTTTCTGAAATGTCTACAATATTCCACCTTCCATATTTCTTTATAACTATTATGTCAATGAATATTCAGTAGGTATTGCAATTTGGAATAAATACAGAACAGGGAAAGGGAGAATGGTAAAACAGCATAAAATTGATAGGTGTGACAAGTTTATGGAAAGTTTATTATCTGCCGTCCTTTACAAAGTTAAAAACATACGACTTAGTTTTGATTTTTGAGCATTTGTGTAAACGTAAGTTTGAAAATCATGTAAATTGCAGCAATTTGCATTTAGAGTGGAAACATTATTGACAGTATGATTATAATGTCATATGTGCATAGATGACACTTTTAGCACTCTAGATACTAAATTTACCTAATTTCCTCTCCTGCCTGTCTGAATATAGTTCATTCCATTCAGTCTGAAAATGTAATTTCTGACGAATAAATTCACCCATGGCAAACAATGCAAAACCTGATCATAGGGCAACTTCAGGATTCCTCAGATCTCGGTAGACATTGTCTGCAAATTTCAATTTATTATTTGTAGGCATTTAAAGTGTTATTGCAAAAGTGGAAACTGTTTAGTGATTTTAATGGAAGGGAATGTGATTTAAACGTTTGATGATAATTTTTGCACTTGCGTGACTCACTGAGAATGTATAAAACAGCTTGGAAAAATCCATTACATCAATGTAAATTGTCAAGTTCACATTGATGATGTATCCTGTTTTGAATGATTAACCCTTTGAATGCTGGGAAACAAGTGTAAATGCATTGGATAACAGTGTAGATCAGGATCTACACAGTTTGTCATTAAATATCTTCTCACAAATTATACCCTTCCATACTGAATGCACTCTATTATTCAACAAAGAGTTACCTCTTTGCATGTTTAGCAATTCTTGTCTCTCATGGATTGTTATCCTATTTTGAATGTTTAACCTTTGAAATGTGGGAAACACATGAACAGGCATTTGCAAACAGTGTTAACCCAGATCAGCGGGCTCCTTGAGGAGCCCTCTGATAAAGCTCTGCACAAATCATCTCTCAAATTATACCCTTCCATGAATAGACTCTATTGTTTAAAAAGGTGAACCATTCCACTTTGAAAATTCAGCATATAAAAAGTTATGCCTTTGCATGCTGAGCAGTATTTGTCTACATTAAGAATCATTCACTACACTTGTCCAAACAGATTGATCTTACTTTCAAAGACACAATCAGAGTGTCCAAACAGTTTAGATCCTAATCAGATGCCAAGTTACTTGATGTTGCATGTGGAATCAAGCTGTATGAGAGATTAACCCTTCGCTTGCTATTCACATCAATATACCTACCTGTAAATAGTGAAGACCCAGATGAGACAGCTCCTGCAGGAGCTGTCTCATCAGGGTCTGCACTATTTACAAGTTGATTGTGCAACCAGTGCACTCCACAGCAGTGATTGCACAGCGAAATACTTGTACACAGTGAAGATACATGTATATGTAATTATACAACAGGGCATGGGTAAAGAAGGAGAAATGTGTTTTAAAATTCAGCAAGAGAAGGGTTTACATGCATTTTGCTACAGTTCAAAGATTTAAACTGCAAATATTGACATTATGTCTGGACTTTATAAAATTTGTTTGTTTATGATCCTTATGTCAACTGCTTACACTCCTGTCAGTTTGAACTCTGCTCATAAGTGGCAAACTCCTTATAACTTACGCAAACAGTTTGGAGTCGGATGAGAGACATAATAACTTGGCATCAGATCAGGATCCACAATGTTTGTCACTTTGTATTTTTAACCCATTCCCTCATATTGACAACTCTGTGAAAGTCACTTTGTGAAACCATTGTGATAAATAGAGCATTTGCTCCTATAGGAGCAAATGCTCTATTTATCACAATTGTTTCAAACTACAAATTTTCCTTTTCTCTAGTTAATGCTCCTTTTAGGTAGATTAATTCAAAAAGCTTGTATCTAAAAATAGCCTATGAGGTAATAGGTTAAAGAAAAAAGTACATCTGAGAATAGTAGCAAACAGCAATTGTTTTTGATTACTAATGTGCAAAGAGCAAACTCTTTCCAGTTGTTGAAAATGAAAATACAGTACAAGTCTTTCTTAACACTTTTTCCCATGTGTACTCATGTAAACAAATAATGCATATATGAATATTAATTAGCTTAATATTTGATAATGGCGTATGAACATGAGAAGTTTTGGCCCTGGTAAAAACTGTAGAATCAGATCTGATCAGGTGGCTTCCACAGGCTTCTGATCAGGTGGCTTCCATTTGGTCTTGGTCTACCGTGCTTGCAAAGGTATTGAAAGGTATATCTATGGAGTAAAGTAAAGTAGGGACCATTAAAATACTTGTTCTGTGCCTTTAAGGCGGTAGGTAGCTTAATGCAGGTTGAATTAATGCGAAAAAGCATTACTTTTGTCCTATGTTAACCCATTACCTCATAAGCTATTTTAGATCTGACCTCTTTGAATAAATCAACCGAAAAGGAGCATTTACTAGAGAACAGGAAAATTTTAGAATTGTGTAGTTTGGAAACCATTGTAATAAATAGAGCATTTGTTCCATAGGAGCAAATGCTCTATTTATCAAAATGGTGTAAAAAAAAGTATTTTTACAGAGGTGCCAAAATGCGTCAATATGAGGTAATGGGTAAAGCAAGCACCTGGTTTGTAAGCCTCCTATATTTAATCAGGTTTTATGGTATTTTTGTCACTTTTGTACTGTGCTGTGAAAACCATACTTGAGGGGAGAGCTTTAATTGAAATTAAAAAAAATGACATAATAGTTAATTTTACCCCAGTACTTGATGAATATTCATGTAAGAAATTATCACTTTTAAGTATTTTATAATGACATATGAACATATTTTGTTTTACCATAACAGAAACTGTAGATTCAGATCTGTATTTTTCCATAAGCAACCAGATCAGACCCTGCTTAGATTGCACCTACTGGGTCTACACTGTTTACAAAGGTGTCAAAAGGCATCTGTTTCAGCTAAAGTGTTAACACCAACATGCATCAGTTCAGAAATTCTGAACAAATATTTTGTTTCATTATTACTATGCTCTGTCTTTCAGCAGGGTTCCATTTGATCATGTCTTAAATTGTTCTGCTTGTTATTGTATCTGGTAGTGAAACAACAATTAAACTTTGATGTTTTGCAATTTTCAGAGACTTGAAGGCGGTAACCCTCTGTGCTCATTCTGGAAATATGACAGGAGGTAAGTGTAATGTTATTTTCCTAATGATTGGACCAGACAAGACAGATATGGACAAATAGTGCAGACCCAGAACAAACTGCTCCTGTAGGAACAATTTGATTAAGGTCAACATTATTTGCTATTTCATGAGGTTACTGGTTTAATGAACCCTTTCAGTGTGGGAAATGAGTCAGTAAAGTCATTTACAAACAGTTTAGACCCAGATTAGAGGGCTTCTAGAATAGCCCTCTGATTGGGATCTGCACTGTTTGTCATATTACCCATTTCTTTGAAAAATTCCCTGAATATTCATGGTTCACCTGATCTATTTGCACTTAGGAATATAGGACTGATTGTCAGTACTCTACTGTGTTATGTATGCTCATTTTTTATGGATACAGTAGAACTTGTCTTAAGCAACTATTCATTAATTGAACATAGAGGTCTTAAAATGTTGGTACAAAGTACAGGGTAAAATTAAAAGACATGTATTAAGCTACAGCCTGATTAGTGACCCACATTTAGACTTATTTTAAAGGTGATTAAAGGTGAGGTTTATAGTCTGGAATTATATACAATGTACATCTTCTCCCGACTTCACAATTTACCCCCTGATCACTGGGTTATAAGTTGGCCATTAACATTTGGCGCCCAAGGCAGCCATGGCACATTGGCTTATTTCCCTCACAGGTATGTTAATGGTCGATTAAGACTGGTTTTTTGTACATTTGAAAAAAGAAAAATCATACTGTATAGCATAAAACTTTAGATAAAGTTTATTAGCAATTGACCAAAACCTTTTTTTATGCACAAAAAGTCAGTAACAACAGAATAATTGGTAATTCCAAAGTCAGTTATATTTGTATGAGATACAAATTTGTTGGTTGAGTGTTTTTTGCGTTTATCTTCTCACACTCGATATCAGTCATCAGCTTTTCATATAACACTGATATTGACATTTACCTCTGTCTCCACTGTATTAGTGTACAGTAAAACCTCCCTACAACAATCACTATAAACACATCTAATTATGGATCATTGGAACAGCTGGTAGCACAAACCTGTCCTACATGAATATTCATGTAAGAAATAATGTATGTATGAATATAAATTCACTTCATATTTATAATGGCATATGAATAAGACAATTTTTGCCATGTCAGAAGCTACACAGAATCAGATCTATATAATTCCATAAGCAAAAACAGCAGATCCAGATCAGATGGCCATTATGAAAAATAATCTAATTAATACTCATGATGTCATTATTTCTTACATGAATTCATGGTGCAAAGTGTTAAATACCTCTGTTTATTATTCATGACTACTATAGAGATTTTCTATGATATTTACTTTAGTAATCTCATCGGGGAATGGTCCCAGGAAGGCTGCCATGTGACAGAAACAAATGACGAATATACCACCTGCCAGTGTGACCACTTGACAAACTTTGCCATTCTCCTCAGTGTAGCCCAACCAGAGGTAAACAGCCCTAACAAAACACCTTTTCATGCATTTGCAGACAGAGTAGACCCACATCAGACAGCTCCAATAGGAGACGTCTGATCAGGGTCTGCTCTTGGCTACTGGAATTTTATAAAACTGTTTCCTTAGTTTCAAAATTGGCTACAATGTTTTGCTTTCCATATTTCATTATAATTATTTTGTCCATGAATATTCAGTAGGTATTGAAATTTGGACTAAATATATAACAAGGAAAAGGTTAATTATGTTTTCAATGATTGTTGTAACGCTTTGGTTGCGGTGAAAGAAGTTAACAGGCATTTGTATATATATGCAAACAATGTAGACCCAGATCAGTGAATCTCTAGAAGAGCACTCTGATCAGAGTCTGCACTGTTTGTCATTAAACATCCTGTAGTTAACCCTTTCCCTGTTCTATATTTAGGCCAAATTTCAATACCTACTGAATATTCATTAACAAAATAGTTGTAAAAAAATATGGACGGTGGAATACTGTAGACAGTTTAGAAAGCAAATAAACAGATATATCAAATTCTATTAGCAAACAGGGCAGACCCTGATCAGACGGCTCCTCTAGGAGTTGTCTGGTCTGGGTCTACTCTGTTTGCAGATGCGTGAAAACACGTTTTTTTGAGGGAAAAGGTTAATTTAACCAACTCTGCCATTTAACCTATTATTCCATGACTATTTATGTAAGAAATAATATCATCATGAATATTAATTAGATTAATATTATTAATGGCACATGGACTAGTAAATTTTTGGGCAGGGCAGAAACAGTATAATCATATCTATATTATTTCATAAGCAAACAGGGCAGACCCTGATCAGATTACTCCTACATTAGCCATCTGAACAGGGTCTACTCTGTTTGTAAAGGTGTAGGAAAGCGTATTTATGGAGTAAAGGGTTAATATTTGTACAATCATTACTTCTTACATTAATATTCATTAGTTAGAGGGTTAAAGTTCCTTTAGTTTCAACCAGGTGTTAGAGTTTGACAAATGTAGTAAAGTATATATAGCACAGACACATATACACACACCAGGTGTGCAAATTAACCCTTTGAATGCAGGAAACAAGTTTGCTGTCATTTGCAAACAGTGTAGACCCAGCTCAGAGGGCTCCTAAAGGAGCCCTCTGATCAGGGTCTGCACTGTTTGTCATTCAAAATCCTCCCACAAAGTGTACCCTTTTATACAGAATGAACTCTGTCTATAAACAGTGCTGGACTATTCCACTTTGAAAATTCAGCATTCAAAGTGATCATGTACCTATGTATTTATTATTTCACATTTACTTGTAGAATTTCAAGCATTCATGTTTCATTTCTATTTAGTCATAAAAAACGTTCAAGCTTTAGCATGCTATTGGCAAAACATTGCGAACAGTTTAGATCCACATAAAATGTCAAGTAACTTAGCATTGCATCAGAATCACAAACTGTTAAGTCAGCATATAGTATCATGCATCAAGTGTATGATTTAGGACTGTGACATAACTTTGCTGATTTATTTTCATAGAAACACATTAAAGATATGTAAGCACATGGTAGCGTTTCAACCAAAGCATGTTTATGTTTCAACTTTGGTCCATGATGCTGTACAGGTAACAGATATTATGATTCAAATGAAAATAAACATGCCAGGAATCAGAGTCACAGTCAGTAATTCAGAAATTTAAGAGATTGTTTCAACTGCTCATAATTAATACATTTAAGTAACCCATATCCCTGTTCTGTATTTATTCCAAATTTCAACACCTTCTGAATATTCATAGACAAAATAGTTCTAATGAAATATGGAAGATGGAACAGTGTAGCCATTTTAGAAAGTAAAGAAACATGTCTATCAAATTCCATTAGCAAACAGAGCAGACCCTGATCAGATGACTCCAAAAGGAGCTGTCTGATCTGGGTCTAGTCTGTTTGCAGATGCATGATAAGGCATTTACATGAAGGAAAGGGTTAATACATTTTGTTTCTTTCTGTCTTAACTAACTATATCTATGTACTAATGTGATCCTAAGGAAATGTTTTAACCCTTAAATTCAAAGAGACTACCTTTTGCACATGTGCAAATAAAGTAGACCCAGATCAGATGGCTCCTGTAAGAACCAATCTGATCAGGGTCTGCTCTGTTTGTTTATGAAATTATATAGATCTGATTCAACGGTTTCTGCCATAGTAAAAGATACCCTCATTCATAATGGCGCTATAAGAATTTAGCTAATGAATATTTATACAGTCACTATTTCTGCCATGAATATTTATGAAGTAAATGGTTAATATACTGAGCACTTTATGAAAAGTAATTAACTTGTGCATGCTACAATGTATTATACCATGAGGCAGCATTAAAATCTTCATTCTGAATGTAAAAAAAAAGGTTTTTCAAAAGGCATGGAGGCAGAGTCTAAACTTTCAAAAATATTAGAGGAATTTTGAAATGAATGTTTACTGCTTTTATAAATCAATGCTGATATTTTATTGGCAATATGCTGTCATTGCATCTGACAACATTAACTACAAATGTTTTGAAATATTAAGTTTCGGTTTCTGTAGATATCACTGACAAACTCGGCTAATTTTGAATATAAATTGATTTTATTCTTGTATTAGAAACATGAAATAAGGAAATTTATTGCCATGGCAAACAGTAGAGAATCTGTACCATATAAGTAAATAGAGTAGACCCTGATCAGAAAGCTCCTCTATGTCTAGTCTGTTTGCATAAAAAGTTTGGATTATAGTGTAAAGGCTTAAGAATGATTTTAAATATCGGTCATCAGAATATCATTACGGTGCTTATTTTGTGAAATGTCTCAGTTTTTGACTGGTTCTATGTTTCAGATTTCCAAAGCACATGAAATGTCTCTCCAGGCCATCACATATGTGGGATGTACGGTGTCGATTATCTGTTTGCTGATGTGCTTCATTTCCTTCTCCATCTTCAGGTAGTTAATCATGTGGTTGCAAAATATTTTGCTTGAGTCTGAATTCATGCTCAAGCATCTGATTGGTCAGATTTTGAGTGAAACTCAAAATCTAACCATTCAGAACTTGAGAGTGATATCTGACTCATAATATGTTGTATAAACTTTCAAAGAAGAATTTCTATTTGTTTTCAAAAACAATTTGAAATAGTTTGGATGTTTATAAGAGTTATCCAGTGGCCAATCTGGATCAATACTGTTTTTATAACTTTACACACATTTATAAATAGTGAGCAAAGAGCTGAAGAAATGTATTATAGAATTCAGGTTAATTTGTTTTATGTTTGGCTTTCTCTCAGTGTTTATAATGTTTCTCAAAGAAAATATGTAAAGTGACAGTTTAAAAGAATGATGACAAGTAGTATCCATTATTTAAAGTCAAACTTCTTTACCTCTTGTCACTATAAGTGCATGCTACTTTCTATATATAATGCATATGCCTTTTATGCTATAAATTAGTATCTGCATCATAATGATATAGTTTTAGAGCAGAATAGAAGATTTATTCTATAATTTTCAGAAATCTGCAGTCAGACCGCAACACAATACACAAAAACTTGGTGCTGTGTCTGATGATAGCAGAGTTACTGTTCCTGTTTGGTATTGGACAAACTGAGAGCAAGGTAGGTGGCACTATATCAACACTTTTGTATTCCTACAAATTTAACCCATGTATGCGTTTGTCCTTAAAAATAGATCATGTGTTTGTCCTTAAAAATAGATCAGAGGAAGGAGTCATTGTATTCACTACTTGCTTCACAAGCTATTTTCCAAATGTCGCATTAGTAATTGAATTTCTTGAGAAACACCCTTTCAAATGAAACCTAGATTGGTTCGTTTTTGCTCAAGGGCACTTAACCCTTCGCTTGCTATTCACGTCAATATACCTACCTGTAAATAGTGAAGACCCAGATGAGACAGCTCCTGCAGGGGCTGTCTCATCAGGGTCTGCACTATTTACAAGTTGATTGTGCAACCAGTGCACTCCACAGCAGTGATTGCACAGCGAAATATGTGTACACAGTGAAGATTTATGTAATTATTCAACAGGGCATGAGTAAAGAAGGAGAAATGTATTTTAAAATTCAGCAAGAGAAGGGTTAATAAATGAGTATAAAATAGGGTAATGTCAAGACCAAATTATGTAATTGATATGCATTATGTATGCATTATGTCGTTATTTCTTACATGATGTAAAAAGTTAACGCTTTATCTGTTTCATATTTATTCAAAATTTCTTCACCTCATGAATATTCATGCACAGAATCAATAAAATTGAAAAGGGCTTTTTGCACTGCTGTGGAAACGGCATAATCAGATCCATAGATTTCTATAAATTTTATGAGGGAAAAGGTTAAGGACAGTATAACACTGATGTGCATATTGGAAGAATGTTTAGAACTTTGTGCTGGTATTCTTTTGCAGTGCTCTTTGTTTTATTTTCTGTGACACTGTGTGAAACAAAACATTTTTTTCTAACCCTATACCTAATGAATTTTCATACAAGAAATAATAACTGTTGATATTATAATTAATTTAGTTTTTTTGTAATACAATTAGATCTATAGTGTTCTATAAGCAAACAGAGAGCAGATCCTAATGAGACAGTTCCCGATCTACTCTGTTTGGATATAGGTACAACTACTTCTCTATCAAGTAAAGGGTTAACAGTTATAACTTTCATCTCTGTTATTTTCAGGTGTTCTGCACAATTGTTGCAAGTTTCCTCCACTTTTTCTTCCTGGCTTCGTTTTCATGGATGTGTCTGGAGGGAATACAGCTGTACTTTATGCTCATTGAAGTTTTTGAAGCTGAGAGGTCAAGGGTTAGATGGTTCTATGCTGTAGGATATGGTAGGTTATATTACTCAGTGTTACAATACATATATACGTTCAGCTCAGTTAATCCATTCCCTCATATTGACACCTTTTAACACCTTGTTGTGATAAATAGAGCATTTGCTCCTATGGCGATATTTATCACAATGATTTCAGAACTACAATTTAAAATTTAAACTAAAATTTTCTGTTTTTCTTTTTTTAGATGACAAGTACTTAGCAAGTAATGATTTGAAGCATTGCAATCTTGATAGACCAAGACCAGTCTAATCAGGGCCTAAACATTTTGTTTGGATAGATAATAGATACTGCTGATGGTAAAAGTAATACATAGTAGTAAGATACCATCACAGAAAGGTGGCTGAACTGGGTCTACACTGTTTGGACAAGTAGTGTTGAAGCAATATGTACAACAATATTACCTCTTTAACCCTGTACTTCATGAATATTAATTTAAGAAATAATGATGTCATGATTATTAATTACCTATGTAGTTAAATTTTTGTAATGACATTAACACTGAAAGTTCTATAATGTTTCATAAACAAACAGAGCAGACCCTCATCAGATGGCTCCTACAGGAGCCATCTGATCTGGGTCTGGTCTGTTTGCATTTTTTTAAAAAAAAAAAAGCATATCAATGGATTAATTGACAAAATATACTTAAGTTGGCTTACAAAGAGTTTGAACTTATTATATGTTGCATGATTTCAATATGTCACTAGCCGTGTGCAACTGCTGTCATCTATGGTCACCTTTACATGCTATTGTACTGTTGTTATTTCAGGAGTTCCGTTGATCATTGTAGCAATATCAGCAGGAGTTGATCATACCAGTTATGGAACAGATCGACAGTAAGTATTTTAATACCTATAAAAAAACACAGTAAGTACTCAATTTTCAGTAGTCATGTATACAGTTAAACAGTAAATACTTAATTTACAAGTCATATAATACTATCAGACAAGTCAGATACATACAGTCAAACAGTATAGTTACAGTAACAACCCTCTAAACCCGACATTAAACTTAGTTTCTAAACCGGTCTTTCAGGCAGGTGGTCACAGGTTTGCAGAGTGAAAGTCATGCCGAAAGCTCCTTTTGGGGCTTTCTGCACGACTTTCAACCTTCATTAAGCAGTCACCTTCCCCAAAATACCTCAATTGTTCTTTAATAAAAGTCCGGTTTAGAAGGGTTCTACTGTATTAAATTTACAAGAGTTGTATATACAGTCAAACATTTTGATTTGCAAAAGTGACAATATATCTCATGCAGTGCCGAGTTGGCTAGCTCACATACTCGGAGTCTCATCTGGATTCAAACTGTTTACAAAGGATTTTACAGATTTGCTCAATGGATGCACTGCACAGACATAAACATTATCAATTCACTTGTTTCAGCTGCTGGCTGGCCACAGACAACTATTTCATCCTGAGTTTTGTCATTCCAGCTGCTATTGTCATTTTGGTAAGTCAAAAAACAACTTTAAAGGATGGATTGATTTGATATGATATAACCTCTCCATCACAGTCACTAAAATGAATTCTTGGTCTTGTAGACAGGTGACTGCTTATTAAATGCTGAAGGATATAGGAGCTATCTGATCAGGTTCTGCTCTGTTTGATTATATGTTACAAGTTTGATCCTCTACTTTTTGTAATGGCACATATTTTTCATTTTGTGCATTTTGTACTAAAAAGTGTAATAATTGATATTCAAAGTGGATGGAGTCTTGCATGAATAGTCATAAAGTAAAACTATGAGGGAATGGGTTAACCCTTTCCCTGTTCTATGTTTATTACAAATTTAAATACCAAATGAATATGCATGGCAAAAATAGTTATAATGAAGTATGGAAGGTGGAGCATTGTAGCTATTTCAGAAAGTAAAGAAACATCTATCTAATTCCATTAGCTAACAGAGCAGACCCTGATCAGACGGCTCCTATAGGAGCCGTCTGATCTGGGTCTACTCTGTTTGCAGATGCGTGAAAACACGTTTATATGAGGGAATGGGTTAAACATGTGTATAACCTAACAGACAGACTATTACACTATAAATTAATTAAATATAAAGTTAATATTTTGAATATATATTTATAATAAATTAATATTTTGAATACCAATACTGATTTTTTAAAGTGGTGTAATTGTTTACTCCTATACTCCACAGAGATGTATTTTGAAACAGAGTAGATCCAGATGAGCCAGATCTTGTCGAAGCCATCTGATCTGGGTCTGGTCTGTTTGTTATGGAGTTGTACAGCTTCTGCCATTGCTAAACACTCCTGTGTTCATATGTTATAAAAATTAATGTAATTAATATTCGTGATGTCATTATTTCTTACATGAATGTACAACAGTGACAGGGTTAATTTGTCTCGGCCATTCAAAGTGTGAATGATATTATTTGCAGATTAACATTGCCATGTTGAGTATTGCTGTGTGCATGATGTGCCGACATGCTGGAGTGACTGCTTCCTCCATACAGTCTCGGAAGAAGGGAAAGCTGGAGAAGATGGGGTAGGTAGCATGTGTTAAGCTTTCCCTGTAACAATGCACATTTGATTTATTTGTTAGAGACCAAATTGACTAGACTTGAAGTAACTGAATGGACATTGTGATATTAGTTTTAATTCATCTGTCTTATACATATTTATTCATGAGGTCAGATTGAAATGTCCATAATAATTCATAGTTTATCACATACCTGAGATTGTTAGTTTGACTTTATTGTTCTTTTAAAGATGTTTTACATATTTGACCTTTACCACTCTGGAAAATTAATGTCTGCTAAAATTGGATTTGATGCAATTTTGACTATTTCTGATTTGATAAAGCCCGATTTGATAAGCTAGTGAGAAACTATAGATCAAGTGTCATGAAATAAGCTTTTGGGAGACTATTGACCAATTGTCAAACAGCTTGGATCCTGATGAGACACTGAGTTACTCGGCATCTCATCTAGATTCAAGCTGTTTGGAAATGTGACTAGGGTCATGGTAAGTGGGACGAGGTTTAAAATCATTGTTTTATTCTTTGGAAGGAAAATATTTAGCAAGAGAAGAGATTGTTTTGAATTATCAAAAATTTAGACTATTATATACACATTTCATTCTATTTGGCTGAAGTGTGCTGCAGTAAAAAACGCTTAATATACAATCCTGCAACATTCATAAACTCTAATACCGTTAGGGACAATAAGGGACAATAAGGGACAATAAGCATAGGTGGGTTAATGCCTTCCTTTATATAAATGCATTTTCACACATTTGCAAACAGAGTAGACCCAGATCAGACGGTTCCTATAGGAGCCATCTGATCTGGGTCTACTCTGTTTGCAAACATGCGAAAAAGTGTTTCTATGAAGGAAAGGGTTAATCTCACTTTTGCTGATAAATGACATCTATTTTACTTCAATGTTACTGACAAATGAAATTACCGTATATTTTGCATGACATTATATTACGAGTTGGAGTCATCATGATTCTATCAGTTTGTAATATTTATAAAATTGTCTATACTGGTAATAACCCTTTACTCCATGAATATACATGTACATGTAAGAAATAATGACATCATGAATATTAATTAGCTGAATTTTTTAATGGCACTGGAACTTTGGCTATGGCAGACACTGTAAAATCAAATCTGTATTATTTCATAAGCAAACAGAACAGTCCCTGATCAGATGGCTCCCCTAGGAGCCGTCTGAGCTGTGTCTTCTCTGTTTGCAAAGGTGTTTAAAGGTGTATGTATGGAGTAAAGGGTTAAACATTATTCTCAGTAGGACTGGTGTACCTTGTGTTTGTTCTTATCGCTAAATATTCATGCATTTTGAGTTTAAAGAGTCTGGCTGTTGTTTAATATAAATATACAGTGCTGATTTTACAAATGGACTATTCCAAAATTCAATCAGGTCAGCTTACATAGGGATTTTTCTAAAGAAAAGTGTAACATGACAAACAGTGCAGACCCTGATGAGGGGGCTCCTCTAGGAGTCCTCTCATCTGGGTCTACACTATTTGCAAAGGAATTTAGTGACTTGTGTCCTGCACAGTAAGGGTGAATATTTCTACAGTGTAGCTTAGGGAAGGGAGGCAATCGTATAGTTTAATGAAAAATTATATTTATAATATCCTGATGGCTTCAATTCTCAACTTCTTGTTCACCATTCATGAAATTGAAATCTTTATTGAAAGAACGAACAAATTCGATCTCCATATTCAAGGCAGAATTTGTCTTTGCATGCAAAAATAAATAGGATTAAATAGAAAGTTTAAAAGTTTGTTCAGTTGCTGTGTCGGAATGTTTCCATTGTGCTTGTATGATTTGTCTTTATTTGATGTAACCCTTTACTCCAGAGATACGCCTTTAAACACCTTTGCAAAAGAAGAAGACCCATACCAGATGGCTCCTTTAGGAGCCATCTGATCAGGGTCAGGGTCTGCTCTGTTTGCTCATGGAATTATATAGATGTGATCCTACATTTTTTAATTGGACCAGAAGTTTTTGTTGTTCATATGCCATTATAAATATCAAGCTAATTAGTTTTCATAAGTGCATTATTTCTAATGTGAATTTTCATGGAGTGAAGGGTTTAGAAAACTGAAAATTTTATTAATTTGCGGGTCTGAAATTTGGTGAACAAGATTGAATATGAATAAAAAGAGAAACATCATGAAGTTGTGTCTAGCCATTGATGCTACAAGTGAATTACAAAATTAGATGTTGCCAAATGTTGATGCAAAAGTAAAGGCCTTTAGTTTTGTATTTATCATTTCTTTGCATTTGAAATAATTGTCATCCGCTAAAGTTGTTGTCTGCAGCAAATTCTTCTATTTCCCCTCAAGTTACATTTAGTGTGTGAAGAAGATCCTGTTAAGACGCCAATTTTCTCAGAATCACCTCTGGATTCAAATTGTAAAATGAATATTGGATAACTTGTGCCAGATGAGGAGCGGAGGACATCAGTTTTAAACTCTGTTGCTTATCATAATTTTTAAGAGAATGAGAAATGGTACTTTAGAAGTTCACAGAACTGAAAACTACTTCAAGATGTTTCACTTTTTTATCTGTTGTGTGACTAACTCATTGACTAGTTATGATTATGTTGCTAATCCATACATATACTAACACAGACAGGAACACACATACAATGGCAAGAACAGTATTGCCAGTGACACCTCCGAGAAATCCCATCTTGAAATGCCGTAAGTTTCTATGTAGCAACACTGGTGTTTCTTTGCAGAGCTTCTGTAGTGTTATGGGTCTCATGTGTTTGCTAATATGTTCAATGTATTATTGTGATGTTTTTTATGACACCCACGTTTGAAAGGGCGGGCAATTGAATTTATCACTGTCCATCTGTCTGTTCATGCATCAATCAACAATTGACCTAGGGTCATGAAATTTTATCCCTTTACCTGATGTAGATGCCTTTTGGTGCCTTTGCAAACAGAGTAGATCCAGATCAGACAGCTCAAATAGGAGCTGTCTGACCTGGGTCTACTCTGTTTGCTTTTGGAACAATATAAATTTGATTCTTGTTTATTCTGTGATAAAAAATTGCTGTGTTCTTATGCCATAATGTGCCTAATTGCTATTCATTTCTTCATTATTTCTTATAATATGAATATTCATCAGGTAAATGGTAGGGGATGATTGATCATTATTTGAACTTGGACATTTAGGGTATGCATTAAGCAACACAAAAGTTATGTAATTGGCTGTAACAGAGCTACAAAGTCAAATATAAGAGGGAGCATCCTAGTCCTATGGGCAGATTTCTATTTTGTTTTTGTCTTCTTTGTATACTCACCTTTTATTCAAGCTTTCATTTCTTCAACCTCATTTCAAGTTAAATCTACACTTCCTTTATTGAAATTCTTTCTGATATGTTTAGCTTGTAAGTTTAGCTTTTATATGCCCATGAAATAAGCTGTATTGTTGGAACACCTGCATAGATGGGAAATTTGCATTTATTCATGCATGTAGTCCTCGGTGCATATTCCTTTATTGCCACAATATCTTGGCCAGCTTTGGCGTTTGACCAGATTTTCCTTGTTACTACAGAAGTATATACCGTATATGTCCCTTTTACAGCTACAGTTTGGCATATTTGCACTAAATTTGATCCGAGGCTTTAACCCTTTACCTCATGGCTAGTTATGTAAAATTCTATCGCTTCATGAATATGCATTGAGGGATTTTTATAGTAGTACCTAAACATGTGAATTGTTGGCCATGGTAGAAACTTTAGAATCAGCACTTTACAGTTCCATAAGCAAACAGAGCAGACCCTGATCAGACAGCTCCTATAGACATGAGGTAAACGGTCAACAGCATAATTCTTGTCCTCATCAAATTTTGTTATCAACAAGATTACCTGTACCCTTGTCACTCAAGAGTTATACACCTTTACCCAATTCCTCATAGGCAATTTTTAGACCCACCCTCTTTGAATAAATCTACCGAAAAGGAGCATTTACTAGAGAAATGGAATATGTTAGAATTATGTAGTATTGTAACCATTGTGATAGATAGAGAATTTGCTCCTATGCTCTATTTATCACAATGGTTTCAAGAAATGATTATTACAGAGGCATAGAAAGGCATATTTATGGAGGAAAGGTTAAAATGGAAACAAATTGACCGGCCGTATACAGTGCATTTTGGTTGTATCATGTTTCACATAGAACCCATACTATAAATGATGATTCTGTATTTCAGTGATCAGTGAATAAAGACCCCCTTCTTTTTCTTTGTAACCTTTGTTTTATGTTAAAAATATTAACAAATTAATAAAAATGTTTTGTAGTAAATTATTTCTTTCCAAGTTGCTGTTTACCATGGCATTAGAAGTAACTTTGTGAGATTCTGTACTGAGTGTTAATTTAGTGTCTTTCCATAATACTTTCTATTTTCTGTGATATAGAAATTAATCAAATATCCTTTTAGATGTGTTAGTGAGCAAAACATAGAGCATTTATTTGTATGTTTTGGTAATGGGTTGTTTGCAGGTTAAGCCTTTACTCCATAAATATGCTGTTTGACGTCATTGCTAACAGAGAAGACCCAAATCAGATGGCTCCTGAAGGAGCCCTCTGATGAGGGTCTGATCTGTTTGCTTATAGAATTAAAGTATTCATGTAGATTTGATTTTACAGTTTCTGCCATGGTCAAAATTTCCTGTGTACATGACTTTTTTGTGCAATAATCAAAATGCATCTGCATGTAATTAATATTCATGATATCATTATATATCTTTCATGAATATTCATGGAGTAAAGGGCTAAAGTGGATAACAGCCACTTTGCATTTTGACACGAGTCACTACGCGTTGTATAAAATTCTTAGATTCTGATTGGTCACCTTGCCTATTTTCATTCCATTCTTTATTGAATTAATTTTTTTCTTCCAAAAACTGTTGATATTAACTTTTCAGTGAAAACATTCACCTTCAGGTACAACAAAAATGATGTAACTACAATTTGCAAATATTTTTCAAACATCAATTGAAAATGTTACTTTTTTCAAGTATCACTATTTGGGGGAGGGTTTTATTATGTGGTATATTGGTGCTTGTAGTTTGTCTTACTATGTGCAAATGACTTGTCATTGATCTCTTTGTATTACGCAGAATACCTTTTGAAGATAGAATTACTTAGCCATACCATCTGTTGCATGTTAAACTGTTTCAAGTCATCTGTTGGTTTTTTAACCCTTTCAAAGAAATAGTGATATGAATATTTATTAGCTGAATATTTAAAATGTAAACTTTTCAAGAGAAGTTTTGCTATAGAATCAGATTATATATCTTGTCATAAGCAAAAAGAGAAGACCCTGATCAGATGGCTCCTACAGGAGCTGTCTGATCTGGGTCTTCTCTGTTTCCAAAGGCATGAAAAAGCATTTATATGAGGGGTAGGATTAAAATGTACTGTGTAACATTGTGTTCAAGCTTTAATCATACCATGTGTTGTTAGTGTAATGACCATTGTATTAACCCTTTCCCTGTTCAATATTCGTGTAAGAAATAATGACATCATGAATATTTATTTGCTGATTTTTATAATGTAATATTTTCAAGGGAATATTTTGCTGTAAGCAAAAATGTAGAATCGGATCTACATGTATATCATATAAGCAAACAGAGCAGATCCTGATCAAATGGCTCCTACAGGAGTCGTCTGAGTTGGGTCTACTCTGTTTGCAAAGGCATGAAAAGGATTCATATGAGGAAATGGGTTAAGAGAGGAATAATGAAAATTAAGAGAGATCAATAGTTATGAAGTATGTTTAGCTGTATGTTTAGGTGTTTGCAGAATGTTACTCATATATATGGTCTTTAACTATAAAATTGTTGTTGGACAATTTGCAAATCGTCTGAGACGGAACACTTCATTTTCATTTGTGAACAAAAAAAACAACTCTGCTCAGGTCAGGGAGACTCTTTTGACCCATTCCCTCATAGGCAATTTTTAGATCCAACCTCTTTGAATAAATCTACCGAAAAGGAGCATTAACTAGAGAAAAGGAAAATTTTAGAATTGTGTAGTTTGGAAACCATTGGATAAATAAGGAGCAAATGCTCTATTTATCACAATGGTTTCAAGAAGTGACTATTACAGAGGCGAGAAAGACATATTTATGGAGGAAAGGGTTAATAGCATTTACAAACTCTAAAATGAAAATAATTTTTGTTTGAAAAGAAATGTATGACAAAAACAAAAATGAATTGAAGCACGCAATCATTTTGCAGAAGAAATATATATAGTATCAAAGTTTGTAAAGCATGTTTGATATATATAGCTGGTTTATTTCTTTACAGAACGTGGCTTAAAGGCTCTGCTGTGTTGGTTGTACTGCTGGGCCTGACGTGGACATTTGGGTTCCTGTACATTGGTGAGAGTACAATAGCGATGGCGTACGTCTTCACCATACTCAACAGTCTACAGGGCCTCTTCATCTTCATCTTCCACTGCTTCATGGACAGGAAGGTAGGCACCAGCTTAATCCTTTCCATCATAGGCTAGGAGCATTTACGATAGAAAAGGAAAATTTTAGATTTGTGTAGTTCTGAAACCATTGTGATAAGTAGAGCATTTGCTCCTATGGAACAAATGCTCTATTTATCACAATGGTTTCAAAAAGTGGCTTTTACAGGGGCGAAGAAAGGCATTTTTATGGAAGAAAGGGTTAACCCTTTACTCTTTAAATATTTATTTATGTAAGAAATAATGACATCATGAATACTTATTGAATGAATTTTATAATGCCATCTGAAAAAAAATCAGGAAATTTTAGCCATGGCAGACAAAGTATAATCATATCTATGTTATTCCATAAACAAACTTAGCAGACCCTGATCAGATGGTTGTTACAAGAGCTATCTGCTCTATATCTACTCTGTTTGCAAAGATGGTAAAAGGTGTTTCTATGGAGTAAAGGATTTATGTCTATGATTTGCTTTCACTTTTTGCTCACTAAAATCATTGTCGTCTGCTACAGTTCTGAAAGTGGATTTTTCTTCCATTTCTCATCAGACATATTGTTAAACCATTTTGATCCTGATGAGATGCCATGTTTTGTCTGGATTCAAAAAAGATTCAACTTGCTGCTAGAGTGCTGGGTTAAAAATAACTTAATCATGATTAAGTATTCATTAATATGTTGTTTGTTGGTCTATTTTTACAAGCCATTTTATGGACAAATATCACAGTTGTAACACATCTTCAGAAACAAAAAGGAGCGGAGTGGAAACAACTGAAAACTTTAATTTGACCAAATTAGACCACAACTTTCGAATTGCTTATTCAAATTTAACCCTTTACCTGACAGAGATGCAATCTTATGTTTTTGCAAACAGAGTAGCACCAGATCAGACAACCTTCATAGGAGCTTCTCTGATCAGGGTTTGCTCTTTATGCTTATGAAATATTATAGATCTAATTCTACAGTATATGAAATAGCTAAATACTCTTGTTCATAATGCCCTAATAAAATATTATTATGATATTTGTAGTGTAAAATATTTAGAAGCTCTATATCCTTTCCCCATTGTTACAGGTGAAAAAGGAGTGGCGTCGGGCAATCAACAGGGCCAGCTGGTTACCCATCTGTTGCCGTGTCAACATTGGTGGCTATGATGCCACCTTGTCCTCTCCGCATAGCTCGTCAGGGTCAGGACCACAGAATGTAAGTTGGGTGTATTTAACCCTTTCATTCATATATAAAAAATAAATTAAATGCCTTTTCATGCCTTTGCAAACAGAGTAGACCCAGATCAAATGGCTCCTATAGGAGCCATCTGAACAGGGTCTTCTCTGTTTGCTTATGAAATTATAATAGATCTGACTTTTCAGTTACTACCAATACCAAAATATCATGTGTACATTATTCCAATATAAAAAAGTCATCTTATAAATATTTATGATGTCATTATTTCTTACATGAATATTCAACAGGGAAATTGTTAAATAAATATTCAACAGGGAAATTGTTAAATATCTTCAGTTTTCATTTTTAAACTTTCACTGTTCCATTTATCACATGAAAATATCAAGTTATTGTTATAGCCTTGGCATTGTTATACTTGCCATCATGGCATCTTTGTTGTTCAGAACCTTTAGGGTATCTTTAACATCATTTAATCCTTTACCTGATGCCTTTGCAAACAGAATAGGCCTAGATCAGATGGCTCCTATAGAAGCCATCTGACCAGGGTCGGCTGTGGTTGCTTCTAAGCCTTGTAAAAGTCACTTAATGAAACCATTGTGATAAATAGAGCAAATGCTCTATTTATCACAATGTTTCAAAACTACACAATTCTGAAAAATATCCTTTTCTCTAGTAAATGCTCCTTTTGGGTAGATTTCTTCAAAGAGGTTGGGTCTAAAAATAGTCTATGGAGGAATGTGTCAAGCAAAGTTTGTACACTTGTTTACAATTATGACCCTATTTTAAATGTTTACCTGATGAATATTCATAAAGAAATATTGACTACTAATAATAATTAATTAAATCTGATCTATAAAGAGCCATTTATTAATAACACATTGGCCACATGGAAACTTCTAATCTGATTACTGGCTTTGTTGATCTGATATGATATGATCTCTTTCATCTGGTCATAAAGTTTGATGTGTTTTGTTTCAGTATTTCCTACGGTTTTGGAGCAGTAGGAAGAGAAAGAGGTCTACTTCGTCAACAGCCAACACAAGAAGTAAGCTATTACTAATTCTTTGCTCATCTGTGAGCTATTGTCGTAACTCCAGTTTTGTTGTTGTTGTCATCGTCGTCGTTCTGAAACTTTAATATTGGCTATTACTTCCTTATTAATTATTCAAATCTTATGAACTTTTGAGAAAATAGTGACCATGTGTTCTATAAGAGTTACTTATACTTTCTGCATGAATTTGTCTCACCTGGATCTAAGCATTTGCAAATGCAAGCAGAAATGTTAATTATGACCAAAAACAAAACCATCTTAAAGGATTAAAAGCTCTGCAGTGATTTTCCACAGTTTTAAAGAGTGAGCATCAGTTCTTTCCTTCCTTTAATTCAGTCACCACAAACAAAAAGATTTCCTAGGAAGCCTTGACAATGATTTCCTTGCTTTTATCCTGATAGATACAGGATAATTATGTTCTTATTAATCAAAATCTGAAGTCACATAGAAGCTTAACCTGGTTATTTTCATTCCATTATGGTATTATGCATCTGTTATTTCAGATCGCCGCAGTGATCTTGATAGCTTCTTGAGGTCAGACACTAGTAGCGGATGCACTACAGGAACTGGGGTGAATCGCTACAGCAACCAGAGTGACAAACTTCTTCCAAATGGTGGTAATGTGTACACTGCTATGCCAACACATTATGAGGGTGGAGTTGTTGGCGATCTTTCATGCATTGATGGTTCAATTGTAGACAGCGAGTATGTCACTGAATACTGCCAACAGAATCTACAGGTCTCAAAGGAAGATCGAGGATACTCTTCAGAATCGGAGGAGGATGTGAACAAGGACAATGTATCGAGAGACTCTGCCAGCAGGAATAGACTGTCATATCTCTCTACAGAATCGGCAACAAGACTCAACTCCGAATTCACATCGGACAATGAAGAAGGCAGAAGCAATTATGCAGTATTAGATGAACTAGAAGATGATGAGAAAAAGACAGTTGCCAAGAAAAATGGAATAGTTCAGTCAGAGAGTGATAGAAATTTGTTAAATGACATCTTAAATCTCTATGAAAATGCCAAAATACAAAATGGGAACAGTGTTTCAACAGAGGGCATTAGTATGAAAGACAATTTAGGCCAGCGGGAGGCAACCAAAACCAAGAGTGCCCCAGACCTTAAATCTCAAATTCGCTCCTCTCTTCCCTCCAGTCCAGAAAAAGACCAGACATCACAACCGGTAATAGGGAGCTTACCTGACCTCTCCTCTATTGGTGAGGAGGAAACAGACTGTGACTCATGTTCGAGAGTCAGTGAACATTAAGAGAAAAAAGAGGGCCCAGTTGATCAGATGTAAATATTGTTTATGAAAGGGCAAATTTTTTATTTGTGTCATAATTATGAGTTAAAATTTTATTTGTTCTGTTATGTCATATATTCATCATGAACATTAATGTATAATTGAACTTAAAAAGTGCATGCCTTGAAGAGAAAAGGAAAAACAATCAAGGGAACCTGAATTATTACAAGTTACATTAAAATGCTTATCCGTTTTTAAACAAATTGGTCACCATTTGTCATAACTTCAATATGTTTAGGGGTAGTAACTCTATAAATAAATTCGCCATCACAAAAGCCACAGTCTGAATCATGATCA
This sequence comes from Azorinus chamasolen, assembly GCA_963576725.1. Classification (NCBI taxonomy): domain Eukaryota; kingdom Metazoa; phylum Mollusca; class Bivalvia; order Cardiida; family Solecurtidae; genus Azorinus; species Azorinus chamasolen. The sequence continues at coordinate 62,561,894 of OY755243.1, read as the reverse complement.
TAACAATATCACGAACATCTACATGTTGTGGTTGTCAAAAATTGTAAATTTGGACCCATTGATAGATAAATATTGGTTGGGTTTGGGGTGCTCTTATTGAGATTAATATTTCACAAGATATTATTTGAATTATAAATGAAGAAATCGTATTGATAATAATAATAATGATATTCAATAACATGATTTAACATAAATTTCAATATGGTCCACAATATTTGATAGAAAATTAAATTTTGGAAGTTGGATCATTAGCAAGATTTAATCGATTGATATACCCGTATTATATACTGTGTAGAAATCAGGTAAACCTGTAGATCATTAAAATCACACCATTATGCATTTGTAGCTTTAACATTCATCAGTTTCTCATTTTTTGTCGAATAGTGATATGAAGAGAAAGCTTCCACCGAGTTTTGATACATTTTTATATCATCTGCTTTTAAGTGCTATGTACAGATTCTTTTTCTTTGCTCTTTGTGAGAAGATTTCAAGCTAAATGTGCTGTTAGCATTTCATTAACCCATTACTCTATGAATATTTAAGTAACTGAAATTTTATAATGGCACTATGAGCAGGAGAAATTCTTATCTTGATAGAAACTTAGGAATCAGATCTATATTATTTCATGAGCAAACAGAGAACGCCCTGATCAGACAGTTCCTACAGGAGCAATCAGATCTCGGACTACTTTTGGTGCTGCAACGTGTATCTATGGAGAAAAGGATTATTCGAAAGCGTTTGTGGCTTTAAAATGTTCCTGCTGATTCTGTGTGTTTTGTTAATGAGTCTGTGTTTAATTGTTGTTTCTTTTAAATGCAACAAGACTTTGTAAAACTCTTTGAAATGTTATTCCTGAGAACAGTACATGTATATTCTAGTGCAATTTCTTTTAATATGTAGGTTCTCCTATATGATGATTCTTTACTCTTTACTCCATATATATGCATTTGTATGTCTTGCAAACAGAGTAGACGCAGATCAGACAGCTCCTGTAGGAGCTTTCTGATCAGTGTGCTCTGCTTGCTTATGGAATGATGCCAAGATGAAAAAAAATCAGTTAATACAAATGTATTTATAAAGTCATTATTTTTTACATTAATATTCATGAAGTAAAGGGTTAAAGGAGAAATGTAGAAATTTATGATTTGTTGAAATATTTTAAAGATTTATGTCAAAGAAAGAAATAGAAGTATTGCAATTGCAAAAATAATTAGAAGTATTGCAATTGCAAATGAATAATTGTGATACAAACTTCATTTAAATGCACAAATATTTATTGAGAGTAGATATTTGTTCTCTAGGAGTTTAATTTATCTAACATGACTACTAAATGAACAGAACTTGGTGAGTTTAAAAAGCAGGTGGCTGCTTAACCCTTTCCTGAATGAACATACATGTAAATGTATTTGCTTTTTTTTATCACTTCAAGGTAAACATAAGGTAAAAATTTAAAAAGGAACTGTTGGCATAGACAAAAACTGTAGGATCAGGATCTATATAATTTCATAAACAGATCAGACCCTGATCAGACATCTCTACTGATCAGACAGATTTGGATCGACTCTGTCTGCAGAGGTATGAAAAGAATTTATATGAAGGAAAATGTTAATGCAGGATAAAAGTAATGCAGAAAGCACTTTAAGGAACTTTCTGTGTAACTTTCATCTTGCATCATGCTACCACGTGACTCTAAATCCCAAAGTTCTGTATCTTTAAGGTGGGTTGCTTTAGAGATGTTTTATTGTACAGTAAAACCTCTCTATAACGACCACTAAATTGCGTTAATTAGTTTGCATTTTAGGCAGGTGTTTGCTTAAAGCAAGGTGAAAGTAAAACAGAACGCTCCTATAGGAGCGTTCTGTTTTACTTTCACTTTGCTTTAAGCACCCACCTACCTTTAACACAAAATACTTGATGCAATTTAGTGATCGTTATAGAGAGGTTTTACTGTATTTAATCAAAATCAAACTGATTTGAGATGTTTATAATGCTATAGGTTTATTCAAAATGTCACATACCATAGCTAACATCTACAAAATTCATACACCTTGTTTTTGGTACAGCTGGTATAATACTTAGGGGAAAATATGTTTGTGTTTTACAATGACCATACTTCAATTAAGTCTTTTGAAATAATGTGTGCTAGTATGTTTTTGGTAGATATATATCACATCTATTTGTGTGATTTGAATACAAAGGTTTATATTCTATTCTTATATCTACTGTATTTTTGTAACCTGTACTGAATTAAGAAGTTTAGACTAGCAAACCTAAGTGACCTTAACTGAAAAGGAGTTTGTGAAGGAAACTGTCTGTCAGACACTTGAATTAAGTCTTAAACATTGTTTCCCATTCATTGTTTCCATAGCAGTATTTCTATAAAAAGAAATAAAAACATTATAGTGTGTATTTGGGCAGTATAATTACTGAATACTGAATTTCCTACAGTGGTATTTTCAAAATGTGTCCTAGGAAGTGTTTACAGTAAAACTTCTCTAAACTGGATGTTCAAATTAGTGTTAGTGTAAGACAGGTGGCAGCTGAGTGAAAGTCATGCAGAAAACTCCTTTGGGAGCTTTCACCATAACTTTCATCCTGCATTAACCAACCGCCTGCCTAAAAAGACCTAAATTGTTCTTTACTAAAGTTCTGCTTTAGAGGGTTTTTGCTATATTTATAACATCATGAATATCAGGGTAAAAAGCACACCTTTTGTATAAGAAGTGTTTGACACAAGTGAGCAATTGGTACATGTACCATGCATGCAGATATTGTGTATTGTTTCAATCATTAATAAAAACATTAAGACTGCATACGTTTGTATGAGCATTATCATTTATTAATTGGACACTTTTAAGGGGGAGGGATATTGTTGATAACCTTACTAAACCTTCAAACATTTCTTGTGCCATATGCATATCTTGTGGTACAATAATATACATAGTATCAACATTAATTGCTTGATAAGATATTTGCTTTGAAAAACACACACTATGATCAGATGTATTTAATTCCATAAGCAAATAGAGCAGGCCCTGGTCAGACAGCTCCTGCAGGAGCTGTCTGATCTGGGTCTTCTCCATTTGCAAAGGCATGAATAAGTGTTTTTATGAGGGAAAGGATTAAAACAGAACTCTTACATATCTTTTATGGTCTTACTCTGCATGCTGGTGCTGAATTTATGATAACCTATGCAAACAGTACAAAGCTAGGGGAGACACTGAGTAACTTGGCATCTCATCAGGACTTGGACAGTTGTCTTTTAAAAGAATGACAGGTAAAATATTTATGTACTTTTAAATTTGTAACGGTGGAAAATGTTTCAGACATACTATTAAAAGGAATAAACCTCGTCATTAACCTTTTTTTCCATAGGCTATTTTTAGACCCAACCTCTTTGAATGAATCTACCGAAAAGGAGCATTAACTAGAGAAAAGGAAAATTTTAGAATTTTGTAGTTTGAAACCATTGTGATAAATAGAGCATTTGCTCCTATAGAAGCAAATGCTCTATTTATCACAATGGTTTCAACAGATGATTTTTACAGAGGTGTAGAAAGGTGTATTTATGGAGGAAAGGGTTAAAACAAAGCAAATCTCAGAAGCTCTTGAAAGGGAAAAAGGGAAGCAGATCTATATCAGATGGCTCCTGAAGAATCGAGGTCTGTACTGTTTGCATCATCACAAATAGTTTTAATTGGCCACAAAGGCAGAAACATTATTGTAGAAACAATTTGTGAACACCCATTATGAATTTCAATATGATACAGTAAAACCCCTCTAAAGCAGAATCTGATGTTAAATTTAGTATAAATATTGGTCTTTGAGATAGGTTGCAGCTTAACCTAAATTCTTCTCTACTAGAATTCCAGTTTAGAGAGGTTTTACTGTAAATGTTTCGACTGATTATACTTGAATGGTAAATGATCAGATAGCATAATTAAATTAGATATTTCCATTTCAACTAATAAAATGACTAGTACATAGTCGACTGGCATATGGAAACAATGTTTAAGAGACTTTCTTCAAGACTGGCAGTGCTTAGCTAGAGCTTTCATTAAACATAGAACTCTGCTTTAACTGATATTTTTAAAATATGGGAGGCCATTTATATTTACCATTCTCCATCCTTCATACTTATATAGTATGATATATTATCCCAGAAGTATTTCTTCTAGAGTTAACCTGTTCCAAATTAACCCTTCTCTTGCTGAATTTTAAAATACATTTCTCCTTCTTTACCCATACCCTGTTGTATAATTACATATATCTTCACTGTGTACAAGTATTTCACTGTGCAATTACTGCTGTGGAGTGCACTGGTTGCACAATCAACTTGTAAATAGTGCAGACCCCGATGAGACAGCTCCTGCAGGAGCTGTCTCATCTGGGTCTTCACTATTTACAGGTAGGTATATTGACGTGAATAGCAAGCGAAGAGTTAACATTATTCCAGATTTCATGACCTCATGAATAAACATTGACAGAACTTTGTGATGAAACATGGACAGGTGATTGGTTTGCCAAAGGAACTGTAGAAACCTATCCATCAAATACCATTAGCAAACAGAGCAGACCCTGATAAGACCACCGCTCCTTCAGGAGCTGTCTGATCTGGGCCTTCTTTGCTTGCATTCAGTAACAATTACATCAGATTTATAGACCCTGCACATATAACATGTGCACAAGAGACATAAGGGGTAAATATTCCTGAGAGAGTCTAACAAAATATGGACATTGTGCTTGTTATTATTACTGACTTCACACACACACACACACACACACACACACACACACACACACACAAGCAAATCACTGCTTTACTATGCATGTTTTTTCCAAATGGTGAACCCAATTCTAGCTCCCATTTTGACATTAGTTGACCCAAAATATGGCAAATTGTGAAATTTCAATAACTAGATATAAGAAGAGAACTGATTAGAAGCCACAAGGCCCTCAACACTAGCAAAATTGTGCCCTAGGATACCTCAGCAAGGTAGCATATAGGTAGGGACATCACTAGACATACAAACCAGATAAATAAGTTTTAATTGATCCCTTCCTGATTAACAAAGGATTCTTAACCCTCAATCTTCTGAATAATTAAAACTGGCTACTTTTCTGAATATTAATTAAATAAAATATTGTATCAACATTTATCACTGAAAAACAATTATTTGTACAAGAAACAATGCAGAACCTGATCAAGGGGGTCCCTCAGGAGAACTTTGATCTGGATCTAAACTATTTGCAAAGGGCTTATATACTCGGTTCCCACACATTAAGGATTAAGAAAGCAGGGAAAAAACAAGGAAAAAGTCAAGAGAGCTTTGTGCATAAATTTTGTTCTGCATTAAGCTACCACTTGCCAGAAGACCCAGAATTGGACTTCCATTAAAATAAGCAGAGTTCTTTGTTTTTGAACAAAAGGAAATCTCAGATGCCAAAGATACTCTTTTTTCTTGGCCATTTATGAAAATATTGGCCAGCATATCTCATTCAAATGGTTGTGAACTTGTACATAAATTTCTTACATATCTTTGTAGCACTTTGTACAGTGTACACTTCTTGCATTTATTTTTGTACAGGTCAGTTACTGAGACGTATTTTGCATATATTTTGTATATGAAAAGGTTGTTCCAATGTTTAACTTTTTCATTGCTAATGACGAATATGTGATTACCTATGCAAATAGTTTTGACCCAGATGAGATGCTGAGTAACTGAGCATCTCATCAGGATCCAAACTGTTTCTTTGATTAAATTCTTTTAAATCTTTCCTCTATAAATACAGTAAAACCTCCCAATAACGACCACTAAATTGTGTTAATTAGTTGGTATTGTGGGCAGGTGGTTGCTTAAAGCAAAGTGAAAGTAAAACAGAACGCTCCTATAGGAGCGTTCTGTTTTACTTTCACCTTGCTTTAAGCATCCACCTGCCTTTAACACAAGATACTGGATGTAATTTAGTGGCCGTAATAGAGAGGTTTTATTGTACACCTTTCTATGCTTTTGGAAACAGAGTAGACCCAGATCAGACAGTTCCTATAGGAGTCGTCTGACCAGGGTCTGCTCTGTTTACTCATGGAATACCATAGGTCTGATTCAATAGTTTCTACTTTGGCAAAAACTTCATGTGTTAACCCTTTCCCTGTTCTATATTTAGGCCAAATTTCAATACCTACTGAATATTCATTAACAAAATAGTTTTACAGAAATATGGAAAGTGGAACATTGAAGATATTTTAGAAAGCGAAGAAACGGATCTATCAATTTGTATAAGCAAACAGAGCAGACCCTGATCAGACGGCTCCTCTAGGAGCCGTCTGATCTGGGTCTACTCTGTTTGCAAATGCGTGAAAACACGTGTATATGAGGGAAAGGGTTAATATGCCATTTTAAAAATTAATGTAGTAAATATTCATGATATCGTCATTTCCCACATGAATATTCATGGAGTAAAGGATTAAAAACAAAGGGAAAAAGAAAACAGTTTGTTAGCAGGTAACATATTTGTTAGACGACAATGTGTAGCTGTGAAAGAATTTAGAATAATGATCATCTATCGGAGGATTCAATTTAAATGTGTTGCATATGGTAGAACAAACTTTAAAGGCCGTTTCTGTTGTGTGTCATCTTTTTTTCTTTTTCTTTTAATTTTATTAATACATGTACTTGTATATGTTTTATTAAAGAAATCTAGATCATTCATATATTTTTATCAGTCATTTTCACTTCAATATTACATTAACCCTTTCATTGTGGGAAATGAGAAATTATTGTCCTTCGCAAACAGTGTAGACCCAAATCAGGGTCCACAATATTTGTCATATTACACTATTCTTAAAAACAAATCCCTGAATATTCACAGAAAGCTTTACCTATTTGAATTTTGGAATAGTCCATTTGAAAATTCAGCATTGAAAGGATTAATGGAACATATACAACGCCCATCAAGTTTTGTTACATGCTCTGTAAATAATCATTTTTCATTGTAAATATGACATTGAAATAGCAATTGTAAGCCAAAAACTATTGAATGTATACATTGTGTCATTGATTTATGGCAGGCTACTTCAGTTCTATAGATAAACTATGATCACATTTTTGTTCACCTGAGCAGAAAGTGCTTTTTAGGTGAGCTATTTTGATAGTGCTGTGTCAGTCTTCCATCAATATGTGTCCATCATTAACAAACATCTCTAAAATACATGTACCATTTGTGACCAAATTTCACACCTATGGTCCTGGTTAGGTACTCTTTCATTTTAATTTAATGTAGAACTTCATGGCAATCAAATGAAATGGGTTTTTTGTAGGGATGGCAACGAATACCAAAATCACCATCCGAATATTCGAACCCAAACTATTCGGATATTCGAATATATTCGTTAGATTTTTATCCGATACATGAACATTATGTACAATCAGACTCCGTCCACCCATAATTTCTAGAAGTCATTACAAGTCAGTGTAATAATAATTTGAGTGGCCTACAGACCTAGACAAGTGAGTTGCTTATCATGTAGAAACTGTTTTTCCTACAAAACCTTGTCCTATAAGATATATCATTTGAGAGTTGAGACATGTTATCACTGCAGAGAAGTGAAAGTAAACATTGTGTATGAGCCTGACTTCCGGTCTGGCTAAAACACGGACTTGTTTGCTAAGTCAGCACTTTAGTATATGGGTGAATACAAACGGCAATTTCAGTATTTTAAATTTAATAGCATTTAGTTTGAAATCTCATAGAGCCGAGTGGAACAATTCAAGCCATATGAAAATATTTACCAGAACAAATATGCAGGCTGTTCGAAACACACGTGCCTGATCAAGGGGCGTGTTGTGAAGAAAGTGGGTGGGGAAGTATTCTGATCGGTTGAGTTAGTTAGCCAGGTGGGTCGATATTTTTTCACACCTTACACAAGGAGTAATTATAATGGACCAATAAACAGTAGAGATTGTCGATGCGTATTTACACATAACCAATCTGTCAATAATGGCCCTTAACATCAATTAAACAGGACCACCTGTGGATTAAAAGAGCATCGTTCAAACTGACACTTGCGTTGATTGCGCAACTATTGTACCCCTAACTGCGTAAGTGTCATGGTGCAATTAACAATGCCTGCCTAGCTGGCTTACCAAATAGCGATTTTTAAGGACTGGAGAAAATTATGCATTACAATTTCAATTAATTTAGTGTTTTTTTCGCTATTCGAATAGTAAAATGACATTCGGATATCCGTTTGGTATCCGAATATTCGAATATCCGAATAACCGTTGCCATCCCTAGAACTTTTTTGACAATCTTTGAAACTGTTGGGGTGATTCCAATATTTTTCAGAAATTATCTATAGATGACCTCTACCAAAACTGTCCTAACCATTGGGATTCGTTGTAAAACATGACCTCCAGAGGCGGGGCTAATTTTCCTTATATGGTTATAATGAAATTTAAAAAGTCTTAAGCTTTGTAAACATGGAGCAGATTTCAGAATAATTTTGCTGGAATGTTGCTTAGGTGATCCAATTCTGAAATCATACCAAAATTCTTCAAGCCATTGTGATTTGCTGAAAAATATATTTGGGGGTGCTAATATTCCTTTAATATAAGATTATGATGGAACATTAGGAACATCTTCACTGAAACCACTTAGGGGGGAAGGGATTTTAGTCAAATTTTGCAGGAGTTGTCTGTCTGTCCGTCTGTCTGTCTGTAACATCTAACTAAAGTTCTGCTTGGTGGATCCTTCTCAGATTTAACCACAATGTTTATCTGGACATGCTACAGTAGCATATCCAGTCCTGGGAAGTATGTATTCAAGGTCAAGGTTGCAGAATTTGCATTTAGCATTTGCGTTAAGCAAATATGTTGACCTCAGTTGATACTGTACCATCTCTAACTAACTGTTCTGCTTGGTGGATCCTTCTCAAATTTCACCACAATGTTTATCTGGACATGCTACAGTAGCATGGATGTGTCCAGGTATGTATATCCATGGTCAAGGTCGCACAATTGGACTTGGAATTTGCGTTTAGCAAATATGTATGTTAACCTCAGTTTATGTTGAATAAGGCCTCGATGGGCGTATATTGTGCCCACTGGCACTCTTGTTACTTATATGACTGTTGTGATTTTACAAATCTTCTCTGAAACTGCTGATAGGATCTCAATATGGAAGGAATGTTTCTTTGGTATCCTTAATCAAAATTGTTCCAAGTTGTTATTATATGTCAATAAAAACATGTCCACCATAGACTTGGCTAAATTTCCTTTCCTTATATGTCTATTATCTATTCACTGGATTTCAATGTAATTTTGTAGGAATAATCCAAAGATAACTCTTTTCCAAAAAGTGCTCATATCATTTTAAGTTCTAAAATCATGGCTGCCTTAGTGTAAACTTCCCACTATATTTTAACCCATGATTTTATGTCTCAAGATCTGTTGTCTCAGATGAGCGATACAGGGTCATTACGGCCCCCTTGTTTAACTCCCTGTATGCTGGTGGTGAATTCCTAATTATTACATATTTTGATACTCGGTCTGCCTTTTTTGGGGACAAATTGAGGAAAAGTAACTTGCAAAATTGCAGCTCACGATACTTTGCAGATGACAATTACTTGGCATGGAAAGAGTTAAATATGTATCATTTCAGTATTTAGCATAAACGATCTCTTCTCATCTAGAAAATCCATTAAGGTTTTATCTTGTTAACATTGTGAAACTAGCTAGCCGGCATATGGCAAAAACCTGCCATGGTCAATATCGATTTTTCTCATGAAAATCATAAATCACTATTGGAACATGCATTTTGCAGAATGGGTAGAAATTATGAATTGTCAAGTTTCAAATCATCCATAGAATTGAAGGAAAACTACATCTGTTTGTAAGACAGTTTCAGTGTTGGAAAAGAGCCATTAATGTAATTTGCAAACAGCGTAAATCCAGATATCAGGACTCATAGAGGAGCCCTCTAATCAGGGTCTGCACTGATTGTCATGTTACACTTTTCTTTAAAACAAATGACTGATTATTCACGGTAAGCAGTTTGAAGTTTGGAATAGTCCATTTTACCCTTTCCTCCATATATACGCCTTTCTACGCCTCTGTAAAAGTCACCTGTTGAAACCATTGTGATAAATAGAGCATTTGCTCCTATAGGAGCAAATGCTCTATTTATCACAATGGTTTCAAACTACATTATTCTAAAATATGCCTTTCCTCTAGTTCATGCTCCTTTTCAGTAGATTTATTCAAAGAGTTTGAATCTAAAAATAGCCTATGAGGGAATGGGTTAAATTACCCTTTCCCTAATATAAACGACTTTTCACGCATTTGCAAACAGAGTGGACCCAGATCAGACGGCTCCTAGAGGAGCCATCTGATCTGAGTCTGCTCTGTTTGCTAGCTGAATTTGATAGATCTGTTTCTCTACTTTCTAAAATGGCTACAATATTGCACCTTCCATAATTCATTATAACTATTTTGGCCTTGTGACTGGATAATCCATCCGGTATGATTGGCAAAACTATAGGATTATTGGTCTACTATGCAAAGACATCTCTAATGGAGAACGGGTTATAAAGCGTCTCAGACAAGGCGTCTGATCAGGATCTATACTCATCAACATCTACAATATACTCATTGGTATGTAATTTGCTAAACAGAAGGAATTCGATAATTTATTTATTCGAAATGAGGAGACTTATGTAGGTCTACACTACAGTATTTTAATATCTCTTTAACGGCCACAAAATTGTGTTAATTAGTTGGAATTTAGGGCAGGTGGCTGCTTAAAGCAGGGTGAAAGTAAAACACAACGCTCCTATAGGAGCATTCTGTTTTACTTTCACCTTGCTTTAAGCAGTTACCTGCTTTTAACACAAAATACTTGATGTAATTTAGCGGCCGTTATAGAGAGGTTTTACTTTTTTTGCAGTGTCATGGTTTTCTCATAGCAGCACCCAAATGCACCAATCAAATTGTACAGCAATAGTCTTCCATTTAACGAAGCACTTGTAAATACTACCACTAGGCTATTCTCTCTGTAGTTTATCTCAAACCCCATTCTTCCCTGTGGATTAACGTTTCATCGGACTCAACTAGTCTTTTATTTCAAGGTTGTGTAAGCTTTGTCACACAACGACTTAACTGGTTGTGCAAATTTTACTGTAATTTTTACCCTTGTTGATTTCTGTATGTGTTAAAAGTAATAAAAGTTTCATATCCATGTGTGTGTACTGTTGTTTGTGGAGTCCGAGGAGAACTTCTTTTGTTCCCATTAACTCTTTACTTATTTAATATTCATGAAAGAAAAAATGACATGAATATTTTTACTTGAATTTTTATTACATAAATTTTTCAAGGGACACTTTGCTTTGACAAAAACTGTAGAATCGGATCTATATTATGTCAAAAGCAAATAGAGCAGACCCTGATCAGACGGCTTCTATAGGAGGCATCTCATCTGGGTCTACTCTTTCCACCTTCCATATTTCATTATAATCATTGCATCCATTAATATTCCATATTTCATTATAATCATTGCATCCATTAATATTCAGTAGGTATTGAAATTTTGAATAAATATAGGACAGGGAAAGAGTAAACACTTTACCTGTTATAGATGCCTTTCGAAGTATATGCAAATTAAGTAAACCCTGATCAGAAGGTTCCTATAGGAGACGTCTGATCAGGATCTGCACAATTTGTCTACAAAATAATATAGATCAGATCCACAGGGGTCTGGACCGCTTTATGGGGGTCTATATGTACTATATAATAACATATTATATAGTACATATAGACCCTCATGAAGCGGCCCAGACCCCTGTGAATCGGATACTACTGCTTCTACCATAGTCAAAATTTCACTGACAATCCATCCGTGGAATGGGTTAACCCTTTACTCCATGAATCTTCATGTAAGAAATGATGACGTTACGAATATCAATTAGATTAATGTTTATAATGGCACATGGAAACAGGTGTTTTGGGCCATGGCAGTAACTGTAGAATCATACCTATATTAGTTCATAAACAGAGTAGACCCGGATCAGACCGCTCCTACAGGAGCCTCTGATCTGGGTTTCCTCTGTTTGTGAAGGAGCAGAAAGACGTATTTATGGAGTAATGTGTTAAAAGTGACAGTCCCTGCCGGACTAGATCTAGATCTAATAAAATCCAATAAAACAGTGATTTAATCTGAGTTTTGTTTCTTTCCCTGTTCGCTCCACTCCTACTGTTCGACTTAATTACTCATTTCGCAGGCTACTTTACTCATGTACTTTTACACCAAGTCAACCCCATGTTACCATTTTCGTACATTTTTTGCTCAATTTCAAAGGTACGTAACTCCCATAATATATGCATGTTAAAGGGGAACACCGGAACATTTTTCAAGGGTTATTTGTTTCGTCCATTAGTTATCAATAACCTTTTTTATATGATTTGATAATTCAATTCTGACTTCAGATCTGCACTCAGCATACCGAAATACATGAAATATGTGAATTTGAACAAAATCGGAGACTAAAAGTTTTTTCGGTAAAACAAACGCCAAGGGGTTCGGAGGTTTTTTTTCCCCCCGATTTCTTTTTGTCTCCGATTTTGTTCAAATTCGCCTATTATATGTATTTCGGTATGCTGAGTCCAGATCTGTAGTCAGAATTGAGTTATCACATTAAATAAAAAAAGTTATTGGTGATTAATGGGTGAAATAAAAGTTTTTTTTCCGAAAAAATATTTTTTGTCTCTGATTTTGTTCAAATTCACATGAATTATGTATTTCGGTATGCTGAGTGCAGATCTGAAGTCAGAATTAAGTTATCACACCATATAAAAAAAGTTATTGATGATTGACGGACGAAACAATTACCCGGTGTGTCCCTTTTACTGGATTAATGCATGTATTATGGGAGTTACGTACCTTTGAAATTGAGCAAAAAAATGAACGAAAAAATGACAACTTTTTATATAAATAGAAGGTTTCTAAGCTCGTACGGACACACGAACACCCAGAACCTTTGTGACACGTAGTGTAGTGTGTGTGAAACATGATTACACAAGTAGTAATCATCATAATTACTATTATTATAATTATTATTTATTATTATTATTTATTATTATTGTTATTATTATTATTATCATTATTATTGCCATCTCACATAACTACTTGGAAACTCGACGTCTCCTAAAGATCCAAACTGGCTGATGTTCAGATTGTATAATGGAAGATAGGGAAACTATAGCCTTTGTTTCAAAAGACGATGCAGGCATATTTGAGCAGATGATAGTTTACCCAGCAGGTTAAAGTCCTATCGTATATGATCGAGTTAACCCTCTACTCCATAAATATTCAAATAAGAAACGGTATACATTGTAATCATATCCATATTATATAATAAGCAAACAGGGCAGACCTTGATCAGACGGCTCCTGCATGAGCCGTCTGATCTGGGTCTACTCTGTTTGCAAAGGCGTAGAAGGGAGTATTTCTGGAGTAAAGGATGAACCCTTTCTCCAATGAACATTGATTTAAGAATTATTACTGCATGGATATTCATAAACTATTTTTTTATAATTACATTTTAATATAGAAATTTCGACTGTTACAGAAACTTCAGAATCAGATCTATATTACATGTATTAGCAAACAGAACAGTCTAGTCAACTCCTACAGGTGTTGTCTGGTCCGGGTCTACTCTATTTGCAAATGCACTAACAGTCGTCGGTATGGGGAAAACACTGGGGTCTTTAAACTCCTACAGGAATTCTTCAGCCTCTCCATAAATTCCTCATCGCTGTGGTTCGAATCCCGGTCTAGATATTTGGATTTATAATGTGAGGAAGCCTTCCTGTTTACTTGCGGTAGGTCGGTGGTTCTACCAGAGTAATCCCATGAACTCCATAAAAACAAACACATCCTTTCTGAGACATATTCGGAGCGTCGAACAGCTATGATCCCGATGAGACGCCAAGTTACATTGCGTCTTACCTGGAACCAAACTATTTAAAGCGGATATCGCATATGGGTGGTAAAAATTAACTCCTTCCTTCATATAGACGCCTCTTCGCGCATTTGCAAACAGAGCAGACCCAGATCAGACGGCTCCTGTAAGAACCGTCTGATCAGTGTCTGCTTTGTTTGCTAACTGAATTTGATAGATGCATGTTTCTTTAGTTCCTAAAATGGCTACAATGTGCCTCCTTTCATGTTTCATTATAACTGTTTTGTCCATGAATATTCAGTAGGTATTAAAATTTGGACTAAATATAGAAAAGGGAAATGGTTAAATGCGTTCAGAATGGTACGGCGACATGCGACAGACAACTCTCGATTTATGATGCAAAACCTCTTTAATGCGAACGTTTTGTAAATCAGTATTGAGAACTACTTAGACAGTTGGGCTGCTTTATGCAGGGTGAATGTCACGCAGAAAACTTTCAGGAGGAATTTTCTGCAAAACTTTCACCTTGCATAAAGCTTCCATCTGCCTTAATCCTTTCCCTATTTAATATTCATGTAAGTAATAAAGACAGCATGATCATTTATTAGCTGAAGTTTTACAATGGCAAATGTACATTGAAGATTTTGGGTTGGTAGAGACCATAGTCAGATATATACTAGAATTGTTTTTGTTTGTTTTTGATACAAAAACGGATGTCTCTCCCCTCCCCTTCCACCACCACTAAAGTGTCCATGTAAAAATTTCAGAGTCCCATAACTCTGCAGAAAATCATTGAACCGGAATAGGAATAAGATATGCTAACCTAGACATGGTGCTGATCAATTCTATAACTCTGCAGAAAATCATTGAACCTGAACAGGAATAAGATGCACTTTTAGGCATGGTGCTGATCAATCCTATGAAGTTTCATTAAAATCTGATCATAAGTTTTGGGAAAACCGTGTGGACAAAATTGTCCATGTAAATATTTCAGTCCTATAACTCTGCAGAAAATCATTGAACCGGAACAGGAATAAGATATGCACATCTATGCATGGTGATCAATCCTATGAAGTTTCATGAAAATCTGATCATAAGTTTTGGGGAAACCGTGCAGACAAACTAAAATCGGACAAACAGACGGATGCACAAAATCAAAATGTCTTCCCAGTATACTGGGGGAGACATAATAATTTCATAAGCAAACAGAGCAGACGAGCAGACCATGATCAGACGGCTCCTCCAAGAGCCGTATGATCTGGGTCTGCTCTGTTTACAAATGCATAAAAGTGTTTGTATGAGGGAAATGATGAAAGACCTAATATGGTACACATTGTACTGATTTGAGTGTTTGGATTATCGAGTTTTTATCATCTAAATCCTCGCAATATTTATAGGTAGGGGAGGGGGGGGATATTGTTTTTGTGAGAGTTGTCTGTCTGTTTGTCCACCTGTTCGTCACGCATTCTTGTCCGGATGGTAACTCCTAGATGCCAGTTGGTTGAAACTTCATACATGTATATGGAAAGAGAATATTGAGAAGAAGCGTCATGCACAACGTCCATAACTCTGGCTTCAATACTATTGGAGTTATCGCCCCTTGTACATTTCTTTTCTCACTTTCTCGTCTGGACGATAACTCCTATAAGTCTCATGTCTAGTTTATTGAACATACGAGTCTTAAAAAGCAGGTGGTTGCTTAACCCATTCCCTCATAGTCTATTTTTAGCTCCCACCTCTTTGAATGAATCTACCGAAAAGGAGCATTAACTAGAGAAAATGATTTTTTTTAGAATTTTGTAGTTTGAAACCATTGTAATAAATAGAGCTTGATTTCAACAGGTGACTTTTGCAGGGGCTTCAAAAGGTGTCAGTATGAGGGAATTGGTTAATGCAGGGTAACAGTGATACAGGAAGCTCATATAGGAGCTTTCTGTATCACTTTTGTCCTGCATTAAGCTACTACCTGTTTTAGAATTCCAGATTTAGACATCCTTTTTAATGGATACATGCGACAGGTTCTACTATATATTATATTGATAGGAAAACAAAGTCAAAACATGGATTCAATGCTTTCATTTATTAACAAATAACAAGTGTGGCTTTTAACATGTGCAACCTTTAACCCTTTCCCTCATATTGACGACTTTTGTTGACTCTGTAAAAGTCACTTTGTGAAACCACTGTGATAAATAGAGCATTTGCTCCTATAGGAGCAAATGCTCTATTTATCACAATGGTTTCAAACTACAAAATTCTAAAATTTTCCTTTTCTCTAGTTGATGCTCCTTTTCGGTAGATTTATTCAAAGAGGTTGTATCTAAAAATAGCCTATGAGGTAAAGGGTTAACCATACTTACAATAACAAGTGTCCAAAATGTCACACAACAAATCATGATATACACACACTTCTCTCCACAGGTTTATCAATGTGTGTGTAATCTTAATCCTTTACTACATAAATATTCATGTAAGGAATAAGGACTTTATGAATAACAATTAACCCTTTTCTTCATATAAACGTGTTTTCATGCATTTGCAAACAGAATAGACCCAGATCAGACGGTTCCTGTAGGAGCCGTCTGATCAGGGTCTGCTCTGTTTGCTAATGGAATTTGAAAGATCCATTTCTTTACTTTCTAAAATGGCTACAATTTTCTACCTTCCATGTTCCGTTATACCTATATTGTCAATGAATATTCAATAGCTATTGAAATTTGATATAAACACAGAACAGGGAAAGGGTTAAATGAAATTTTACAACAGCATATAACCAATAGAATTTTTGGCCCCTGTCACAAGCAAACAGATCAGACCCTGATAAGACATTTCCTACAGGAGCTGTCTGACCTGGGTCTACTCTATTTACAAAGGTGTAAAATTGTGTATATTTGAAATAAAAGGGACAGTAAAATTACACACTAGACGCTTGTCATCATGAGGACAATCATTTGTGGCCTGCAACATGCATAGCACATACATTTAACCCTTTCCTCCATAGGCTATTTTTAGATCCAACCTCGTTCAATGAATCAAGGAGCATTAGCTAGAGAAAAGGAAAACTTGAGAATTTTGTAGTTTGAAACCATTGTGATAAATAGAGCATTTGCTCCTATAGGAGCAAATGCTCTATTTATCACAATGGTTTCAAGAAATGACTATTACAGAGGCGTAGAAACGCGTATTTGTGGAGGAAAAGGTTAAACCCTTTCCCTGTGGAATACCGGTATTCATAAATAATGACATCATGAATATCTATTAGCTGAATTTTTATAATTGCATAATAATATACACATGAATTTTTGGTGTTGGTAGAAACTGTAGAGTCAGGTCTGTCATAATTTCATAAGAAAATGGCAGACTCTGGGAAAGGGGTAAAAGTGTCATAGTAACCAGACTTTAGATGTACATTATATGCTTGGCTCATGTACAATATCCCATTACTACACCATTTAACTCCTTTGCAAAAAAAGATCCTGATCAGATAGCTCTTTCTGCTTTAAATATTGAATTATATAGATATGATTTTAGTTTCTGCCATGGCCAAAATTTCATAGGTTCACTTGCCAATATAATTTTTTTTTTTTTTATTGAGAATCATGATGTCATTATTTCTTACATGAATATCCATAGCGTAAAGAGTTAAATACCTTGTATATTCCAATGGTAAGTGCGTATAGAAATTGCTTTCAAGCCTTTGAAAATGGGATTGAACCCTTTACTACATGTGCAAAGAATAATGACATCCTGAATATTGATTAAACTATTTCTTATATTAAAGGGCACATGAACAGGAGAAATTTTGGCGATGGCAGAAGCTGTAGAATCATATCTATATTATTTCATAAGCAAACAGAGCAGACCCTGATCAGATGGCTCCTATAGGAGCCATCTGATCTGGGTCTACTCTGTTTGCAAAGGCTTAGAAAAGTGTATTTATGGAGTAAAGGGTTAAAAGTATATCTCTTCTTACAATAAACATTCCTTGTGTGAAGCAGATATTACAACATAGCTGTCTCACTAGTTGCTGTTTGCAAGGTCACAGCAGCATCAAATACCTGTGTGGTTAACCCTTTACCTCATGAATATTCATGTCAGAAATACTAACAGCATGACTATTAATTAGCTACATTTTATCGTAGCATTATGAAACAAGAGATCCATCATTATATCGCTCATCTGCAAATTGTAGCACTAGACAAAGTGAACTAGTCACAACCATCTCCATGAAGATAAGAGGGACATAGTTCTCATTTTTTCAACTGTAGATTATTCAATTTGTTCAAAATGCATGGTAGTCATAATTAATTCTCAATATGGTCATCAGAGGACTATTCCTACCAAATACATGTACCATTCAAATTAGATCATCAGGTTTGAAGGTTTTTAAAAATTTGCTATAATCATGGTTATAAGGAAATTAGCTCCACCACTGGCGGCTATGTTTTTTCAGGGAACAGCATCGTTTTAGCAAATTTGATACAGAATCACCAGGGAACTATTCCTACCAAATGCCATTAAAATTGGACTACTGGTTTTAGAAAAGATTTCTAAAGATTTCTCTATAGTCATATAAGGAAATTGAATCCAAGATGGCGAAAGACAAAGCATGGCCTGAGGCTGACTATATAATTCCCAATTTAGAAGAAGCCTGTCTTTTTCTCAGAAATTAGGGAAATCCAAGAAAATGTAAAATTCGTTCTACGCCAATGTACAAAGAACTTTGGCAGAACAGGTTTTTTATCAATATCTCTCTTGCAGGTCAACAGTCATGTATGTTCTTACACGTGTCCGCACCTTGCCGTAAAGCTCCCTTAGTAAGCATGGTGGTAAATAAATGAATGAAGCCAATCTATGTTTTTGATGTTAAAATTCATGGTAATCTGTAAACAAAGTAATGGGGAGACACTATATTTTGGCCAAGAGGATAGAAAAATTATTTCAGAACCAGGATGGCTGTTTACATGGACTAAACACATTTGTCTGCGCTGAAACAAGCAACCTCGGTAGCCATTGGAAATGATGGGTGAGAGCTTTCGAACTTTACGCGGATGGAAAGGGAATAATAGACAAGAAGCAGAAAAAGACTCTTCTGTACTGCATACTGCAGGTTCAAGATGTATTCTATACGCTGACCATGGAAACAGGAGTGGACGCATACAAAGACGCAGTGAGTGCACTGAATGATCACTTTACATCACAAGTAACAATACATTACAAGATTGAAAGAAAAGGCTACCACATGTAAATATGAAGATGATGGAATAACAGATTCATGACCAGGTAATAGAAAAATGCTACTCACTACTTAGACTGAAACTTTTAGAAAAGTGGAAACATTGACATTAAAACAAGTGAGTGGGATTGCCAGGGCAATGGAACAAGCAGAATCACAAGCATGTCAGATGGAAGGTGGGAGAATGGAAGTAAACAAATTGTCAATGTAAAAGTTCATGGATAGTAGTTCCATCTCAGGATCAGGGAATAAGATATATGTTCAGTCAGAGTCTGAGGATTTCATTAATGAATCTGTTCAGTCAGAGGATTTCATTAATTACTCTAGTCAAACTGCTAGTCAACCTAATGGTCAAAATAGGAGTCACACTGTTAGTCAAAGTGACACTGATCAGAAATGTCCATCTGAGACTATGCAGCCAGTCAGACAGAGGGAAAAGCCTGCTAAGTTTGAAGGGTTCATTATGAAATAAAGCAAATAATGTTATGTATGGGAAAGACAATACAAGTGAAGTTTTATAGGGGCAATGTTTGATAACCTAACATTTTATTGAACCACCTGCTAACTCATGATTTTCCACAAGAGAATGGAAGTGAAAGGTGAAGGTCATTACGGAAAATATTGTTAGAAGAAGTTGTTCCTTCGAAAATCTATATGAACCCTTTCCCTGTTCTATGTTTACTTCAAATGTCAATACCTACTGAATATTCATGGACAAAATAGTTATAATGAAATATGGAAGGTGGAAAATTTTAGCCATTTTAGAAAGTAAAGAAACAAATCTTTCAAATTCCATTAAGCAAACAGAGCAGACCCTGATCAGATGTCTACTATAGGAGCTGTCTGGTCTGGGTCATGCAAATAAATGCGTGAAAACACATTTATATCAGGGAAAGGGTTAAAGTGTCACAAAATTCGAGAACTATCAAATTAATTACACCAGTGTGCACACAAACACTTTTATGTGGAATTCGTTGGACAATAGGAGCATGCTATCACTTGATTCGGACGATACAAATGGATTTTTATTTTCAGTCTGACTTTGATACTGTTCAGCAGAAAGTGTTGCAGAGAGCCAAAGAACTTTGTTGGTTGAAAGCTGGGAAATCCAGCAAAACCGCTACATGATCGGACATTGAAGAACAGGCAAGAAATTTGCCGATTGATTCAAACTTTTTTGCGACGAAGGGGGAAACAAACCTGTTATGTAACAAAGGGATGCTGATTTAGAAGTATCAAATGTAAACACTCCCACATCAGAACAAGTCCATGTAACCATGGACGGAAATAAATGATGTGACCATTTCATGGGATAGACTTTCCAAAAAGGAAAAACCTAGAACAGACGAACCAACAACATGTTGATATTTTGTCCAATAAGGTTTTAAACATGGCTCAGTTACAGAAAAAACTGGACAAATAGCCGCCATGCGAAGTATTTCGTCCGTCTGATAACATTTCGCAGCACGTCATCGATGAATCTTCTTTGGATCGGGGTGAAAGTACCAATGATTTGGACCAGCTGATGAGTTGTCAAAGCGAAAATAGAACTTTTTTTAACAATTAGGAGGAAAGCTATAAGGAGGAAGTAACGTTTGGACCAGAAGTCAAGGACAAACTGGTGGAGCCAATAATGCTGTAGACAAATGTCTTCAGTTTGAAAACATAATATTTAATTCAAAAATATTGTCAAAAAATGTGCATTCCAAAAGTAAGTTGGGAACTCTGGCAATCGTTTAAACCTACACGATCTGCTGATCTTGCAATGCAAACTTGCCAGAAATATATAGGGATGGCAATGGTTCTGGTTATTCGGTATCTGGAAACAATCATGCAGGATGGAAATGTTAACAACATAAAAGACATGTTGAAAGACACAACTGTATAACTGCAGATACCTAAAAGACTGGGCAAGAATAGAAGGCTCAGAAAACATCACCTGGTCTTGCAAGAGTGGAGCTAAGATCAAAGATACTTTAAATTGGGTGAAACAAACACAAGAAAGTAAATTTAGGGGAAAACTGAAATATCTTTGGCTAGGAACCTGTGACCTTACCACAAAAGAATCGCAAAGACCAGGATACATTAATTTGACAAGCCGGACTCATCCACTGTCGAATACATAATTGCAAAATATATTGAGTTAGTGGTGTTTCTAAAATCAATCGGGTGTACTGCAATAACTGCAGAAACTCCCATCTTCTCTATATCATATTGGAATAGAAACAAAGGACACCCAGATCAATTTAAAGAAGAAGATCAACTTTTGGCAGACCAAATAAAAGAATTGAACCAAAGAATAGCAAACATCAACATAGAAAACAGACAGATAACACCCAAGTTCAAAATAGACCTAATATCAAGCAGGACAACTTATCATACAAATTGGAAACTCTTAAAGGACGGAATCCATCCAGCCCCACTACTAGCAGAAACATGGTGTCTGAAAATATTTCAAAACATATATAACAAAAACAGATAAAAATGTCATCCAAGGGAAATATTAGTGCAATGTCCAGAAGAACTCCATATACATCTAGGAACAACTCCAAGAACAATTTCACCAAAGAGAACTGCAACAGGTCAAAATTAAAAAAAAACCAATTCACCAAAGATGCTCCAAAAAACGTTTTCAGTCATTGTCTGTGGACACATGGATTTGTGAACTGTGTAAAGATAATTTTAATGACCCAAATGATAAACTCATGGAATACCAAAGGTGCAAGAACCACTTCTGTATTGGATGTCTGGGAAAATCAGGGAAAGAATACAACCTCTTTACAAATAGTGATTTGATGTGGTTTTGCCCACCTTGCAAAGAAAAAGTTGAAAAAAAATATAATCACTGACTGAAAGATAGAAGAAACCTGCAAAAGTATGATGGAAGCATGGTAAAAATGGAAACAGAGATAAGTGGGAAATGTGACAAAAAGGAAGCTAAAACAATTGTGAAAATAGAAATAGAAAAACAACTTCCATCAGCAGTCAAGACTGAATTAGAAAAACAATTGCCAGAATAAGAAGTCTCCAAAATAGTACAAAAAAGAAATATCTAAAGAAATATCTAAACACAACAAAAATAGCACCAAAACAAGACATAAACACACTAGTAAACGAGATCAACTTGACTAAGATTTCAGGCTTTGGTATTAAAACACTTTTCAGTTGTGACAAAGTTTTATTTGAAGAAGGGAAGAATGTAGTGTTTGTATGTTATATTAAGACAAGAACAGACACACAAAATGTAGCGCTTATAAACTAATTCCTTGTTTTAGTATAGTCCGTTCAAGCATGTGAAGTAAGCATACTGGTAAATAAATGAATGAAGTCAATCAATGTTTTTTAAGTTTAAATCCATGGAAATCTGGAAATAAAGTAATAAGGAAGACTCTATAAAGAATACTATTCTCTTTTTTATACACCTTTTTGTTGATTAAAGATTCAATATTTTATATTATGTGAATATAATTTTGTTGAAAACATTGTAAGGTGCTGAGTGGGATGGCTCTCCGACTAGCCATCAACTGTCAAAAAAAGCATGATACAAAGATCATTTCTGTAAAGTTTGGTTACATTCTGCCTTGTGGTTTCAGGAGATGTTGTTTAAAGCAATTGTTGATGGATGGACAGACAGACAGTCAGACAGACGGTTGGCCGGCCTCCAGACAGTGGGCGATCACAAAAGCTCACCTGAGGCTCTGAGTGAGCATACTCAGGTGAGCTAAAAAGGAATCTTTTACCATGACAGAAACTGTTCCTTTTACTATGACAGAAACTTTAGAATCAGATCTTTGTTATTTCTTAAGTAAACAGAGCCGACCCTGATCAGACAGCTCCTACAGGAGCCGTCTAATCTGGGTGTACTCTGTTTGCAAAAGTGCAAATAATTGTCTCTATGGAGTAAAGGTTTAATTGCACAACTATTCATAATCATATCCATGTCCTTTGCATTACAATCTAAGGGATGGCAAACACAAATATTCTATCATTTGACTCGGCCACTCAATTAACATATTAAACTTTTAACAAATACTTATATACCGTACTGAATAGGATTTTATCACTAAAAGAATTTCTACTGACTGGACTCATGGTGCAAAAGCACTTCAACTCCTTTCTGTAAAATGTTTTATCAGGTCAAAATTTCATTTGCTTAATTTTCATGCAGTATTCAAATGACTTTAAAATAAGGAAAACAAGATGCTAACATATGCTAAAGGCCATTCCTTCCATGAATAGCAAAGGAAGCATTGACCTTTTGCAAGCCAAGAAAATTGTTGTTTGTCATTAATTTCCTCTCATTCATATATTCAAAACTGAATGAAATAAAGTATCTTTCTCCAAAAGATATTATCTATTCAAATAGACTACCTGTAGATCTGAATGATATCTCAAGTTTATAATACCTAGGTCCAAGGTTATAAAACTTCTGAGTCTGAGTAGGAGATCATTCTCAAGTATCTGATTGGTCAGATTCTGAGCAAGCGCAGAATCTGACAAATCGGATACTTGAGAATGATCTAAGACTCAAGCAAACAGTTTTATAACCTCAGGGCCTAGTGTCTCATCTATTCCCAATTAGACTTAACTTCATTCCTAACATGAAAATCCTACCTGTCGGAACCTTTGCCATGTTAAACAAATATATTTGGCAAAGTTTTTCAAAGGTAAGTGGCAGTGTGCAGACATGTTGTTAAAAAATAAAGTAATATAAAAACTTGTCATAAATTATGCATAAATTACAAAGACAAAAAACTCAATCCAAAAACTACCAAAAGGGCAGAAACTTGGTTAATACTTTTTGTTCGGTGACAAATACAGGTACATTTGTATGTTCAATTCTTTGTTTTAAGCATAAAGCCCTTTCAATACTAACACTCTCTCTGCTCTATGTTTATTACAAATTTCAATACCTACTGAATATTCATGGCAAAATAAAATAGAAAATTGTAGCTATTTTAGAAAGTAAAGATACAGATATTTCAAATCCCATTAGCAAACAGAGCAGATCCTGATCAGACGGCTCCTATAGGAGCCATCTGATCCGGGTCTACTCTCTTTGCAAATGCAAGGAAACACGTTTATATGAAGGAAAGGGCCAAGTAACTGTCTTCAAAACTGCTGTTTTGCTGAAAGTAAGTTTTCTTCCGTTTTTCAAAAACCGTGTCCGAGTATCAAATAATCTGGATCCTGGAGAGATGCACAGGTACTCATTCTGTGTAGTTTTGAAACCAATGTGATAAATAGAGCATTTGCTCCATAGGAGCAAATGCTCTATTTATCACATTGGTTTCATAACGAATTTTACAGAGGTGTCAGTAGGAGGGAATGGGTTAATGACCCTATATGACTTTTAAAAGAAATAGGTCATACATGATTAGGCCATGAATGATACAGTAAAACCCTTCCAGACCATACATTGAAATCAGTATTAAAGTCAGCCTTTAAGACAGGTGGCAGCTTAATGCAGTCTGAGAAGATTTGGAAGTTTTCTGCAGGATTTTCATCCTGTTTTAAGCGGCCATCAGCTTAAATTAACTAATTCTTCTCTACTAAAATTCCTGTTTAGAGGGGTTTTACTGTATCTTGTATATTTCAATTTGCATTCTACTTCAGCACAAAGCCATGTGATGGCCTCATATCTGCTCTCTCAGGTCATTGGCATTCTAGCTCTCACTGTAATCAGTCCCACAGGTGTCTGTTTTTTTCTTAACGTGTAGTGAAAGTCTCAGTGCCTTCACAGGACTAAGAGTTTAATGGTTGTTACTGCATTAAAATTTTATTTCATTTATAGAATAATTTTGTGAGTTAACTGAGAAGATACTTCCGCCATACATGCGCATCAGTCTGATTCTGCTTCATATTGAAGCACGTTTGCAGTTCGAAAATTGTCTGGTGTTTTTTTTTTGTATAACAGCTTGTCAGCACACGCAGTGTTTGTAAGGAACTATATTTAATATTTCTGTGCCACTAAACCGACGATGTTGGTCACAAATCATCATCAAATAATGATTTCGGAGAGGGAAAGCGCAGGCGAAGAAAGCACCTGATACTACTGCTGAGGAGAAAATAAAGAAAGATTTGAATGATAATCTTATCCTCGAATGCCTTAAAAACATTCAATAATCGCAAAACACCATTACTAAAAGAATGGACGATATCGAGACGGAACAACAGTCCTACGATATATATGATCAAGGTTATGAGAGTTTTATCGATGATGGAAATAGTTTTCTCATACATCGTAGTTTAATTAGTGTTACATTTGTTTGTTTGACAATCACTTCTATTAACTGGACATAAAAGGGAATATGGATAGCACAAATATTTCAGCCAGTTTGTCTGCATCAATGGTGCCTCCCACAGGGACTAGCACCATACAGAATGCGGAGGACATTTCCTTTGCGGAAAATGAGAAAGAACACTTAAATGACATTAGTGATTCCGAAATTGTAGCAGACAGAACACTCTGTGCATAAACCGGCTAAGTCCAGGAAACAGACAAATAGAGCTGAAGTTAACATGGATACAACTGTCCCTACCCAGCATGATATACATGTACTGGCTATAAGGAAAGAGCAAAGGGCACAAATGTCCCTTATGCAGACTTTGGTAGAGAAATTTGGGGACATAAAATCAAATGTTGACTATGTTGTTGATGCTTCTACTGATGAAGACAGTGTTGATTGGATAGATGCGGTGGCTGGCAATTCTGCTGAAAACAGCAATGCTTGTCCACCTTCATCTGCAATTGATCTCTTCCAGGATTAATCGTCCGCCTAGTCACTTGAGAAGAATCTGCTGATTTATTCGAGCTAGCTCAAAAGTTACTGAGCTCCAGTAAAAGAAAAGATCCGAGTTGGTTAAGCACTATTTGGTTCCCAAAAATGTGCCAGGCCTTCAGACACTCAAAATCAACCCAGAAATTTGGAGAGCTATAGAGTCTAGTACCAGGTCGAAAGATCTCAGGCTGCAAAAAATTCAGCAATTTTCATTGACTTCCATGGTGCCTATGCTACGGGTTAGTGGTAGCAAGAAATAATAAAGACACATAGGACATTAAGAAAATAAAGTGGCTTATTGTTATTGTCAATATAGCCCTGACTAGTTTATATGCAAGGGAGATAAGTGCATCACAATGATGCCATTAGTAAAAGAGTTGTCTTTCTTAGTTACGCTCAAAGACAGGAAGTTTTACAACTTTTACTTCCCTTTTCTTAAGAATATTTACAGGCATTGCTCGGAACAATTTGAAGAAATAAAAATCCATAGTATCTGAAGATAACAACAGATACAATTTTCACAAATGCCAGGGAGAGAAAAGGGAGTTAAAAGGAAGGCATCAGCAACAGCTGATTCTGGAAATAACAAGAGAGGATCGCAGGACAATGCAGAAATTGTCCACCTGCTGCAGCTAGAGGCCACCATGGACCAGGCCAGTGATCCTCAACAAAATAAACAGGGTAATACAATTGATTTACAGAATAAGGAGACAGTTAATGTTGATTTCCAAACAATAATTCAGGAATCACTAAATTTGCCTTTTGAAAAACCTGAATTTGTAAGGTGTGGCGGGGACTATTTAGGGTTCTCATGTGCCTGATCACATAAAAACAAAATTAACAACGATTAATTCATAGTAATTAATCAGGTTTATTTCTGCAGTAATTTCACTGCAGAAAGGGATCGTCTTAAAAGCAGACTACAACTCAGCTGCCGCAGAAGAAATCAGAAATGGTACAGTCAAGTCCTGCAGGCGATGAAGTGGTGTTGAGCAAGGAGAGAGAAGCTGGTGAGTCTGTCATAGACTTTGCGTCTGCTATGGTAAATGCGGGCTTGCTACAGGGGAATCAGGATGCTTTTAACGTGCCAAATCTGCCTATGGGTACTAATGTCCGGGGACAGAGCCCCTCATGTGTGCCTCCACAAACCGGCACATTGTGGCCGGTCTGTTTTAACCGAGGTTACGGGTAATAAATGAGCTTTTACGTTTATCCCAGGATAACATTGCTGTGTACCTTCTGGCATCGCTAAAACAAAAAAATTTGCAAGGGCGAATTCATGAATTTGTCGTTGTTGAAGGGTGCAGTGGAGCTGTCCAAGTTTTGTACTGGCTCGCAGCTTCGACTGACGGGCGAGGGGGTCATTGAATCGACCCCTAGGGAATGTAAAGATAAAGTCAATTCAATAGAGCGGTGGACTGATGCTTTCATCATCTACTGCTCGGTGTACCTGTCTGCTCACCCCAATAAGGTATTTGAGCTGTTACATTACATGTCTACCATTCGGGAGTGTGCATTTCGAGTGGGTGGGTGGGCCTGGAAAGTTTATGATGAACAATCCAGAATCAGACAGGCTGTTGCGCCTCAGTCTTGGGCAACTTTGAATAGTGACCTATGGCTGTGGTGCACACAGGTCCCTGTAGTCTGTTTGAGTGTCCAACCCCCTACACTGACAATCTCTGTAGGGACTACAACAATGGAGTCTGCCGGTGGCAGAATTGCAAACACCAGCATGCATGCATTGGCATATGAAATAAAGAACTACTGACATCTCCAAATCCTCAAAAAACAGATTTTGAGAACTTCAAAAACTGTTGCCTCATTGGCTTTATCAACAGGGGCTCGTGCCCAGAGTTTGGTGGCTTCGAAAGTCTCTAACATGGTCAAGCAGACCATCTGTGTATGTTTCCATTTCACTGAATTATTGAAAAACACCAAGCAGGGTAAAAGTTTTTTGGCTTCCATCTAAAAGAAGATGCATGTATCAGTGCAAAAATTATAATAAATTCTACAGAAATTTAAAAAGTTTAAGAAGACACTACATGTACCTTGTGTACCTGCCATGTTATTTTCGAAATTTTATCTGTTTGAATTGTGAAAAGAAAATTGACTCAGAGATTCAATTATTAAAACATTATTTTAATTTTAATAGGAGGCATCAAAACAAACTAGAAACAAGAGGGCCATGATGGCCCTTAACCGCTCACCTGTTCATAACAGATTAATTATTTCAATGACAGATTACATAATTTGAAAAATCTTGGCAGAAAACCATTAGATGATGCTACATACTAAATATAAATACTAAATATAAAGAGTCTAGACCTTACAGATTTGGAGGAGAAGATATTTTAAAGATTTTCCTATGAAAAACTGTTAAGTCCCAGGGCGGGGTCATTTTTGATCCGGGGTTCATAATTTGAAAATCTTGGTAGAGGACTATTAGATAATGCAACATACCAAATATCTAAGGTCTACTTGCCTTACAAGTTCAGAGAAGACTTTTAAAGATTTTTAAGAGAAGAAGATTTTTTAAAACTTTCCTATGAAAAACTGATATGCCCCTGGGCGGGGCCATTTTCAACCCAGGGGACATAATTTGAACAATCTTGGTAGAAAACTATTAGATAGCGCTACACACCAAATATTAAAGGTCTCTGCCTTACAGTTTTGGAGAAGAAGATTCTTAAAGCTTTTCATATGAAAAACTGATAAGCCCCAGGGCAGGGCCATTTTTGACCCAGGGGTAATAATTTGAATAATCTTGGTAGAAAACCATAAGATGATGCTACAAACCAAATATCAAGGGCCTAGACCTTAGATTTTTAAAGATTTTCCTATGAAAAACTGATAAGCCTCGGGGCGGGGCCATTTTTGTCCTGGGGGTCATAATTTGAACAATCTTAGTAGAGGACCATTAGATCATGCTACATACCAAATACTAAAGGTCTATTCCTTACATTTTCAGAGAAGAAGATTTTCAAAGATTTTCCTATGAATAACTGATACGCCCCAGGGTGGGGCCATTTTTGGCCCAGGGGTCATAATTTGAACAATCTTAGTAGAGGACCATTAGATCATGCTACATACCAAATATCAAAGGTCTATGCCTTACAGTTTCAGAGAAGAAGATTTTTAAAGATTTGCCTATGAAAAACTGATAAGCCCTGGGGCGGGGCCATTATTGTCCTGGGGGTCATAATTTGAACAATCTTAGTAGAGGACCATTAGATCATGCTACATACCAAATACCAAAGGTCTATGCCTTACATTTTCAGAGAAGAAGATTTTTAAAGATGTTCCTAAGAAAAACTGATAAGTCCCAGGGCGGGGCCATTTTTGGCCCAGGGGTAATAATTTGAACAATCTTAGTAGAGGACCATTAGATCATGCTACATACCAAATATCAAAGGTCTATGCCTTACAGTTACAGAGAAGATGATTTTTAAAGATTTTCCTATGAAAAACTGATAAGCCCTGGGGCAGGGCCATTTTTGTCCTGGGGGTCATAATTTGAACAATCTTAGTAGAGGACCATTAGATCATGCTACATACCAAATGTCTATGCCTTACAGTTTCAGAGAAGAAGATTTTTAAAGATTTGCCTATGAAAAACTGATAAGCCCCGGGGCGGGGCCATTTTTGGCCCAAGGGTCATAATTTGAACAAATTTTGTAGAGGACTATTAGATCATGCTACATACCAAATATCAAAGGTCTATGCCTTACAGTTTCAGAGAAGAAGATTTTTAAAGATTTGCCTATGAAAAACTGATAAGTCCTGGGGCGGGGCCATTTTTGGCCCGGGGGACATAATTTGAACAATCTTTGTAGAGGACCATTAGATCATGCTACATACCAAATATCAAAACTCTTGGCTTTGTAGTTCCAGAGAAGAAGATGTTTAAGTAAATTGTTGACGCCCGCACGTACGCACATACGCACGACGCCGGACATAGGATCATCCCAATAGCTCACCTTGGCACTTTGTGCCAGGTGAGCTAAAAAACAACATTTAGAAGTGACTGACACAAGAAAAACATATATGGAATTAAACAACAACTGAATTAATATCATTCATCTTGCTGAAAAATACAAAGTGTACTTCATTAGCAGGAGATTTTCAACAGATAAAAATTACTGTAACAACAATGTCCACTAATACATTGACCAGTGACAGTATTGGTGGTCATGTTGACACTGACAATGGTAACCACAGTATGCAGGATTTAATCACTATCAACTTCCCGGCAGGTCAGGAACCAGCCCCAAAATCATCTAGAGCAACTGCGCAGCTATAAACCTGATCGGACTACAGCCAGATGTACCATCACCACCTCAGCTTGTGACTCAACCAGTCAGAAAACCCCAACATTGGATGAAAGTGGACAATGCTGTTGCAGAAAACTGGAGGAAATTGAAAGAAAAATTAATGACCATGCATTCCAAATGGAACGACGTCTTGAAAGGATGGCAGAGACTCTTCTGTCAGTGGCACAGCAGGCTCTAAAATATCACCAAAGATTAGCACAGACATATGTAAATTGACAAATTCACACTCAACAATTGGCTTACCAAATCCGTAGCTACAATTTGGTACTCATTGAAGCTACAAGAAATGCTTTCGCCAACAATTGAGCCGACAAGAAATTGTATATAAGCCAGTCATTTTTTTGTGTGCAGATTCTTAAATTATGAGAAAATATGATAAAATTCTAGAAGAATTACAAGTGCATGTTTTGTGACACTTTCTCAATTTTAGAATGTTATTTCCTGTGTTCAAAACTCAGAATGGATATATTATGTGAACATCACGGTGAACAGATAAAGATTACTGTAACATTGTAACAACAATGTCCACTGATACATTGACCAGTGACAGTATTGGTAGTCATGTTGACACTGACAATGGTGACCACAGTCTGCAGGAAGTAATCACTATCAACTCCCCAACAGGTCAGGAGCCATCCCCAAATCATCAAGAACAACTGTGCAGCTACAAACCTGACCGGACTACAGCCAGATGTACCATCACCACCTCAGCTAATGACTCAACAAGTCAGAAAACCCCAGTTGCAGAAAACTGGAGGAAATTGAAAGAAAAATGAATGACCATGCATTCCAAATGGAATGACATCTTGAAAGGATGGCAGAGACTCTTCTGTCAGTGGCACAGCGGGCTCTCAAATATCACCAAAGGTTAGCACAGATGTATGTAAATGGACAAATTCACACTCAACAATTGGCTTACCAAATCCGTAGCTACAATCTGGCACTCACTGAAGCTACAAGAAATGCTTTCGCCAACAACTGAGCCGACAAGAAATTGTATACATGTATAAGCCAGGCATTTTTTGTGTGTGCAGATTCTTAAATCATGAGTAAATATGATAAAATTCTAGAAGGATTACAAGTGCATGTTTTGTGACACTTTCTCAATTTTAGAATGTTATTTCCTGTGTTCAAAACTCAGAATGGATATATTATGTGAACAGATAAAGATTACTGTAACATTGTAACAACAATGTCCACTAATACATTGACCAGTGACAGTATTGGTGGTCAAGTTGACACTGACAAGGTAACCACAGTCTGCAGGAAGTAATCACTATCAACTCCCCAACAGGTCAGGAGCCAGTCCCAAATCATCAAGAGCAACTGTGCAGCTACAAACCTGACCGGATTACAGCCAGATGTACCATCACCACCTCAGCTTATGACTCAACCAGTCAAAAAAACCAACATTGGATGAAAGTGGGCAATGCTGTTGCAGAAAATTTGAGGAAATTGAAAGAAAAATTAATGACCATGCACTCCAAATGGAACGACATCTTGAAAGGATGGCAGAGACTCTTCTGTCAGTGGCACAGCGGGCTCTCAAATATCACCAAAGGTTATAAACAGATGTATGTAAATGGACAAATTCACACTCAACAATAATTGGCCTACCAAATCCGTAGCTACAATCTGGCACTCAATGAAGCTACAAGAAATGCTTTCGCCAACAACTGAGCCGACAAGAAATTGTATATAAGCCAGTCACTTTTTGTGTGTGCAGATTCTTAAATTATGAGCAAATATGATAAAATTCTAGAAAGGAGTATAAGTGCATGTTTTGTGGCACTTTCTCAATTTTAGAATGTTATTTCCTGTGTTCAAAACTCAGAGTGGATATATTATGTGAAATCATGGTGAAATTAAAAGGGTGTTATTATTTCAAGCAAGGGTTCTTCACTGGCACAGCTGTCCAATCAGGAGCCAGACGCGCAAAACGAGCCCTGATTTCCCCTAACATCGATGACATCAGTAAAGGCTCATCAGACAATAAGGGGCTCATAAACAGCTACCTGGTCACAGGGCAGGCTGAGGCCCAGCAGGGGGACAGCCAAGACTGGCTCGACATCAATGATTTTTTTTAGGAAGCCGATGAAATCGGTGAGGAAATTTCTCCTGAACAGGCAAGCTTGGCCAATAAGGTTTAATAGGCAAAAGCAAAGGAGCAGAGGGCCAAGGTCCTGGCAACTAAACATCAGAAACCGTCCAACATGGAAAATCTCCAATTCCCTAGAGTTGAGGAACCACTATGGCGGTAGTTAAAACGCGAGACTAAAGCAATTGACAATGCCTCCCAAAAAATGCAGGCATCATTATATCAGGCTACAGTCACTGTTTTAAAAATGATGCAATGGATGAAACAAAAGGTAGTGTCAATGGAACTCCAGGACTTAGTGGGAGACACTTTCAAAGTGCTTGTGCAGGCAGTTGTCCACTCCAATGAGGCGAGAATGGACAATATCAAAAGGGACTTACTACCGGCCAAATGACCTTTGTGTGTCCATAAACCATCGGCAACAAAACTATTCGGTGAAAAACTCCAGGCCAATATCCATATTCTTAAGGAATCAAAAACCACTCTGACCTAATTACTACCACGAAGACCTTTTTATTCAAGAGGGGAGGGGCCAGAATTACAACACATACAACCACAACAAAACCACTCAAGGGAATGCCTCTTCCCATCAGCCAAACAAACACTAATCGAGCAAGCACCGGTTGACACGCTGGATGAGTTTCTATCGAATAACTTCATAAGACCTAAAAAAGAAGGACGTGTGCGTGCGATATTAAATCTCAAATCGTTTAATGAATGGTTTGTTGATAAACTTCACTTCAAAGTGGAATCGTTACGATAAGCGCTTATGGCTATGAGACGGAATGGTTATATGGCTTCTATTATTATTCTACACGTATATGTATTTCAATTGCTGATAAGGAAGGTCACATATTCCATGACAATACGGAGTGGATGTTGTCAACTACAGTTTACAAAGATAGCAGAAACATATTTCTTACCAGATATTGCCTTATTTGCCTTAAGATTGTATCACCAAATTGACAGGTATATTTCTTGGTGACCAGATCCTGGTGCAGAAAGTGTTAATGCCTTAAATAGTGATTGGTCATACTATAGGTTCTATGCCTTTCCACTTTTCAGTCTGATAGGCAGAGTTCTGCAAAAGATCAAACAAGACGAGGCAAAGAGACTTATCAGAGTACCACGTTGGACCACCCAGTTGTGGTAACCAGTGTTATCACAAATGTGTGTTCAAGCTCCACAGAATATCGCTTGTCAAATGAACCTACTAACACTTCCATATGCAAAGGACAGAGTTCATCTCTGTATAAACGCTTAACATTGCTAATAAGGGCTATTGTTTTAAATAGGCCAATTTATAACGAGAACATAAATTGCCTCGCCGATGCTGACTGGTGTGATTCTTACGGGTTAGTAAAATTCACACTTCACTGTTCAGCTTCCAATTTTTAGATACGATAAATTACTCGCGTAAATTTTAAAAAATCTTATTAAATCTTCTTGTTTCTGCGACCATCGGCTTTCAAAAACTTAATTGACATTTGGTACCTGAATTATGCCACGCCAACAGCGTATGAGATGAGGAGCCATACACTCGTCAAACTGTACCTTAGCGGCAAACAGGCACAAGGAGATCAGCAAGTAATAGTGCTACAAACATGGGTGGGGGAGATCGGGAAGAGCCTGCTTAAGTTATGCAAAATAATATCCCGGAGTTCGTGGGCCTGTCCTCTAATGATCAGACATCTGATAATGTTGATCAGATTTCGGGTAATGTTTTTCAGAGATTTTCAATAGCGTTGTAGCCAGTCAACAAAATGAATCGATTTTGAGTTGACAGTTTGCACTGCCCGAATTGGCAGTTAAATGTGTAAATGACCGTATGTCGCTTCACGTTTCCGTTGAGCGCTGCCAAAAAATTTGGCTTGGGGAATATTTTGATTGGGCTTTATTATTGCGTGGGTCATCCAAATCTCCGTCAGCACAGTCAAATTTGTTTGTTGATGAACAGGATCAGATTCAAATTAAACAGAAGTTAACAAAATCTATAAGCAACATCAGGGAATGGACCGATGCCTTCCTGATTCATGCACCTATACTGGTTAGAAAGGCACCTGAAAAGGCTGGAGAAATGTTTCAGTATATATCATTGATCAGGGAGGCTGAAAGTCACTAGGGTAACACTTTGGCATGGGAAATATATGATGAAAATTTTCACATTGCTAATATATCATGTGTCAAGGAAAATTATCATGGCAGAGGATTATCAGATAGTGCCATTGATGTAATTATGCATTCATGGAGAGGAAAAACTAAAAAACAATATCAAGTACATCGTGTTGGCTTTTGCAGGCCATGATACCTTGCAGTTTAAAGGACACAGTACCAGGTCTACATCAACAAGTGCAGCCTTCAGGACTGGAACAACTGGGCAGACTATTATGACCACTGCTGGATGGTCATTTCATTGTTCTTTTCAAAGTTTTATAACAAACAGATGGTCTCTGCACCGTTTGCAGAGAGTGTGTTGAAAGCAGACTATAAGGACTAACTTTATTTTTATTTCATTTAGTTGTTTTCTTATGTGCTGCAAGGACGAACAAGGTGGTCAGGCAGGGAAAGGGGAAGGCCTTACGCCAGGCCTTCCACATCGATCACTTCAGACAGCAGCGTTATGCAGGGAGGAGGTGATAGAGAAGTTGAACAACAACAACCGGCAGAAATCGTTCATTTGGCCTCTGGCGAGGCCAGTAGTGGTAACAGAACAGAGACTCCCTTTCAATCATTATTTTCTCTTAATACCGCTAGTAACAATCATTGCCATCACGCATCGAACGAGTCTGTTCCTTTTGATTTACACGCCTCAGCTTTCCTTTGTGTTGATGACTCATTAACCATCCATGTGTCACAGGATATTATCCATAAAATATGGGCAGGTGAATTTATTCACTTATCCCTTCTCCTGAAGAGGGATGTTAATCAGACCACTGCTTCAACATTTGTTGTCAACAAGAGGGGAGAGCTCGAGTTAAAGAAAAAAAACTCCTAGATCATTAAACAATATTCGGGACTGGACAAATGCCTTTTTAGTTTTTTCGGCAATTCTAATCCAGAAATCGCCTGAGACAGCCATAGACCTCCTACAATACATGGCCATTATAAGGGAGGCAGAAACTTGTTCAATGAGTAGTTTGGCTTGGGTGGCTTATGATGAAAGTTTTAGAAGGCGTCGGTCAGTGCAGCCATAGTCTTGGGCAAAGATCAATGCTGACCTTTGGTTGCGTGTGATGACTTTTCCAGCATCTCAAGCGCCATCTGTGGTCCCTCAAAGACCTACTGGTCAAATGTCCAGGCAGGTATGGCCATGTTTTGACTTTAACTCAAACTTTGGCTGCACTTTCAGGGGCTGTAGATATGAATAATGACCTGTGAGCGCAGATAGGCCTCTCTCATAATTATGAGCCCATCATCATGACTTTGTGCTTTGAAGAATCATGATCAAATTTTAATTTACAGGTAGGTCTTGTTTAATCTTTTAACCCTTTCCCTCATATAAACGTGTTTTCACGCATTTGCAAACAGAGTAGACCCAGATCAGACGGCTCCTAGAGGAGCCGTCTGATCAGGGTCTACTCTGTTTGCTAATAGAATTTGATAGATCTGTTTCTTTGCTTTCTAAAATGTCAACAATGTTCCACCTTGCATATTTCTTTATAACTATTTTGTTAATGAATATTCTTTGGGTATTGAAATTTGAAATAAACATAGAACAGGGAAAGGGTTAATTCTATGGGAGATTTTTTTTACAAAATATTTCAGGTTATTTCTCATTAGAATTCAAAATGTTTTGCATTCTTATCACAGATAACCCTTCCTCTGTTCTATGTTTATTCCAAATTTCAATACCTACTGAATATTCATGGACAAAATAGTTATAATGAAATATGAAAGGTGATATATTGTAGCCATTTCAGAAAGTAAATAAACAGATCTATCAATTTCCATTAGCAAACAGAGCAGACCCTGATCAGACGGCTCCTCTAAGAGCCGTCTGATCTGGGTCTACTCTGTTTGCAAATGCGTGAGAACACGTTTATACGAAGGAAAGAATATTTAACCCTTTGCTTCATCAATATTTATTTTAAGACATGACAAATATTAATTACCAGACCTTTTTATAGTGGCTTATGAACAAGGGATATTTTGCTGTGGCAAAAACTGTAGAGTCAGATCTACATTAATGCATAAGGGCTGTCCCATTTAAATGTATATGGGGGGGGGGGGGCATTTTAACAGCTATGCAATGGTGAGTTTCCATTCAAAAACACTACTATTTCATTGAGCATTAGTAAAAAAAACTTCTATGGGTGGGTGGCCGAATTTGAAAGTGCTTTCAAGCACCCCCACACACATTTTAATGGAACAGCCCTAAGCAAACAGAGCAGTAGGGGTGACTATTGAGTACAATTTTACTATTGCGATAGTCAGAATTAATATTGCGATAGTATTGCGATACTGACAAACTATTGAAACGGTATTGCGATAGTCAAATTATAGGGGTTTCAAGCTCATTTCTGTTTATTTTTAGCCTATTTATTTCCATTATTATAAACAACAGTGTAAGAATTTAGCTTTTAAGATTTTAGTGTTGATACAATATCTGGTATGGAAACTTTACAGTTCAACTTGGGCTGCCCTGCTTTTCTACACCATGACCACCAGTAAATATGAGGATTCAATCAAAACAATAACATGTTTTTTCTTGGGAAGCAGTTAAACAACCGTTATTGTCCTAGCATCAATGACTCGAATTCCAGTTTGCTTAGAAATGCAATGATGAAACTCACGTCAGTTTAGCGAACTTCCTACGAAAATTTCCCGAACTAAATCCATGTGTTCAATCCCTAAAAAATAATGTGTCAACTCATACAAAACTGAACTAAACAATAATAAACAGCAGTAAATTCACTAATTACTATAAAATCTCAACCTATCAGATGAAAAGGAAAGCCATTTTGAAATTGAAATGGGAACCCTAAATTCGGACCGTAAACATTTCGACCCAAATCGACACTTCCTTCCGCCATATTGTTAGTTTCGTATGCAAAGGGACGAATCGGGGAAATATTAATGCATCGTTTGGGGGCAATTTAGGAGCTTTTTATCTTTAACATTGCATTGTTAACCTATCATGACTATCGCAATATTTGTTTTACTATCGGCAATAGTATTGGTTTCTAATAATTTTGATCAATGCATTGACATCTAAACAGCCACTATTGGGATAAGTCGGTCCATCGTTACATCCCTACAGAGCAAACCCTTATAAGACAGTTCCTACAGAAGCTGTCTGAGCTGGGTTTACTGTTTGCAATGGCATGAAAGGGTGTACATGTATATGATGTCATGGGTTAAGCAGACTACAATTACTTAGAACACAAGCCGTTGCTGAACTTAATACTTCATTTGGCCTTGAAGAAGAAAAAAGTTTCATCATGAACTGGCAGTCGTTGATTTCTCTCCTGATGTTTCTGGTTTCTGCTCACTGTCTACAGTGTCAGTGCAAGGACTATTGCCAGAGCAATCCGTTGTCTCAAATGCCTTTCTGATGCTCTCAAGCAAACCAACACTGTCATTCTCTACTGGGTGATGTGACTCGAGAGATTCAAGCATCTGTAAAACAGACAAAACATGTACACACCTAAACTCTTTGCATCTTAACCTTAACTCCATAAATATGCCTTCTTTGATGCCTTTACAGAGTAAATCCTGATCAGACGATCCAATAGGAGCTATCTGATCAGGGTCTGCTCTGTTTGCTTAAGTAACTGTTGGCTGCAAAACCTGTTGTGTGCTGTAATTTTGACAATTATTTTTTTCTTTTTAATTTCTCTTTAATATAAAAATGCTGTCAAGTTTGTCAAACAGTTAAGATTCTGGTCAGATGCCAAGAAACTCGGCATCTCATCAGGAGCAAATCTGTTTGCATTGATTATCACAATTTCACTGCTAGCATATTTTTATACATATCGCAGGCAAAGAACCATTACCAGGCTGAAAATATCTGCCTGAAAAAAAAGAAGTCTGCTCAAATTGTCTGGTCTGACTATTAGCAATTTCTGTCCTGTGAGATAGGCAGAGATAACAAGCTCAGAGAATGATTTTAACTTCAAACTATTAACCATATAGGATTCTAAAAACATCCTAAGCAATAATAAACTTTACAAATCTATATCAATTATTTTACATAACTTTCATAGAGTGGTAGATGACACAAACAGCACAATATTCCAAAACTGGCATGCAATAAATACAATGAATTAAGGAAATAAAATGTTAGCGAACACAAATGGTTTCTGAATTCACAATAGTGATGACCTGATGAGATGCTGAGTTACACAGCGTCTCATCTGGATCCAAGCTATTTGCAAATGTGAGTTTGGCAGAAAAAGGGTTGAAAAGCAGGTGGCCTTTTAACCCTTTCCTCCATAAATATGCCTTTCTAAACAGAGTAGACCCAGATCAGACGGCTCCTATAGGAGCCGTCTGTTCTGGGTCTACTCTGTTTGCAGATGCATCAAAATGCGTTTACATAAGGGAAAGGGTTAAGAAACTGGCTTGTCAGCTACCTTTTCCAAGCAGGTCATCTGTTTGGCAACACTGTAAATGGAGCTGAGATCCACCCTGTTCTTGTTGGCAGTGTAACTGGTGGCCAGGTCCTGAGCCGTCAAAATGATGTTGTTAATCTCACTGATATCACAAGGTTGATTACTGTACTCAAACTTGTATGGAATATCTGAAGCAAGCACATAACTATTAATAATACATCAAAAGCAGCTGCAAATGATTTTCTATCAGCAAAAACTATAATCTTTCCCATATATCAAAGGGACAAAACTTCACCAGACCCTGAATTTTGACATTAAACAAGCACGTAAAGTTTTAAAAGGTTTGCAGAATTTGCCTCGGTTAACATCTTTCCATGACATAGATAGTCACAACTCTGATGAAACCAAGGCTTTGTTAACTTGTTTTCAACTGAAATGTAAAGAGCTAACAAAAACACATTACATTACAATGCATGAAACCAAATGATTTTTAAAACTGATATCTGTTGTGTGCATTATTTGCATTCTTTTTCATTTGTGACATATCATACAGCTGAACCTTAATTAGTGTTCAGTATTCAGACATACAAACATAGGCAAATAGTACAACTCAAGATAAAAAAAAGCCCCTGAAGGAGCTTTTTGATCAAAGTCTACACAATTTGCTACAATGTCAGTCTAACCTAAGGTTATCAAAATGATGCAAAAATGAATCATTCAGCTTTATGAACCTGTGATGAGGAGAGACAGGTCGTCCGAATACTAAGGATAATTAGGGTCACAAAATGTACCCTTATAGCATGTAACCTTTGTTTGCATTTGGATCAAAACTGTTTGAAAAGGTCATCAAATACTCAAACATAGTGTTGAAAAAGTAAATCAAGACAATTTCTATATGATCATTACAATATTAGCATATCAAACCATACCACTACAATATATGGGACAGTAGACACAACAACAGTGTTTGAAAAAGCCCATGTGTCACCTGCTGAAAGTGTCACAGACAGACGTGACAATGGACTGACTGACTAGTAGATGACACAAAAAGCATAAGCATGCCACATAAATCTTAGCATGAAACATAGGTATTAACTTACTGCAGTTGATGAGAGGGAGAATCTCACTGCTCGCTGTCAGGCAGTTGATTTCTGAACACAGACTGTGGTTACGGGGGCTGTATGGACTGACTATCATCCCCACAAAGTTACTGCCGCCCTTGGAGAACCAATCCTGCCAGATAACAGAAGACTGACTGTACAGTACTTAGCATGATTATAACAAGTGCCTTCTAAGAAGGGCTGCAATTGAAGTTTGGATTAAAACAATAAGATTAATCTTGAAATCTAACAATAGTCTACACCCAATCAGCTTAATAACCCTTTCCCAGTTGAATATTCATGTAAGACATAATGATATCATAGCTATTAATAGCTGATTCTTTATAAAAGCTTATTTACACCACATCTTTTGGGTATTGGTAGAAAATGAAGAGTCTGGTCTATTATAATTTCATAAGCAAATAGAACACCCTGATCATACAGCTCCTACAGGAGCCACCTGATCTGTGTCTACTCTATTTGCAAAGACATGAAAAAGTGTTTATAGGAAGTAAAAGGTTAAGTTTTCAAAAATACTCCAATCAACCAATTATGATAATATACATCTCTTTTACTATTAAATGCTCATTAGTACCTGAAATTTCAGCTGGGTCTCTATATCTCGCACTGATGGGTTTGGGGCAAATGTTGGATGTGAGTGGTACCACCCAACAACATCCATTCCGGATCCCAGAATCTCCTCACTGGCCTGGGTCTGCGAAACTACAGACAAGAAGAGAATATTATCAAGCCTATTTCTAACTGATTTTAACCATTTACTCCATGAACAAGCCTTTCTACTCCTTTATGAACAGAGTAAACCTAGATCAGACAGCTCCTATATGAGCCATCTGATCTGGGTATGCTCTGTTTGCCTATGAAATAAGAGATATGATTCTACAGTTTCTGCCATAGCCAAAAATGCACGTGTTCATGTGCCATTATACAAATAAACTAACTACATGTAATATCAATTGTGTCATTATTTCTTCTATGAACATTCATGGAGTAAAGGGTTAAGTAGACTCTTATTTTGCCCTTGAAAAATTAGCTTTCTGAAGAAAGAACAAGAGTACCGCATACGGTACATAATACGCCCACTTGCAAACTTTCTCTGATTCAACATGCCTTATAAGTGTTGACATTTTCTAATCTGTGCTTCAGATCTTGATTTCCATATTAAGGTGATACTATTTTTTAAAAATCTTATTAAATAAAAAAGTTACAGCTAATCCTCATTTTTGTAAAGTGCAACGGCCATAACTCTGTAAAGACAAACTGAATGAACCTCAAAATAAACTCAGCTTCAAATTTTGTTGGTTAAAACATTTGTGTTAAGTTTCATTTATATCATTTTAATAGTTTTCCCAGAAAACAACAGACAAACTAAAAGTTGACCGACTAACAAAGCAACGAACACAAGAAGTTCAAGGACCATAACTTTAGAATAAAATGACATATCAAAACCCCCGCAATATATGTGAAAATTCACATTAAGGTTTAACCATATAAAAAAATTGAAATAAATATCATTTCAAATGAAAAAGTTATGGCCATCCTCATATTTGCATAGATTTGCATTATTTTTTTAAGTGCAAGGGCCATAACTCCGAAACAACAAATCAAATGATCCTCAGAATCGACTTAGCTTCAGGTCTTGATGCATTAAACATGTGTATGAAGTTTCATTAATATCTGTCAAACAGTTTTGCCAGAAAACAGCAGACAAACTATTTGCATATATTTGCATTTTTTTAAGTAAATGGGCAATAACTCCAAAACGAACAATAAAAAAATAAACCTCAAAATCGACTCAGCATCAGATCTTGATGCATTAAACATTTTTTTTAAGTTTCATTAATATCTCTCAAATAGTTTTCCCAGAAAACAGCGGACAAACTATTTGCATTATTTTTTAAGGACAAGGGCCATAACTCTGAAATGAAAAATCAAATGAACCTCAGAATCGACTCAGCTTCAGATCTTGATGCATTAAACATTTGTGTGAAGTTTCATTAATATCTGTCAAATAGTTTTCTCAGAAAAGAGCGGACAAACTATTTGCATGTATTTGCATTATTTTTTAAGTAAAAGGGCCATAACTCCGAAACGACAAATCAAATGAACCTCAGGA
Organism: Azorinus chamasolen; assembly: GCA_963576725.1. Classification (NCBI taxonomy): domain Eukaryota; kingdom Metazoa; phylum Mollusca; class Bivalvia; order Cardiida; family Solecurtidae; genus Azorinus; species Azorinus chamasolen. The sequence goes on along the minus strand of OY755243.1, from coordinate 62,519,705 downwards.
TCGACTCAGCTTCAGATCTTGATGCATTAAACATTTGTGTGAAGTTTCATTAATATTTCTCAAATAGTTTTCCCAGAAAACAGCGGACAAACTATTTGCATATTTTTTAAGGACAAGGGCCATAACTCTGAAATGAAAAATCAAATGAACCTCAGAATCAACTCAGCTTCAGATCTTGATGCATTAAACATTTGTGTGACGTTTCATTAATATCTGTCAAATAGTTTTCCCAGAAAACAGCGGACAAACTATTTGCATGTATTTGCATTATTTTTTAAGTAAAAGGGCCATAACTCCGAAACGACAAATCAAATGAACCTCAGAATCGACTCAGCTTCAAACCTTGATGCATTAAACATTTGTGTGAAGTTTCATTAATATCTCTCAAATAGTTTTCCCAGAAAACAGCGGACAAACTATTTGCATGTATTTGCATTATGTTTTAAGTAAAAGGGCCATAACTCCGAAACGACAAATCAAATGAACCTCAGAAAGGACTCAGCTTCAGATCTTGATGCATTAAACATTTGTGTGAAGTTTCATTAATATCTCTCAAATAGTTTTCCCAGAAAACAGCGGACAAACTATTTGCATATTTTTTAAGGACAAGGGCCATAACTCTGAAATGAAAAATCAAATGAACCTCAGAATCAACTCAGCTTCAGATCTTGATGCATTTAACATTTGTGTGAAGTTTCATTAATATCTGTCAAATAGTTTTCCCAGAAAACAGCGGACAAACAAAATGTTGATGGACGAATGAACGAACTAACGAACGGACGGACGGACAGGGCCACGACAATATACGACCACCTTTATTAGGTGAGCGTATAAAAAGAAATGTCAGTGCAAACTATAATGTTAATGTAGATTCTATTATCTAGATTGTATAATCCATTCTTGAATATGGAAACTGATAGCCTGAATCACATGAACTAAAATTTTAACTTCATATCTTGTAAACAAAGAAATGTCAGTGCAAACTATAATGTTAATGTAGATTCTATTATCTAGATTGTATAATCCATTCTTGAATATGGAAACTGATAGCCTGAATCACATGAACTAAAATTGTAACTTCATATCTTGTAAACAGAGCAGATCCTGATCAGATGGCTTCTATAGGAGGTGTCTGATCTGTCAGACTCTATTCTGATGTATAGGGTGCTTCTATCTGGGAAAGGGATAAATGAACAAACAGTATAAAGTAATTCATAATTGCCTTTTTTCAATGGCATAAAAACACGATATGCTAGAGGCAAAAAAACAAAATCCCACAATCATTACCTGGATCCATCTCACACTGCATACCAGTGCTGATGCTGTTACATGGTGTTGCCATAGTGATAGTGAGTCTACCCTGGTCCAAGCAGAACTTCCCTCCCAGCATGCCTATCACCTCAGTCTTACAAATATGGCTGTGGATGTCCATAATGATCAGGGCAGAGTTGTGAATCTTCACATGGAATGGAGCCTGATACAAAGATAAAGTGATTGAAAACCTCTCATCTATTACTGTAACCATCTGCATGCTTGTAGTGAATTTGTCATTAGCTTTGCAAACAGTTTGGATCCAGATGAGATGAGCCTGGGTCCAAATGAGACAATGTGTCTCATTTGGATCAAAACTGTTTGACATTTAGACATTACTTTGTATGCAAAGAATTAATACCTCTCAGCATGACTGCATCTATAGGACATCAATGCTCCTTCTAAGCAACATAACTTATCCAAAAACTGGTTATGAAAATTGAATACCACTTAAGTAGGGGCTAGAGGGCATGAGTATTATTGAACTTTTAACTGCTCATGAACAGAGTCAATAAAACCGAAATTGCAATTTTCTCTTTTACTTTGGAAGGATCTCCCTTATATTAACCTTTTATCTGATAGAGACTTCTGATGCCTTTGCAAACAGAGTAGACCCTTATCAGACAGCTCCAGTCAGAGCTGTTTGATCAGGGTCTGTTCTGCTTTCTATCATTTATTCATATAGCAATAAAAAAATCTGACAGCTAAAAATAGTTATGTCATTATTTCTTTTATAAACCAAAAACTCTTTCAAACAGTTTGTCAAAGTTATTGATTAGAAACCAACTTTTGGCTGGACGAAAAAGGCCCCCATTCTTTTAACAACATTGCAAATAAATATAAGAATGCAAGAAACCTTCACAAATTTGATAATGCTTAAAATGTCTCATTATTGCAAAATTTCTTGAAACAATATTTTGTTGAACTAATGCCTTTCTTGGGGTGAGTACCGAAAATTAAATCTCACAGAAATTACAATTGACATAGTAACTACAATTTCAAATTAATCGTAATTCTTTACAAAATGATTTTTATTTACTCACTTGCACTTCTTCATTGAATGAAAGACATGGGATGAGTTTAAATGGGTCGTAGCCCATTTTTTGTTGCTTGGGGAATGTCTTCTTATCTTTGTCTGATGCATCTCTGCCTTTGTCATCATGCTACAATACATACAGGAAGTAAATCATAGACACTTGTTTCTTGTTATCTTTATAGTAGAGAGGGCAACAAATACAAAATTACTATTAAAATCTGTTCAAATACAAATGATGCCATTATTTCTTACATAAATATTAATGAGGGAAAGGTTTAAGTAATGTAACAGTGACAAGATTCAAAGTTTACTGACAACAGAACATGCATGTAAGTACTGACAATAAACTAGTTTTACACACCTCTATAGTTTTCCCCTCCAGTTCCTTTTCATCTATCCACACACCAAAGGCATCTCTAACCTTTCGCTTTCTGGGTCTCTGAAATGAAAAGAATATAACAAACATTGCTAATTTAATATAAAACTACTTAAACTGCACTTAAATTACTATCATTAGGACTGTCAGAACACAGGTATCTCATGTAAAGATAGTGTCCAATGGTATACATGTACAGTAAAACTGCTCTAATTCAGCGATAAACTCATGCTTTTTTGAGCTCCTTTGAGACCTTCTGCACGACTTTCACTTAGCATTAAGTTGCATGCTGTCTAAACCCTTTAATCTATAAAGCAAACAGAGTAGACCCAGATCATGTGGGAGGCATCTGATCGGGGTCTGCTGTTTACTTATGATATATGATTCAACAGTTTCTGCCATGGCAAAAAGTTCTTGTGCCCATGTGCTATTATAAACAAGAGCCATGTGCAGCGCCAACGCTCGTCTGATTTGGTGCTTGACAACTGCATCCACTTCTCCTTAAAGAGATCTACCAACCTATGAAGTTTCATGTTGATACCTATTATACTTTATCATTAATCAGCTACATTAAAGATTTTGCACGCCGCCGCAGGCGCAAACACCTACGTCCCAGTGATCTCAATAGCTTGACTTTTTCCTTGCGACATTGGTAATAATTTCAAAGTCCAATTTAGGGAGATTTTACTCTACATGATGATACATAATGAATAAATATGAAATATAATTATATCAGTCATTCATGCATAAAACCTGCAAACATGCATTGCATACAGTGTTGACCAAATCAACCTCTAAGTCTTCTACACTGCATGTGATTTAGATTTCCAGTTTTTCTGATATAGTAAATAAAGAGGAGCTTCTCTGATGAGTGTCAAACAGTCGAGACCTATGATCAGCCAACACATTTTCTAAGGTTGCGACTGATCTTGGTATACAGTAGAACCTGTCCTTAGCGGCCATTCATTTATTGAACATAGGTGTCTTAAAAAGTAAATGGTTGCTTAACAAAGGACAAAAGTAATCCAAACAGGAGCTTTCTGCATTACTTTTGACCTGCATTAAGCTACCACCTGCCTTACAGACCCATAATTGGACATCTTTTTGATGACTTCTTAAGACAGGTTCTACTGTATATGGATTGCAATGCAGTGAATGCACTTTTATCATGCAACGTCACGAAATACAGTCACTTCCTACTAGCATAATATTTTCCACGTCCAGGCTGTATTTTGTGAGGTACAGTTCATGTGTACTGACCCGACTGGGATGCAAGTTTGGTTCAGCCAATAGGAAGAAAACAGAATGACGAAAAAGGCATAATTAAACATAAACATCAAATTAACACATTTTCTCACCTTTGTCTCAACTATCTGTCCATATTAAAGGATTAAATCAAGTTTGTTTATGTTGTAAAAGTCGATGACGTCACTGCATGCCAACATGACGTCACATAATTCGTACTTGCATGTATTTTCATCCAGGGGACGAAACCGCTTTAGCAATGTTTCTATTTCTTCATTTTTTCCATTTTTCTCGGTGTTGCATGATAAAAGAATTACTATGCTAGTAGTTTAGAAGTTCAGCTGTATTTTGGCTCGTCAGAAAAGTAGTTAAATGCTCGCCAAGGCTCGCATTTAACAACTTTTCTAACTCGCCAAAATACAGCTGAACTTCCAAACTACTAGCATAGTAATTCTTATATAGTGGATTTCTTACTGAACAGCTCAATTTGTATTTCATATGACATCAATAATCCTACAACAATTGGTTGCAACAAAGCAAAGTGATTATTTAAATAGTTTTCTTGTGGAAATCAAACCTGGTTCAGTCTGATCATGCTTAGCTCTGTTTGCTTATGAGATAACACTGGATTTTCTGCCCTTGTTCAGGATACCACCATAAAATTCAGCTAATAAATATTCATACAGTCATAATAAATATGAATATTCATCAGGCGAAGGATCAAGTAGTGGGTCTCCATGTCAAAGAGTGAAAAAAAGATTTACTAGTGAGAAATATTACCATTGCCTCAAGTTTGGCAGCGTTCACTTCTGTGGAAATATCTTTGGCAGTTTTTTCTTTGTTGAAGAAAGGGAACACAGGTCTTGGGTGGTTATATGCGGCTTGTTCTGTAAAAAACCCCAAAGAAATTGCATGGAAAGTCAACTGGTCCATATCGACTCTTTGTTCACTGAATAAATGTTGGCTTTTTACTTTCTCCTAATGGACTATATTCTTCTATATTTTTAAAGAACACTTTTAAGTATCAAAATTTGTTCAACCTTCTGAATTGAACAGTTATTCTTTGTGTCATTTGTATCAAAATTCTTTGCAAGTACCATAACAGATCTATTTTTGACAATGTGTCATAAAAAGGGAGCTCTATCTGAATGAGAATATAATTTAGAAAACCTTGTACTTGATGTCTCAATCTGTATTTATAAAAGTAATTTTACTGACACTTTTTTTACTATAAAGACAATTAAGTTTTTGTTTAATAATGTATTAATACACCTCGCAGTTCATTTCAAAGAGAATATTTATCTATCTTTCCTATCAATGTTATGTAACTGAGTTACATACTTACCAGAACCAAAGTTAATAGCACCGACACACTCCAAATAGGCGTGGACTCTGCCTATACAGTTCACATCCCCACAGTTTCTCAAGCCTGGTCGCACGGAGGTCTTGTTGAGGTAGTTTGGTCGGCATTTCTTCCTGTACATAGAATGCACCAAAAGTCTACACAACAATTTTTACAAATACCACTACAGTAAAACCTCTCTAAATCAGACATTCAATTTAATATAAATATCAGTCTTGATGACAGGTGGCAGCTTAATGCAGGATGAAAGAGCCTCTAGGAGCTTTCTGTATGACTTTCACCCTGCATAAAGCAGCCACCTGCCTAAAGTATCTAAATTATTCCCTATTTGCTTATAACATGATAATGATCTGATTTACAGTTTTTGTCCATACAAACAATTATGTTGAAAAATGTACATAATAAAAATTCAGCTAATAAATATTCATAATGTCATTATTTCTTACTTAAATAGTGAACAGGTAAAAGGTTAACACATCCAAAGACTTACCAAGAATCGAGAATGTAGTTTCGAATTTTCAGGTATCGCTCTGGAGTTTTTGAAGAGGGTCTATTATCAAAGAATTCTTTGTGGACAATCTTCTCTTCATCTGTAATTACATCTCCTTTTAAGATAATCTCTTCTGAAGGTATTGGGAAATGAATGATCTCCCCATCACAGGTCATCACAGCGTTCACTGCAAGGGCAAACAGAAACTGCATTATATTTCTATTAGCAAACATGCAACATATTTCTACCGGTATATTATTCCATAAGTAAAACAGTAGGCCCTGATAAGATGGCCTCCTACAGGAGCTTTCTGATCTTGGTCTTCTCTGTTTGCAGAGGCATAAAAATGCATATACAGTTGAACTTCGATATCTCAAACTTCAAGGGACTATATAAATTAGTTAAAGATAGAGATAACAGAAGTTCGGGTTATCTGATTTGTAATCTGGACAATTTCTCAAGTTCATAGCTTAATGCAGGTCTACAGTAATGCTGAAAGCTCCTGCAGGAGCTTTCAGCATTACTGTAGAACTGAATTAAGCTGTGAAATGTGTTTCTAGATATGCGTAGTGGTTCATTTTAGAGCAATTCTGTATTGTAAGATTTTGGAAGGACCAAACTTTTAGTTCGAGTTATCCCGAAGTTCGAGTTATCCGAGTTCGAGATATCGAAGTTCAACTGTAAATGTAAATATGGAGTAAAGGTAAAGACAGGTATATCAAATATTACACACATGTATGTGAAGTTTGATCAGGTCTATTACAAAAATGAGGTACAGTAAAACCCCTCTAAACCTGAATTCTAGTAGAGTTGAATTAACATACTTTTAAAGGCAGGTCACCATTTAATGCAGGGTGAAACTCATACAGAAAGCTCCTAGAGGAGCTGTCTGCATGACTTTCACCCTGCATTAAGCTGCCACCTGTCTCCAAGACTGATATTTAGACTAAATATAATGTACAGTTTAGAGGGGGTTTACTGTACAAGTAATTCTACTCCAATGTGTTAAGTACTTACTGATCATTTTTGGTATTTCATCTTTCTTATCATCTGCTCTTCTCAAACTGTTCTCCGATGAGACACTGACAACCTCTTTATCCTCTGTTCCTTCACACTGTTGCCCAAGTGCTTCTGCCATTGCTGGTTGGTCATCACTAAGACAGTCATTGATCTTTTCATTTTCAGATTCTTTTGAAACATTTAAGTCATCCTTACTTTCAGCTTCAGTTTTCTGTTTGAAAATATCTTGCTTACTGTCTGCAACATCTGTACTTCCACCTGCTTTAATGTTAGCCTCTGAAAGTAACTTTTCATACACAGAGTTTGGAGAGGTAGATCTGTTCTGCAAAACTGGGTTTAGATCATTGTCATCATCATTTTCAATGTCTATATCATCTTCCTCTTCTTCCTCATCATTATCACCTGCTATTATATCAGCGACTGCACAAAACCCATCCAAGTTTTCTATCAAACTTGGGGTAATAGTCATCTTATGATCTAACAGTCCATGGACAATACTGGTAGTTCTGGTCTGTGACATATTCAGGTTTTTCAGAGTATTCACTGGAGATATCTTGTCTTGCTCAAACTCTACAGCTGTTTTATGTCTTCCTTTGAACTGGTGCAGTTTCTTAAGTTTCTGAGATCTTCCTTTCAATTTCATCTTCAGTCTCTGATTTAGTGGTCCTGAGTTTGCAGTCTTAGGAGTTTTAATGTTAAATTTCATTGGACCTTTTTCTGTTTTTGGAATTCTTCCCTTTTTCGGTAGGATAGGTGCTCGAACAGTGACAGTAGCTGTGGCTGTAGACACTTTGGCTATAGTTTCAGAGACTGGGTCTGCTCTGTCATCAATTTCTGTATGAGAAGCTTGTGCTGCACATTCCTCTTGAGGCAAATTTTCCTTTTTCTGCTAAAATAAAGATATTTACAAATGTATATAAAGTCGATGTATCAACAACTTCACATGTAAAATAAACTATATCAACAACTTCACACGTAAAATAAACTATGTACAGTCAAATCCTGAGAATTCGAAATTTTAATAAAGAAGAATTTAGACCCTTATAGGCAGGTTGCTGCTTAAGGCAGGGTGAAGGTCATGCAGAAAGCTCCTAGAAGAGCTTTCTGCATGGCTTTCACCCTGCATTAAGCTGCCACCTGTCTTGAAGATGGAAAATGATACGCATTTGAGTGTTACATTTAACAGTCTTAACACTTTACTCCACAGTATTCATACTAATACTTGGATATGCAACAGGGAAAGGGTTAGAAAGGGTAAATAGTTTCTCAAAAGCCTGATCCAATGTGAAGCAGACATTCTTCCTTTTCATCCCTTTACAAACAGAGTAGACCCAGATCAGACAGCCCTTAAAGATAATGATATCATGAACATTAATTAGATTAAATATTATAATAGGACATGGAAACAGGAACGTTTGGCCATGGCAGATACTGTAGAATCGTATCTATAATATATCATAGGCAAACAGCAGACCCTGATTAGATGGTTCCTACAGGAGCCATCTGATCTAGGTCTACTCTGTTTGCAAAGGCATAGAAAGGTGTATTTATGGAATAAAGGGTTAAGTCAATCCATAACGAATTAGTAGACTTGTTCTAATACCACAGTGTTTGAATATACCCTATTGTAAGCCCCAATCTCCATCTGTTTACAAGGCTGAACAAGTCAAGTTGGCACTATTTTGATAAATTTAAACTAGACTGACAAAGTAGCAAATAGTGCAGACCCAGATGAAACTGCTCCTCCAGGAGCAGTTTCATCTGGGTCTGCACTGCTTGCCTAGCTTAGTCTCTCTGAATACTTAGAGTAATTTGGGTAGTCTGAAAACTTGGCATCATACTGTTTGTGACATACCTGTTGCTTGAAGAGCTGATGGGCAAAGTTTTTTATCTGAATACTCGTCCTGCTTGGTATTAACTCCGCAATTTTGGTCCAACTTCTACCATATATTTCCTAAAATGAATAACATATGTATGCAGCATGGTAAACATCCAATGTCAGTATACATCAGATCTATACACAGTATCCTTTACTCCATGAATATTCATGTAAGAAATAATGACATCATGAATATTAATTAGATTAAATGTTATAATAGCACATGAATTTTTGGCCATGGCAGAAACTGTAGAATCATATATCTACATTATATCGAAAGTAAACAGAGCAGACCCTGATCAGATGGCTCCTATAGGAGCTGTCTGATTTGGGTCTACTTTGTTTGCAAAGGTGTAGAAAGGCATATTTATGGAGTAAAGGGGTAGTCCGAAAAACAAAATCAATAAATGAATGTTGCAAAGAAGTGGTACAAAAAAAAATCATACATGTAATGACAACCTCAAATTCTGAGTCACATTTGCAAACAGCTTAGATTCAGATGAGATACTGATTAACCAGCTGTCTCAACAGGATCCATGCTGTTTGACACATGGTCAATAGTTACTCAAAAGCTTGTGTCATGGCACTTAATAGTTTCTCAAAAGCTTGATATAATCGGAAGTCGTTCAAATTTCATCGATCCAAGTTTGAGCAGACATTCTTTTTGCAGTGGGGTGGGCATTAACAGTAATAGTGCACTACCCTTTGAAGACAGCAGATTAGGCAGTTAGAAATATCTCTATCAATGTTAAACCTCCAATTTAAAGGCATGAGAAGGCATTTATACGAAGGAAAGGATTACAGTAAGCCACAATCAGATAAAAGTTTTGTAGAGAAACTGTATGGCTACATTCTAACAAGAGTCGCATGCGGCGCCAACGCTCGTCTGATATGGTGCTTGTCCACTGAAATATAAAGGGCCATAACTCCAAAATTTTAAAATCAAGAGTTATGGTTCTTATGTAGGGACATTCTCCTCAATGAGATCTACCAACCTATGAAGTTTCATGCTGAGTAATCAGTTACATTAAAAAAAATTGCACGCCAACGACGACGCCAACAGCAATGCCTACAATCCAGTGATCACAATGGCTTGACGTTTGTTCGAAACAGATGAGCTAAAAGCCTAAAAATGAATCAGTTGACAATCAATACTCAAATTAACAATGTAGTAAACCTCAATCTTTTGAATGTAAGAAACAAGTTAACTTCATTCAAAATGCTCTAGTCAATTTAATCCTTTCAGACTTAATGGACTCTACAATTTAAACTAGAATTGTGTTTATAGGACACGGATGATCCACTTCTGGCAATACTGTCACTAAATCGAGAACATTTTTATTTGAAAAAAAAAGTAACAAAAACTTTGGCAAAATAGGTCATTGCCAAAGTTAACTTCTTTATAACCATCTTCACACCATGGCATAACAATGATGGATCATTCTTTTTAAAAAAATCAGAATTCAAAAGTGTCATATACACAACACACACCATGCCTCTATGGAACAAGGTTTTCTCCTCTTCTGTCCACGCTGTCCTTTTCTGGTCTGCTTTTGATGCTGTAGACTGTGGAAGAGTGTGTCTTGCTGAGCCAGGCTTGTTTAGGCTGACAGGCAAGGAGAGTCTAGCCTTGCCTCTTCCTGATCCTTTCCCATTTATGTAAAATCTTATTCATGTTAAGAAAATGATGCCTAGACTTTTTTTAAAAACTGTATTTGTCAAAAAAACAAGCTTTTTTCCAAAAAAATGATCATGAAATAAGATATTTTCATTTAGATAAGTCTTGTCACGAATAATTTAACCCTGACAAAATTATCTTATAAATTAAAAAGAAAAAAACACTCAAACTTAACATTTGTCTACAATGGCATATTTATCCAAAATTGAGCAACTTTGTAACAGAATCTAGCCTTTCAATGCGAAAGAAATCACTTCTAAAGGATACTGTTCTTCTAACAACATCTTTTCAATAGTTGCTTTAGACTTCTCATCCATGTAATTGTCCAGTGGCCATCCTTGCTCCAACATCCATGGAGGATTTGTATATTCAGGCAGTAAATTAGCACTTTTTGACGGCAGCTCATTAGCATCATAAATATCATTCTCTACCCTAAATGAAAACATGGAAAAACATTATTGTTAAATAACTCTTAGAACTTGGGAGAAAATCCTTAACCTGGCCTTTCAACACTGAATTTTTAAATGGACTATTCCAAAATTCAAACAGGTCAAACTAACCGTGAATATTCAGGGATTATTTTAAAGAAGAGTGTAACATGACAAACAGTGCAGACCCTGATGAGGTGGCTCCTCTAGACTCCCTCTCATCTGGGGTTACACCTTTTACTGTCCGCATAAATGATATTAAATCTCCTACTAACTTTGAGTCTGACACCAATTAGAGATCTCCCTTTTTTAAAAAGCTAATCTTCCTCTTTTTCTCGAAAACATTATCACATGTATGGGATTAACACATTTCCATGTCATCCAGAACCAGTTTCTTTTTCTGATGTTATCAGATTACAATACACTAAACATTCGGAAGAAGAAGAGAAGTATCATGTGCTTTTGTGATATATGGACAGACTTATAGAAAGCAACTGCAATACAGGAATCATCAAAGGTATGGGATATCTTCAAAACCAAAAAAGCTCTATACCGTACATGGCTTAGTCTAATTAGACTTCACTAGATTGTTGTGCTATCCTCATATTATATTTTTCTATCTCAAATTAAGACGGGAAAAAAAAGGCCGGAAGAAACAGACAAAATAAATTCTCCAAACTCAAATACCGTGAAGATACGGTGTGTGTTTTGTGGAAAGGCCAACAGCGGACACCTTCCTACATCCTTTAATCAGGGCTTTCCCCAGCGTGTTAATGCATGTCTGGCCCCGACATGCCTTCAATCAAAGACCCCCTTCCGCGACATGCCTTTAAAGTTCCCGTCATGCAATATTTCAGTGGCGACATTCCTTGCTGACCCGTGTATTTTCAATTCCTACTGTGCGAGATGCCATAAAACCCATAACAACACGCATGTATAATTGACAGCTTGCTACTGTGTTGAGCCCTACTGTGTCAGTAGGGCTCAACCTCCAGTATTGACCAATCGGAACGCGCACTGTGATACACGCATCTGAATGGGTGAAAAGCAGACATCGCTTGTCAGCTCGATGTTTTGATTGCAATCATGTGTACTGCATATTCGAGCATTGCAGGTAGGTGCCAATTAGTAATTATTGCTGAAGTTTGATAGGGTTTAATCGACTTTGAGAAATGGAAAGCAGACTTTCCATGGGTGAATGAATCGGCTGACGGTAATTACATTTTTAAAACTTTCACTTACATCTAAGATGCGATTCAGATAAAGTCCGTAACAACCATTCGCTAATTTAGACTATGTCTAAAATGCGGCCCGCTCTGACCATACTAGATATATAGAAATATCACTGAATTGATGCGGCGCCGGTATCATGTATTCGTCTATGTTTTATTCGGACCTAATTATCATTATAAATTCAGCTTCTGACGCGCACTATTTACGTCTGCAAAAAACATTAACTTAACATGCCTAAACAAAAAATTTGCATTTATTTTACTTATTAAGCACCTGAAACAGTCCAGCCTTCATTTAATAGCGATATACAAGCAATGAAAATGAATTTTTGACCGAAAATTCAAAGTAATCTTGACCCCGTTCTAAAAAGATAGAACAGTGAAGGATACAAATGTGACTTGGTCAGTTTCGAATTCTTTCGTGAGTTTGCTTTGTACTATAAGCGACCAAGTTTTGAGATTGTGGAACCCAAACCAATGATAGTTTACATTTAAGATTCTTTTTTTGTGAAATCACCTAATCGCCAGATTTCCAATTGTCCCTAAATTCTACATATTTAGAGAATTCCTGTCTGCACTGTCAGACCTTGCGCATGTTACATTGTAGATACGATAACGTAGCTCTATTCCTAAATAGTAAACTGGACGCTAGTCATTATCAGTCTTTCAGCTACGATATCGCATCTAGTTACATTGGACTGAAGAAGATTGTGTTGATCAACTTTAAGAGCCTTTGCACACATAGTAGAACCCGATGAGACACCTCAAGTAGGAGCTATCTTATCAGGATCGACTATGTTTGCTTCGTGAATTTTGTATAGTTGGTTTTATTCATTCTGCAGTAAAGCCTGTAGACAAAACAAAACTAACAACACCAACAGGAAATTCATAAATTGTTTATTTTCAATGCTTTGAAGGGTTAAATAAACACTTTTCCACATTTTCTTCTGCAGCAAATAGTGTCAGTTATACTGACCCTTTTGATATGAAATTTCAATTATGGAAGGAGCTTGATGAATGGAAGTATCATGCAAAAGGTTCACAACCCTTTGATCAATACTGTGAGAGTTATTCCCCCTTTTCAATTAAATAAAAGCATGCTTACAGCAGGTGACACATGTGTTCAGAGGAACTCCCTTCTTGATTGTAATTCTATGCAGTATGGGTCCCTTTATTTTCAGGAAAAGGGATGACATGTGACCTGTGTGTCAAGCACCAACGGAGGCCAAAGAAGTTCACTTGTTAGATGATAGAGTCAATAAAACCTGTAAAATTTATTTACATTTGCAGTTGTTATGTTACACCCCAAGATAGGCTAAAATCACACCATTTGCTATTCATAATGTGAAAAAAATTGCATCTTCGCGGAAGGGGAGACCCCTCCCACACCCACACCCTTGGTCCCAACATGCCTTCTCAAAATCCTGGGGAAAGCCCTGCTTTATTGCAGAGAAAACCCCACTGACTGCCAGAAGAGATAGTGTTTTTAAGAGTTTGAAGCGAGAGCAGAAAAGGAAGTTGTTAATCGCATGACGCTCGCTGGTTCCCCCACACGACAAGTGGAGTCCGGCATTATAGATAGATAGGAACTTCTCTGTGTGTCAGGGAGGCATTGAAAACAAGAGCCTGTACACATGGAAGATGTCTGGATCAGACTTTCCTATTAAGCAGTGATGCATATCTCCCATAATCAAAAATATGTTTATAGCGAGCACAGCTCGCAAGAATGGCCAAAGGCCATTCTTGCGAACGAAGTGAGCTCTATGGTAACGCGTAGGATATAATTTTGGTTCTCTAAGCTGTACATTGTTAACCTGGAATCGGTTGTACCGATTTTTTCGCTTCCGGTTTGATCCATTCATCAATCGGAACACCTCGAAATAGCCGAGGTGTTCCGAGTGATTCCTATATTCCGAACTCTGACGGAATACAGCGAGTAGTTACGATTGGTCCTCAATACCCGATAGTCAACATAAATCGCAACAACGTTTGTCTACGAAGAAAATCGATTTTCTAAAACTTACTAAATTGTAACTTGCATTTCGTTTTGGTGTAGATTTAGATATAACTATTTGAATCGCTATTTATTTACCAGAAAATTAATGTTTTCCGTTCGGTAAACATCTCCGTCCGAGATCCAGTTAGCGGAAAAGGCCGAGTGTATGTGTGTCAAATCTGATGACGTTTTGTCCACTTGTAAGTGACGTAGTTGTGGTCACATGACTTCCATTTATCGTCTGAAGTGCATTTTGTTTACCTACAGGGCTCAGCTGTGTTACTCTTCCGGTTCCTACTGTCAATAACTTTGTATATATGTGAGTAATTTAGACATTGATTATTTAATTTTCTTTCATTTGAATCAGTTGTCAATACAAAACATCACATTATTTGAATTAGATCTACATCTAGATATTTATCCCGGCGTAGGGTGTTTTCGTCGGTGTAAGCGGTTTTCGTAAATTTGACCTACTTAAACAAATGCCGATTGCTTAAATAAATAAGTGAGTGAAACATGCAAACGAATGTATATCACTGAGATTTTATAAAGAACTTGATCTACGGCAACGTAGAATTGTTTACATTTGAACCAAAATAGCTTAAATCTTGGTGAAATCAAACCATCAGACTACCGCAAATTCTCATTCTTTCCCCATTGTATTACCCTTTGGAACCAGCATGTCTCTCACTGACCTGAAAATACTCATTACCAGGTTCTTATCCCTATCACCTTTTGCTACTAACAGTTCCGACGTGCACCTTTTCCTGCCTATAACACTCGAGAGAGGGGTTGGCAGTACACAGAGATAGATAGATAAATCTGACTTGTTCTTTCCGGCTAGAGTGGTCTGTCTGTCTGCAGACCGGTCTGTCTGTCAGTGTACTGTTTAAGTTTCGTAGTCTTTCTGTCCTTTAAATACTGTTTTACATAAATCAGCCTGTCTGTCTGACTTCTTTAAATAGGCCTACTGGTTTTCAAAAATCATTCTGTCTGTCCGTCTCACACACATCTAACATCCCAGACATAGATCTACAGCCTTGAAGACATATCCTCTATTTACAATCATTCTACACAGAAAGTTAATAACATAATTGAACAACTTGAAGGCTTAGCAACATCATTTAACACAGACATCACAACTTTAAAGGTTGGGAGCATACCACAAGCATCACTTCAGAAATAGAAAGAATTCAAAAACAAGCACAGCAAATTTCATTCAAGCCAATTCTCTGACACTGAAATACACACTAAACAAAAATCTTTAGAAGGACAAATAAATACAAAAATATCACACATAAACACTCAGCACAATCTACCAACAATCAGATGGGATAAAGAAATCCAGAAAACAATTCTAAAAAATGTAGAAAATTTACTTTTGAAGTTATGTTCATATATGTATGATGAAGTTCATCCTGATCACTGGCTTACTTACAAGTGGTTTTCCATTGTTTGCAAGACAGTTCAGAATGACTTAAGTTGTCCTTCTTCCCTGCAAGATGTTGCTGCTGCTGATGATGCTGCAGCTATTGATTACAATTTTAATGATGAAAATGATTCTGATTCATGGGATTTCAAACGAAAATAGCTTTTAACTACCCCTAAGATATACTGTATGCACGTGTAACACATAGTTCAAATGTTTAACCCTTTCCTCCATGCTAAATAGGAAATAGCTAAACATTATGTTGTATGTGTTAATAAATACATGTATATGCATGCACACAGTATTGTCCTTATCCTATTGACCTATCCAGTGACTTCAAAGTCTATCATCACCATCATTAGCATCAATTGACATTAAGTTACTAACACAACAGCTCTATCAATATCTTCTGTTTTCTGCATGTTTCTATCTCAATGCACCTCAATGTACCTGGTGTACATGCAAATATACCACAACTAACACGCAGCTTGTCTTGCCATTTTAACCCTTTCCTCTGCATATTTAACACATATGACACCTTTACTATATTTTTTACAATTAACATTTACTGATGATGTCGAATACAGATCTGATGGCAGCTTAAATCGTGATGAGAGTAACGTAGAAAGCTCCTTGAAACACGAAGTAAATACAGAATTACTTCGTGCTTCAAAGGAGCTTTCTGGTTTCTTGTCATCTTGCTTTAAGCATTACCAAACCTTAATTTCAGCTTGCTTTAAGCAGTATTACATTATACGTGTAATGCCCTTCTGGCAATGGAGGAAATAGTTAATATCGCTGATCTACAGTCTTGTGATTTAGACTATGTCAATAATTTAAACATCACATCGCAGCATTATGAGTTTCTTATTTTACTTGTAAAAATTAGTGGGTGACATGAACGTCCCTAACTAATACACAAACTTCTATTTCACTGATATATTACAACATTCAACTTGTAAAAAATTGGTGGGTGACTTGATCGTCGCTAACCATGATACAAAACTATTTCACATTATATTACAATATTTAACAACTATTTCACGTTAATGTTACAGTACTTGTCTTATTGCCAAGGTTCAGTTAAAGCCATTTTTTTAAAATCAACATAGTATGGTGGGTGACATGATCGTCACTAACCAATTAAACATACATTAAATAAATTGCAGTAGGACAGTCACTTATATAAGTCTGAAACACACAACATCAGCCAATAAGATGTCACAGTCTTGGACCAAAAGTAGATCTATCAACCACTTTACGACTTGGATATGTATTAAAGAAAAGTAAGAGATTGTTGGTTTAAGTTTATTATTTGAAGTTGCGCTTTCAACTTTTATCAAGGTGTTCTGTATTCGTTTATTGTTCTGTTACTTTTAGAGAGTTATAATTGCTGTTACTAATTTCATCTATATCTGGTGTATAAATCATCAATTTCGCCATATATTTGGTGTTATGCTTTCACTTTATTTAGTTGAATGCGTTTGGCAGCTGTGCTCGCTTATAGGCTGTGCCTATTTCATATTATATATAATGTTTGATCCAGATATATATTTCGCGTTTGATATACCAGAGATCTGGCGGACCCTCGGCCTGTGTTTGTGTCACAACATTTCGTGAGATTACCATTTTTGACATAAATTGGACTACAACGCAATACATGCGGCTTAAGGTATATTACGACCAAAGATGCTTGAGCAGAGAGCTGTTTAAGAAATGGAAATGCATATTATAGGTGTGAATAAAAAACCAGAGTGCGTCTGGCTAGTAAATTTACTCTAATTTGAAGTCAAAATCTCCCAAAACGTCTACTTCGCCTTCGTCCGCCATTTTGTTTCAAACATAATTTTTGTTTCGAATTTTTGAAATAAAACAACAAATAATAGAACCTTATGCTTACAACTGATTACATGCATTAGAATAAACGCAAAATTATTATTTTATTAATGTTTTTATATATATTTTTGAAATTCAGACAAAATACGCATCTAACAAAATAAATGTTGTTATTCTCCCAAACTTCCGGCACATGTGTTAGGCTGTCAGAAGGTTTGCTGCAAATTTTTTATAAATGCGATTGAAGTAAGCAGTGGAAAATCGCCAACTGTTGCAGTTATACAGATGATTTTGTTTTGCATCTGAACGATATACAAACCTGTGTTGATATTAAATGAACATTCTTGACATTAAATGAACATCCCAGTTGGCTCTGTACAGTGCCAGGTAAGTTTTAACCTGGCACTGTAACATCATATATGATTGTCCCCGATCTCCCTATAATGATCATCAATTGATCGTTGGGGGGCATCGACATATATGTAGATGTATTCGGTTTTGTGTGCTTTTTAAGCTGGAGGAACTATAATTTAACACTTTCCCTGTTCTGTTTTTTTTCTCTCCAAATTTCTATACCTACTGAGTTTTCATGTACAAAATAGTTATAATGAAATGTTGAAGTTGGAAATTGGAAATGTAACCACTTAAGAAAATAAAGAAACGGATCAAATTCCATTAGCAAACAGAGCAGACTGATCAGATGGCTATGGTAGGAGCTGTCTGATCTGGGTCTACTCAGATTGCGTCTGTTTGCAAATGCATGAAAACATATGTTTATAAAATATGAAGGAAAGCATTAATATATTTTTTTTTATTATACTCTTATAGACAAACCGTTGTAGACCTAGATCAGACAGTTCCTGTCAGGGTCTACTCTCTTTGCTGATCTGGTTTTTCAGATTATGGCTTGGCCAAATGTTTGTGTTCATATGCCATTTATAATATAGAAATCTACTAATTAATATAATAAACCCATTCCCTCATAGGCTATTTTTAGATCCAACCTCTTTGAATAAATCTACTGAAAAGGAGATTAACTAGAGAAAAGGACAATATTAGAATTTTGTAGTTTGAAACAATTGTGAATGTGATAAATAGAGCATATGCTCCTATAGGAACAAATGCTCTATTTATTACAATGGTTTCTACAGGTGACGTTTGCAGAGGCATCAAAAGGTGTCAGTATGAGGGAATTGGATAAAGAATTAAGTTTTGCACACTTTCTTTGTCATTTGTCATGTGACGGTTGTTTCCATCCAGGTCACAAGAAGTAATTCTGACAACTTTTGCAGATTTTTGCCATGGCAACATTGATTTTAGTACTGTTGAATGCATCAGTACTGTATAACCTTTAAGCTGCAGTGCTGTTAAACCGCTCAAACAAACAAAACCGTTGAATGCTTGTTTTCAAAGATGTTCACTTATGGCAGCTCATCAGAAATAAGCTGTTTGACACTCAGAAGTTTCTCAAAAAACTTAAAACAAATTTGAAAGTAAACAGATCAGGGTTTTAGTATCAAGTTATATTTTTCAGGATTATAAGGGTATACCTCATATAAATGCTTTTCACACCGTTGCTAACAGAGTAGACCCAGAACAGGTGGCTGCTATAGGAGCCATCTGATCAGAATCTGCTCTGTTAGCTTTTTAAATTATGATACATCTGACCCTACAGATTCTACCAATACCAAAACTCCTGTATAAATATGCTACTATAATATTTTCATGTCATTATTTCTTACATGAATTTTCAATAGGGAAAGGGTTAACTGAAAAATGTCGGCTAGCTATAGTTTATTACTATTCTACATATTTTTGTTTATTTCACAGAGGGTCAAGATGACATCCTTAGCTAAGCAGTTACAGCGATTGGCAGTTCCACATACCCAAGTGGTTCTTGGAGATGACAAGAAGAGAGCATCTCTTCTGTTTGAGCCAAGAGAGGCAGCCAATTTTGATAGAGAGACATTTCATGCTCTAGGTAAATGCATTTGCTCTAAACTCTCTAGAAGTAGAGGAGTCTTTGACAGGATCTACTCTGTGGCATCATTTTCTCAACCCTTTAGCTGAGGAATATTCATGCATGACTTCTACCATTATGGATATTCAATTAATCAAATTCTTGTATTATGAGCTATTGTCATAATTCCAGCGTCTTGGCTGTTGTTTTCTTGGTTGTGAAACTTAACATTGGCTATTTTTTAATATTCGTGCAAATCTTATGAAGCTAAATTAAAATTTGTGTAAGGACTAACTGCTCCTGAGCAAATTATAAATATATTATTATCTCTTTGCACACTGCGAACATTGTTGACTCCTGCAATACTGAAACTTAATTTATCTTTCCCTTCCCATCAAAAAAGTTAATGGGGACCTCTTCTTGGTCCAAACTGTTTATTTAGGCATTAAATTAAGCAGTGGCTGCAAGTGCGCAAAGATTAAGGTTTTTAGTATGCTATAAAATTTGGTTTGTGACATGTGGTTTTCATATTTCGCTTGATGCAGGAAGTTTAAGATCTTAAGCTTTACTTGCTTTATATATACATGAGTATAATTTTATCATAAATGTTGCAATATTAAATGTTAAATTGTTAAAGTAAAAGTTTGTTCTAAATCTAATAAAAAAAAACTCAGTTGGACATGCTCTCCTCTAACACCAATCTTTTCAATACCTTGTCTTGCAGGATTAAATGGTATTGAAGAGTTGAATAATATTGATTCAAATTTCGAAGAATTTGAATCTGTCCTCTTTGGGGAGGCTTCTCTGACGTTTGAGAGATCTACTCAGACAAAGGAAATAAATGAAAAGCTGAATGTGAACATACAAAGGTTCTTGATTCACCTGTCCCCATACTGCCTCCTGAAGCCAGCTCATAAAGCTCTCGAATGGCTCATTCACAGGTATGTCAAAACTGAACTCTGCAATATTTTTGTTAGAGAAATAGATAATAAAGATATTGATCTAAAAGAAAAGAAAAGTTACAGTGGCAACTAAGCTAAGGATAGGAATGGCTTTCAGCCAACCTATTAAGCTAACAGTTGACCCAGTAGTCATGTACAGTGGCAACTGAGTTCAGGATAGAAATGGCTTTCAGCCAACCTATCAAGCTAACAGTTGACCCAATAGTCATATAAATGGAATGATATTCAGTCAGCCCATGTATTCTAATTTATGATATTGATGATCATGAGCATGGCTTTCAGTCAACTTGTCTGTATCAAGTTTGTTAATACAGATTATTCTAATTTGTGATATTGATGAGCATGGCTTTCAGTCAACTTGTCTGTATCAAGTTTGTTAATACAATTTATGCTATTCCTTGCGGATAGTGATTTCAAATCTATTGTATATCTTTTGCATATCTTTCACTGACCGGATGGAAAATCATGTAGTTCCTTCCGGCTAGCGATTTCATATATATTATACATCATTCATTGTCTGGATAGATAATCATGCGGATCGTTCCGGTAAGTGATTTCATCCATGTGAAGCGCTTTTGAATGCACATATCCAGTGTGAAAAGAGCGCTATATAAATGTGGTATAATGATAATCTATTAACCCTTTCCTTTATATAAATGCCTTTTCAGGCATTTGCAAACAGAGTAGATCCAGATCAGATGGCTCCTATATGAGCCGTCTGATCAGGGTCTGCTCTGTTTGCTTATAGTATAATATGGATCTGATTCGACAGTTTTTGTCTTTTCATTTTACAGCTAAGCCATTATAAAAAATCAGCTGGTTGATATTCATATTTTCATTATTTCCGACATGAATATTCATGGAGTGAAAAGTAAAGTATAAATAATGTGTGATTATTTTTGTTGTTTGTTTCATATACAGGTTTAATATTCATTTGTACAACACCGATGAATTTTTACTGTGTTTTCTGCCATACCATGAGAGTAAGATATTTGCACGGGTGCTTCAATTGGTTGTATTTGACTCAAGACTAGCGTCAAAGTGGGACTTTCTAAAACCATTGCAGGTATGATACAATTATTACAGCTGTGTCTAAGTTAGAGTTTTGAAAATTGACTGATATTATTTCGAAAGTTATTTAAAGCAATATAATTATGTTAATTTTATTATCTAACCCACTACCTCAAAGAGATGCTTTTGACACCTTTGCAAACAGTGTAGACCTAAATCAGATGGCTCCTGATGGGTCTGCTCTGTTTGTTTATGGAATTATATAGGTCTGATCCTGCAGTTTTTGTCATGGCAAATATACGTGTTCCTATACTATTATAAAAATCTTGCAATGCTCTATTTATCACAATGGTTTCATAAAATGACATTTACAGAGGCGTAGAAAGGTGTATTTATGGAGGAATGGGTTAAGCAAGGTTTAAGAATAAATGACTCTACATGTATTTTGTTGTACATTCACAATTCTACAAACAGACTTGTGTCTTCATTGTTATTAATCATATTCAGAGTCAAAACTGTCAGTACGTTTATTTTTGAAAATTATATTTCTACCAGGTCACTAAAAATGGAAATTCGAAATTATTTTGAATCTTTTTAAACTGAAAACTACAAAATAACACAGATTTTTATTAGCTTGCTTTTTTATTTTGACAGAAAAATGGGCTGCCCCTAGCCAGAAGCACACTGTTGAACCACTGCAAGACTGACCTAGGCTTCCTCTCCTTTGTCAGTGATATGGTGCCCAAGACTATGAAGGTGTGTGTTAAACACTGCCGACTCTCACAAACTCCACTCTCCAGGCTGTTTGAAACCAGATGAGATGCAAAGTAGTTTGGTGTCTCATCATGATCTAAATTGTTTGACACTATGATCCAATCTTTGGAAAGAAATAAACACACATGTTAAGTTCTGAGAATTGAAGCTGGCAGCAATATTATTTCTGATGAATGCTACTTAAAAGGTAGCAATGGTTTTTGTGTCATATAGTCAAAACAGTTTTTTCAATGAAAACTTTATATTAATTTTCATTTTTAGCTCACCTGGCACTTTGTGCCAAGGTGAGCAATTCTGATTGTGATGTGTCCATGACCTTCATCATCATGCTTTGTGAACATTTTGCTTTAACAAATATCTTTTACCAAACCAATGAGTCAGTTACAACCAGACTTTGCATGAAGATTGCATGAAGATTCATTGTGTGATGATGTATCAAAATACTTAAAATAATTTGGATCCATGTAAAAGAACTCTGGTTGCCATGGCAACTAAAAGAAATATCTATAAAAATCAGTGGTCAGAATTTTCTTATATAACTACATGTATATAGAAAACCTTTAAAAAGGTTCTTCTCCAAAGCCGGTGGTTCCATTTGAATGGATATGGTAGGAATAGTCTCCCAGTGAAACTTTATCAAAATTGCTAAAACTATGCTGTTATCTGAAAACACATGGCCAGCAGGGATGGGGCTAAATCTTCTCCAAAATTGATGGTCCAATATGAATGATATTTGGTGGGAATGGCCTTCTGGTGACTCTCTACCAAAATTGCTAAAACCAACTTGATATACAACAAAACATGGCCACCACAGATAGGGCTAAATTTCCTTTAATATATGTATTAAGGTAAAACTGATGGATAATTTCTTAAACCATGCTGTTTGAAAAAAATTTGGCTGCCAGGTGTGGGGTCAAATTTCCTGATATGTCTATATGGAAAAATTAAAAATCTTCTCCAAAATGAATTGCCCAATTTGAACTGAATTTGGTAGGAAAGTCCCCTGGTGACCCTTTATCAAATTTGCTAGAACCATGTTGTTAGTTGATAAAACATAGCCACCAGGGGCAGGGCTAAGTTTCCTTATTTGACTATAGGGAAAACTTTTAACATCATCTTCTCCAAAATCAATGGTCCAATTTGAAAAAAACTTTTAAAAAAAGTAGTCAGAAAGTACTGCCTCCATTTTAAATAATTTTACAGAAATGTTTGTTGGGCGACTCTCTCAAGTTATTTCCTTCTAGCTGTGACCAATACAGAGCCGTCATGACACTCTTGTTTCTTTTCATATAGATGAATTTATCATTTGACATATTTCAATACAGTGAAACCCCTCTAAAACTGGAATTCTAGTAGATTAGAATATGGATACTTTAGGTAGATGACTGCTTAATGCAAGGTGAAAGTCATGCAGAAAGTTCCTAGAGCAGCTTTTTGTGCATTAAGCTGCCACCTGTCTCCAAGACCGATATGTATACTGAATTTAACATCCAGTTTAGAAAGTTTTTATTGTATACTATTGGTCCATCATTTCTATGTTAGGTACTGAGTGAGAAGACTTCAACACCAAAGTGTAGGGTGTTGTTTTCATTCTATGCCACCGTAGTAATTGGTGTTCTGGATGCTAAAAATGTGCGAGAGGAGCTCCTGGGTATGTTGCTGCCCCACATAAGCCATGGTCTCAAGTCCAAGTCTGTAGACTACAAGGCTTCCACCTATATGATCTTAGCCCAGTTGCTGTACAAGGCCAACTTGAAGACTGACCTCCTGAAAACACTACTTCATGTACTGATTAAGGTAAGACATGCATTATCCCTTTATTTTATAAATACACCTTTCTGTGCCTTTGCAAACAGAGTATACCCAGATCAGACGGCTCCTGTAGGAGCCATCTAATCAGGGTCTGCTCTGTCCGCTTATGAAAGTATGCAGCTCTGATTCTACAATGTCTGCCAAGGCTAAAAATTCTAATGTCTATGTGCCGTTAAAAAAACAAAATCTACTTAATATTGACGATAATCATGTCAATATTTTTTACATGAATATTCATGGAGTTAATGGTTATATGACTTTCAAGGATCATGGACTTTTCATTTACAAAATGTTTTTGAAATTACTGTAAGTTATAACGTACGATGATTATTGCAATCTCTGAACCTTAGGTTACGAGAGAATTTAGAAATATGTCTCATATACCAAACCTATCTTGTTGTTTATCATTAAAATCACTTCTCCGGGGCATTTTTTAATAAATATCAGACATAAATATATACTGGGTTTTAAATAGCTGAGAAATCAGACTCACCTTTTCTACCGCTTTGGTCTCCTTTATCACTTATTGTGTATGTGTATATCAGAGGTCCAAATAAGATGGGTAAATTAAAACATTTTCAAGAATAACTCCTTTATTTCTCCACCAAACCCTATGTTTTGACCACTCTTTAGAATTGTCTACCCTATGTTTTGACCACTCTTTAGAATTGTCTACCCTATGTTTTGAACACTCTTTAGAATTGTCTACCCTATGTTTTGAACACTCCTTAGAATTGTCTACCCTATGTTTTGAACACTCTTTAGAATTGTCTACCCTATGTTTTGAACACTCTTTAGATTCTTTATCTGTTGCTCTATTATATGTCAGGGTTTGGTACAAGACCTACTTGAGGAGGGCGTGGCATGTGTGCTGCTTATGTTTCAAACCCAGGAAATGAAGAGTCTTAGAATCCAGCGCAGGTAAATCTCACATGTACCGTTAAACTTATGCCAGTGTACATAATTTTTACATATTAATCTTTAACCCTTTACTCCATAAATATGCCTTTCTACACCTTTGCAAAAAGAGAAGACCCAGATTAGACGTCTCCTATAGGAGCCCTCTGATCAGGGTCTGCTCTGTTTGCTTATGGAATAATATAGATTTGATTTTACATTTTCTGCAAAAAATTCATGTGTTAATATGCCATTTTAAAAATTTACCTTATTAATATTCATGATGTCATTTCTAACAAGAATATTCATGAGGTAAAGGGTTAACACTACCTGGTGAGTATTCATGTAAGAAATAATGACATTATGAATATTAATGAGATATATTTTTAGCTCACCTGGCACAAAGTGCCAGGTGAGGTATTGTGAGGGGGCAGTGTCCGGCGTCCGTCGTTGTGCGTCGTGCGTATGTGCGGCGTCCGTCGTCAACAATTTACTTAAACATCATCTTCTCTGAAACCACAAAGCCTAGAGCTTTGATATTTGGTATGTAGAATCATCTAATGGTCCTCTACAAAGATTGTTCAAATTATGTCCCCCGGACCAAAAATGGCCCCGCCCTGGGGCTTATCAGTTTTTCTTAGGAAAATCTTTAAAAATATTCTCCTCTGAAACCGTAATGCCTAGACCTTTGATATTTGGTATGTAGCATCATCTAATGTTCCTCTACAAAGATTGTTCAAATTATGACCCCCGGACCAAAAATGGCGGGGCAGTGAGGGGGCAGTGTCCGGCGTCCGTCGTTGTGCGTCGTGCGTATGTGCGGCGTCCGTCGTCAACAATTTACTTAAACATCATCTTCTCTGAAACCACAAAGCCTAGAGCTTTGATATTTGGTATGTAGAATCATCTAATGGTCCTCTACAAAGATTGTTCAAATTATGACCCCCGGACCAAAAATGGCCCGCTCCAGGGCTTATCAGTTTCTCATAGGAAAATCTTTAAAATCTTCTTCTCTGAAACCGTAAGGCCAGGTGAGCGATTTAGGGCCATCATGGTCCTCTTGTTTATGATGGAATATGAAATTTTTGGTCAAGCCAGGAACTGTAGAATCATGTCATGTACTACTTTGGTGTCTCTGTGACCTTGATATTGGCTGTGACTTCAGTTTTAATAAAAATTTGTCTGAAATTTATCTGAATGATATATCCTAGGACCTTAACCCCTTGAGTTAGGATTTCCAATTTTATTGTGTTGGTGCTTCTTAGAAAGGGGAAATGTCGCATACTACTTTAGTGTCTTTGAGACATTGACCTTGTCCATAAAGAATTGTCTGAAATTTGTCCAAATGATATATCCTTAACCCTATTGGATAGGATTTAGAAATTTTTCATGTGGGTACATCTTGGGAAAGGGAAATGTCACATACTGGTTTGATGTCTCCTTGTAACCTTGACTGTGACTTCAGTTTTAGTAGAAAATTGTCTGAAATTTGTCTCGATGATATGTCGTCAAGCCCTTGAGTTAGAATTTCAAAACTTCTTGTGTGGATTCATCTTGGGAAGACAGAGTGTTACATACTACTTTGGTGTCTCTAACGACTTTGACCCTGACCTTGACCTCAACCCTGACATTGACTTTAATTTTATTAAAAGTTTGTCAAGAAATTTGTCTGGAGTAGAGAAATGCTGAGAGCAGTCTTCTGTTGGGGACGATCGATAGCTTGACAATACTTGCTTGTTGATATCCATTTATTCATTATTTTATTGATTTTTCATGTAATAAATGGCTAATAAAATGGAGCAGTTCATTTTGAAAGTCTGACTTTGGATTTACTTTCATAAGAACTTTAATACAGATATTAAAAAGAAAATTTTCTTCCTTTCAGGACAGTCAAATACCTGTGCCGGCACCACAACCTAGTGAAAAAAATATCAGAACTATCAACCCAGTTTGATACAGACCTTTTCCTATCATGTTTCCTGTTGCGACTTATTCCAGCAGCATTCAACCGTGCAGTTGGTCTGGCTACAAGTGGAAGTGATTCAGACTCAGGTTCAGGACCTGTGGAGTATATAACCCTGCTGCACAGTCTTCTGTCAGAGGTCAAGATACCGGACGATATCGCTGAAAATGCAGCATGGTAAGTATGCTTGTCCGTGGATACTTAACCCTTTACTCCATGTAAGAAATAATGACGATATGAATATTAACCCTTTCCTGCATTTGCAAATAGAGTAGACCCAGATCAGACGGCTCCTATAGGAGCCGTCTGATCAGCGTCTGCTCTGTTTGCTAATAGAATTTGATAGATTTGTTTCTTTAGTTGCTAAAATGTCTACTATGTTCCCCCTTCCGTATCTCTTTATAACTATCTTTTCATAGAATATTCAGTAGGTATTAAAATTTGGAATAAACATAGAACAGGGAAAGGGTTAAATAGATTATGTTTTATGATGGCGTATGGACACAGAAAGTTTTGGTAATAGTAGAGCCATCTTATCTGGGTCTAACTTACCTTTTAGCTTGTGGCATAAAATTTTGTTCATTCTGAACTTGGCCAGCTTCGGATTTAGCCCTTTTCCTGATAAATATTCATGTAAGAGGTAATGAATATATGAATATTAATTATTTGAATTTTAAAGATGGCATCATAAACAAGAAAATATTTGACCTTGGCTGGAACTGTAGAATCAGATCTATATTATTTCATATGCAAACAAAGCAGACCCTGATCAGACGGCTTCTACAGGATATGTCTGATCTAGGTCTACTTTCTATGTAAAGGCATTTTAAGGCATATCTATGGAATAAAGGGTTGGAAACAAACTATATTTGTTTTTATGCCCCCAAAGGCGGGCATATAGTAATCGCATTGTCAGTCTGTCCGTCCGTCCGTCTGTCCTTTCATCCGTCCGTCCCAAATTCGTGTCCCTTCTATAACTTCTTTATCTGTGGATGGATTTCAAAATAACCTGGCACAAATGTTCACCACACAAAGACGATGTGTCACGTTCAACTCCCAGGTCCATGGGTCAAAGATCAAGGTCACAGGGTACAATTACTTTGTAACAAATTTCGTGTCCGGCCTGTAACTTCTTTATCTATCAATGGATTTCAATATGATTTGGCACAAATGTTCACCACACAAAGACGATGTGTCGCGTTTAACTCCCAGGTCCATGGGTCAAAGGTCAAGGTCACAGGGTACAATTACTTTGTAACAAATTTCGTGTCCGGTCTGTAACTTCTTTATCTATCAATGGATTTCAATATAATTTGGCACAAATGTTCACCACACAAAGACGATGTGTCGCGTTCAACTCCCAGGTCCATGGGTCAAAGGTCAAGGTCACAGGGTACAATTACCTTGTAACAAATTTCGTGTCCGGCCTGTAACTTCTTTATCTATCTATGGATTTCAATATAATTTGGCACAAATGTTAACCACACAAAAATGATGTGTTGCGTTCAACTCCTAGGTCCATGGGTCAAAGGTCAAGGTCACAGGGTACAATTACTTTGTCACAAATTTCGTGTCCGGTCTGTAACTTCTTTATATATCAATGGATTTCAATATGATTTGGCACAAATGTTCACCAGACAAAGATGATGTGTCGCTTTCAACTCCCTGGTCCATGGGTCAAAGGTCAAGGTCACAGAATACAATTACTTTGTCACAAATTTCGTGTCCGGTCTGTAACATCTTTATCTATCAATGGATTTCAATATAACTTATCACAGATGTTCACCAGACAAGGACGATGTGTCGCGTTTAGCTCCCTGGTCCATATGTCAATGGTCAAGGTCACAGGGTACAATTTATCTGTGAATGGATTTCAGAGTAACCTGGCACAAATGTTCACCACACAAAGATGATGTGTCAACTCCCTGGTCCATGGGTCAAAGGTCAAGGTCACAGGGTACAATTTTTGGGGGCATTTGTCACGTGACTGTGACAGCTCTTGTTTCCATAAGAATTATACAGTAAAACTTCTCTAAAGCAGACATTAAATATAGTATAAATATAGGCTTTGGAGACAGGTCCTCTTAGATGATTGGCATGACTTTCGTCCTGAATTAAGCAGCCACCTGCCTAAAAGTGTCTTGCTTCTTCTCTACTAGAGTTCTGGGTAAGAGAGGGGTTTACTGTATCTAATTGTCAAACAGTTTTGATCTAGATGAGACCATTTAAAGAATGGGTACATGAAACTTACTCATGCTTTTGGATTCTTCTGCAAGGTCATCTGTACAAAAACATATTTCAAACACAATCCATCAAATGTTTGGTGAGATATTCCACAATTTATGCCTTTTGCAAACAGAATAGACCAGTAGGAGCCGTCTTACCGGATCTGTTCTGTTTGCTTATGAAATAACATAGAAAAGATTCAACAGTTTCTGCCATGGTCAAAAATTCATGTGTAATAAATTAATTTAATTAATATTTATGCTGTCATTATTTCTTTCATAAATACTCTGACATGAAGTAAAGGCATAAAGGTCTGAGTCTTGTAAAGCAATTTTACTGAGACTTTTTGCTTTGTTTCAGCCTGTTCCTGGAGAAGTATGTGAGTCACGGCAACAAGTACCTGGAGGAAGATGTTGATGACCAGATAAAGGACAGTCTGCAGGGAATAGTCAGGCAGCTGGAGGGAAAGTAAGCAAATAAAGAGCAACTAGAACATCTTGAGTATTTTAACCCTTTACTTGATGAATACTCATGTAAGACTCCACTCATTTAGATTATTGATTCATTTAACCCTTTCCTCCATAGGCTATTTTTAGATCCAACCTCTTTGAATGAATCTACCCAAAAGGAGAATTTACTAGAGAGAAGTAAAATTTTAGAATTTTGTTGTTTGAAACCATTGTGATAAATAGAGCATTTGCTCCTATAGGAGCAAATGCTCTATTTATCACAATGGTTTCAAGAAGTGACAATTACAGAGGCGTAGAAAGGCGTATTTATGGAGGAAAGGGTTAAAACCCTTTCCCAGTTCCATATTTGTGTAAGAGATAATGAATATTTATTATCTGAATTTTCATAATGGCATATGTACAGAGGATATTTTTGAACAGGTAAACACTCTAGATTCAGATATTTATTATACCATAAGCAAACAGAGCAGACCATGATCATCAAGTAAAGGGTTATTTCTGTTACCTTTCAAAGGCAATTTTAAATGTCTTCGTCGGTTTTCAAAGAGCAATAGACACTGTGGGCGAATTCATTCAAGTATTCATTCAACCAATCTCCACTCTCTACCTAAAACCAAGAAAACATGTATACGTTTGTACAGTAAACTGCTCTTGTAATGATATTGGATATAACGATATATCACGTGTAGCAATACTGATCAGGTTATCCCTTCCCATTGCCTACATAATTGAATGAACTCCACTCCAGATGTTACAATCAGAGGTCTAGATGAGATGGGTAAATTTAAACATTTTCAAGAATAGCTCCTTTATTTCTTTACCAAACCCTATACTGTTACCACTCTTTAGAATCGTCTCAAAGAGACGATTCTAAAGAGTGGTCACAGTATAGGGTTTGGTGGAAAAATGATAATTTTAGTAATTGGGTACACATCGTTATCTGTAGCTCTGTACGATACTACTCTCTGGTCCCCAGATGTCATGCATACCACATGTAACAATAATTCATAATCTATTATCTTTATGGAAATGCAAAACAAAAATTGAATGGGTGTGAAAAAGTCAACACACAAGAGACAGGTAGATCAGATGAAGTGTTTAAACATATTACTGCACTCATGCAGTTTGTAGGAATATAGCAGACTAATAATTATAGTATATATTTCAGTAAGAAGACCATGCATTTTAGCGAGAACAGTCTTTCTGACCTTTATTCGAAATATTGCATCAGTTTTTACCTCCTGATGAAAGATCATATAATTCTAGTTACTTCCTTTTGATGTCCAAAATGCTGTGGAATTAAAATTAAAATATCATTTGCGCTGGAGGTGTCCAATGTTCTATCTATCTTGAAAGGGTATTAGCCCATATCATAATTTACCACAAAGTTTCAAAGATGTGGTACAGTAGTATACCTTTGTACCAAGCAGATGACAGAATGCATGTTGCTTGTTTTCCAGGCACTCGGACGCTGTTGACAGGGCAGTTCAAAAAGTGCTGTCTACATGCAAGAATCAGCATGACCGGGACCTGGTCCAGGAGTTCCTGAACCTCTATGTACTGTCAGTGCCACATCATCTTGTCACAGACTCCGAGACCAGCCTGGTGCTCTCCCTCAACCACAGATTGCCATCAGTCAGACAGAAGGCTATAACTACACTAGTAGCTAACAGGCATTGGGTAAGTATCTATTTCAAACCTTAAATGTTGAAAATTGTGCACACGCCAAAAAATATATTTTTTGATAGAGACAGATAATTATTTACTGCATGAATATTAAATGGGTTAATTCTATAATCACAAATGACCACATGAATTTATGAAGCTGGTATACACTGCAGAACCGTCTTTATTATTTCATAAGGAAACAGTGCAGACCCTGACCAGACGGTTCTGCATTTGGAAAGGAGCCAAAAGACATCTGTATGGAGTGAAGGGTTAATGCTGAAAAGTGGAATGTGGTAGTTGAGAAACATGTACATTTTTGTTCTATTCCAGATGGATGACAATGTCTTGCTAAAAGATTCGCTGTCTCTGAGAGTGATAGATGAAGAACCGTCAGTGGTGTTGGCTGCCCTGGCCATTGACAAGGTAAGGCCCAATTAGGGGTTTTGATAATAGTAAACTCTTTCCCTAAATCAGCATTTTTACATGAATTGGTCTCTTCATGAATATTTGTTAACTTATTGTTTATAATGTTAAATGTTTGGTTTAAACAAAAACTGTAGAATCAGATCTATATAATTCCACAAAGCAAGCAGAGAGCAGACCCTGATCATACAGCTCTTGTAGGAGTCCTCAGATCTAAGATTACTGTATTTGCTAAGGCATGTAAAGGCACTTTTGTCAATTAAAAGGTTATAAAGTAAAATCTCAATTCGATTCGTAGTCTTTAAGCCGATGATAGCTTAGTGCAGGATGAAAAGTAAGCAGAAATCTCCCAACTGCTTTTCAAGGTCCCCATATTCATTAACCCTGTACTCCATTAGATATACATTTTAACACCTTTGCAAACAAAGTATACCCAGATTAGATGGCTTCTGTAGGAGCCTTCTGACCAGGGTCTGCACTGCTTGCTTAAGAAATAATATATTTCTGATTGGACAGTTTTGGCTATGGTAAAAAATTCCCCTGTTAATGATGCCATTATAAAACTTCTGCTACTTAACCCTGTATTTAATCCAATTTTCCATACTGAATATTCATGGACGAAATAGTTATTATGAAATATGGAAGGTGCAACATTATAGCCTTTTTAGAAAGTAAAAACACGGATCTTTCAAATTCCATTAGCAAACAGAGCAGACCCTGATCAGACGGCTCCTATAGGAGCCGTCTGATCTGGGTCTACTCTGTTTGCAAATATGTGAAAAGGGTTAATACTCATACATTTGTTATTTGTTAATGAATATTCATGGAGTAAAGGGTTAAAGTAGTAACTACCATCAATATTATTGTTAATGGTTTGCTCTATACACACATTATTGACAAATTAGTGTACAAAATGTAGTTTGGGTCCAAATGGGACATCACGTAATTCAGAATCTCATTAGGATCTAATCTGTTTTAAGCTTCTGATGAAGTCGTTTTAAAGAAAAAAAATGGAAAAATAATTTCAAGTCCAAATAAATTTTATACAGGACCTTACGTGATTGTTTATTTTATATCATGTTGTTGAACGAATTGATTAAAACCTTATAATTTTTAGTCAAAACACAAATGAAAGATTTTCTTTATCACATAAAACAAGATTTTTTTTTTTAAAAAAAATTACTTTATATTTTGCAATATCATTCTGACCCTGAAAATAAAACTAGGTAGATTATATATTTCTGTAAAAAATTATGTTGTAAACATTATTTGTTTGTCCATTTCATTTGGCTCTCTTTTAGCAAACATGGAGTCAAAATTCAATAATGCTTGACATTACAGTTTGTTGGGGGTTTATGAAATTTTATACACTGATGTCACAATTTTCTGAATTTCTTTCAGGACATCTGGTCTGTGATGGAAGATGATCTTGTCGTGATTGACCTGCTGAAGAAGATAGTGATGAAAGGTCTAGACAGTGAGACATGGTGAGCAATATTGAAGTGATATTTTTCCTTCTTTGGATGTTTTCTTCAGAAACTGCAGAATCAGATTGATATA
This sequence comes from Azorinus chamasolen, assembly GCA_963576725.1. NCBI lineage: Eukaryota > Metazoa > Mollusca > Bivalvia > Cardiida > Solecurtidae > Azorinus > Azorinus chamasolen. The sequence continues at coordinate 62,486,660 of OY755243.1, read as the reverse complement.
GTTATACCCCAGCAAACGAAGTTTGAGAGGGGGTATATAGGAGTTGGTGTGTTGGTCAGTTGGTCTGTCTGTGGCACAACCTGGCACAAATCTTGTGACGCAAACTACTTCTACATTTCTTTACCGATTTACATCAAACTTTGCATATGCATTAATTAATAAGAAGTGTAGATGTGCATGACACACTTTCTTTTGTTTAGCCCTGGGTATTGCAGAATTATCTCCCCTTGAACTTTGAGTATTTTTTGTCATTTTGGCATGAAACATGGGGAGTTGGTGTAGCAAACTCCTCCTTCAGTTTTAGAGTTATTGAATTTATATTTGGTATATGTAATAAACACAAATGCTACATGTGCAAGACACAATTTTCATGTGTTTAGCACTGGGCATTGTAGAATTATCTCCCCCTGAACTTTTTTTTGTTTTTAGCTCACCAGAGCACAAAGTGCTCAGGGTGAGCTTTTGTGATCGCCTGATGTCCGTCGTCCGTCGGTGTGCGTCGTCCGTCGTCCGTCGTTCGTCGTCAACAATTTGAACCTTTAAAGTTCTTCTCCTCTGAATCTACAGGGGTCTCAGCTTTCATCTTTGGCACATAGCATCATATGTAGGTCCTCTACAAAAGTTATATAAATTATACCCCTGGGGTCAAAATTGGCCCTGCCCCAGAGGTTTTCAGTTTTCAATAGAAACATATAGTGAAAACTTTGAACATCATCTCCTCTAAAACTAGAAGGTCCTCAGCTTTCATATTTGGCACATAACTTCAACTTCAGGACTTCTACAAAAGTTATATAAATTATGCCCCTAGGGTCAAAATTGGCCCCACCCCGGGGATTTCCAGTTTTTTGAAGCTGACTACTTAAACAGCCCATGGGATCACCAGTTATGCATAGGAAAAACTTTAAAAATATTCTTGTCAGAAACTACATGTCCAAGAGCTTAGATATTTGGTGTATAGATTTACTTAGCATAACTTTATGGGTTTTATAAGTATCATAGTTCTGGGGTTAAAAGTGGCCCTGCCCTGTGTGTATATACTTCTTTACACCAGAAATTACATTCTAAAGGTTTCTCCTTAATATCACTCTTAGCTGAGACCAGTCAGTGGGTCAGTTCTTATATAATCACCCTTAGCCTGATCAGTAGAGTAGAAATTGTGTTTAGACAAATAACACACACTCATTTAAGATTGAGAAAACTGTGGATAATTCTCAAAATGCAGAATACTCTTAAAGCTTTTTTTCATGCCTATGCCCTGCATTTTTAAGCTACCAGCTATCAATATAGAGCATATCTGTTGTGAATTTCAGCTTAACTCTTTGCATGCTGGGTAATTTTGTCATCTGCTAAATTGTTGTCTGCAGCATATTCACAAGTTATCCTAACTACACACTTTCTTTCTGAGTTTTTCAGAAGTTCAGTCTCATTGACAAACAGTTCGGATATCAGATCAGGCACCACAATATGTTGGCCCTGATCTGGATCCAAACTGTTTGCATAGGTCATTAGTGGTTGGAGAATCCCACTACACACTTTCTTTCTAAGTTTTTCAGAAGTTCAGTCTCATTGACAATCAGTTTGGATATCAGATCAGGCACCACATTATGTTGGCCCTGATCTGGATCCAAACTGTTTGCATAGGTCATTAGTGGTGGGAGAATCCCACTACACACAGAAGTTCAGTCTCATTTACAAACAATTTGGATATCAGATCAGGCCCCACATTATGTGGGGCCTGATCTGGATCCAAACTGTTTGCATAGGTCATTAGTGGTGGGAGAATCCACCTCTAGCATCCAAAGAATACAAGTTCCAGTGGTCTAATGCTCTATCCATTCTTTCACTACATTCTTTTAGCATCATGTTCAGGTCCTCTACAAAAGTTATATAAATTGTGTCCCTGGGGTCAAAATTGGCACCGCCCCTGGGGTGTTAAGTTTTCAATAGAAACATATAGTGAAAACTTTGAAAATCTTCTCCTCTTATTGTCTGGTGAGCGATGTCAGGGCCATTCTGGCCCTCTTGTTGGTTATTTTGTTATGAAACATGGGGAGTTGGTGTCGCAAACTCCTCTTTCAATTTGAAAGTTATTGAATTGATACTTATAATACATAATAACCACGAATATTACATGTGCAAGGAAGAGTTTTCTTGTGTTTTGTGGCAGGCATTACAGAATTATCTCCACTTGAACTTTGAGTATTTTTTTGTCATTTGGTCCTGTTACATGGGTAGTCCGTAGCACAAACTTGGATTTGCAATCAAGGCTGATGTGCAGCAGTATTCATCACATTTAGTGATAGTTATAGTTTTATATGTAAACAGAATAGACAATGATCAGAATTCTCCTACAGGAGCTGTCTGATCTGGGTCTACTCTTTTTGCAAATGCATACAAATGTGTCAGTATCAGGTAAAGGGTTAAAGAATAAAACGAGAAAAAAATACATGTACATGGATTAAAATATGGATGTTAGAGTCAGAAGCAAAACAATGAAGAACTTGTTTCTCCTGTATGTTGTAGTCTAGACCATGTCCTCAATTATTTTTAGGTTGGAAGCAGCCACAATGGCCACAAAGATTTCAGGAATGTACACAGGAAAACATCAGCTAGAGGTTATCAATAGTTATCTCCCCTGCTTCTTTCTGCTGGATGGAAAAAAGATTGCTGTTGGTGAAACGTTGGTGAACACTCTTTTGAAGTCAATATTCGCCTCTGGAAATACTTTGCTGAAGGCTGTAGCTAAAGGTAAAGCTGATTTTTGTGTCATCTTTTTTTTTATTTTTGTGATCACTTCACTGTCTGTGTCTGTCGGGCTTTTTATGCCCCGTTGACAATAGTCAGGGGGCATTATTTTCATCTCGCTCTTTCAGCGAGTGACACAAGTGTTCCTTTGAACACTAGTGTTTTTGTAAGCAAGCTTAATCACTATTTTCAGTGTATAAAAAGCTCATATTGGTTATTTAGTAGTTATTCTATGTAAATGATACTGGAAATGAATACTGATTAAGTTTGTTATTCTGTAACAATAGAACAGGGGCAAACAGAGTAGACCTGTTAGGGGGTTATCTGATCAGGGTCTGCTCTGTTGCTTATGGAAAGGGTTAACTCTTTCCACACCATTGACAGGTTTACGATAAACTTTATGCATTACTTCAGACAATTGGTTCATTATTTTACTTGCAGTAAAGCCCTTTTTAAAGGGACTACTTAATGGATTTATATACATGTGTGTATTTAAATCTTTATCTTCTTGTAAAGAATCTGTAATTAACTGCAAACTGTTCGGATGCAGGTGAGACACTATGTTCTTGTATAAATATTTATATATATTTGTATACCAATGATGAAACTTATTTGAGTGATTGAATTAGCGAGGTTTTACTGTATTTGCATTCAATGTTTTTACACAGAAATGAAGAATGTGAAGCAGCTGTTTGCCAGTGGTAAAATAGGAGATATAAACCATAGACTGGCTATATCCATTGCCAAAGGTTTGTGTGAAAACCTGGATGATGAAAACATGGAAACAGTGAGTAAACTTTTGTCACAACTAACTATACCATAACTCTTTCAATGCTGAATATTCAGAATGGACTTTGCGAGAGAATTTTGAATGACAAACAGTGCAGACCTTTATAAGATTAACACATTTAATGACAAGTACACTTTAGACCAGATTAAGTGTGTGTTTTATTTTCAATCATATGAACATGACAATAATTAACCCTTTACTCCATATACATGCATACATGTATACCACAATTCAATGCATTTGCAAACAGAATACTCCCAGATTAGATAGCTCCACATGGAGCTGTCTGATCAAGGTCTGCTCTGTTTGCTTTTGGAACAACATAAGTCTGGTTCTACAGTTTATTTCATGGCCAATTATTCCTGTGTCATAAGCAAACAGAGCAGAACCTGATCAGACGACTTCTGTTGTCTGGTCTGGGTGCACTCTGTTTGCAAAGGCATGAAAATAGAGAATATTTGGTTCCTAGCTTTGAATGAGAAATGTTATCTGGCAAGGCGGATGAATATATCAGGTGAGCCGAAGGTGAACCTGATATATTCAGAAGCCGAGCCAGATAACATTTCTCATTCAAAGCTAGGAACCAAATATTCTATTTATCCTTGTCACGACAGCAAAATATAATTATTTTGTACTGAATGTACCACAAAATGCACCGTAAAGTATACCGCAAAACATCCCGACCGTTAAGAAATCGCAGACGGTATGTGAAATGGCGAGAGAAAAAATACACCCACAAATACATCGGCAGAAATTTAATTTAGATGCTGTACGTTTCCTAGAACGGGATCTATATTTAAAAACTGTTCTTGTTTTGTATATTAAATCTGGTTTGAAATGCAGTCCACAAAGACAACAATTTCGTTTTACTTTACACATGTGCGAACGTTTCTTCCTCGTGTCCATACAATTTCAATACAATTTTCGGGCTAAACCCTACTTACAGAAGTTCATGTTACAATTTTGGATATTTAAAACCGCACCTGAAAAGACAGAACTAAACATCGTATTTATTCTGAGGGTTTCTTAATTGAACAAAGGTGGATTCTCGACCCTACTGGCTCTAGACTGTTGATGACGTCACTATAAAGGCGTTATATTATGTCACTGGAATTCCAAAAAGTCATATTGCTTTAAAAAAAATTGCTCAAAACCGTTGGTTATGTGAGAAAAAGAAATTTTCACTTGACGATGTTTGAGACAAGCTGATCTAAACCTTATCTAGAATAGAAAAGTAATTAAGCTCGCCAAGGCTCGCTTAATAACATTTCAATAAATAAAGTCTTTCATTCATTCATTCTAGGCTCGGTCTCAAACATCGAACGACCCGTAAGCAATTGACATGTTTGATAGATGCCGATAGAATAAAAATAGAACTGACTATAGAATACACGATAGACGATTTATGATTCTTGATGTGGATTTATCTAAACACAGTAATTTCGCGACAAACAACTAGATCTAGTCTACTAGGCCTAAGAATGTAAGTTTGGGAGAATGAAGTGAAAGAATTATTTAGTTTAATGGGTATTGATTGAAATCAACAAATTCGCTTTGTTAAACTTTTTTATTCAGTAGATCTACTCGGTAGACGTAAATTTGTGCATTCACGAAATAAGTGTCTCGGTGAAAAAAGTAGTTTCGGCTACAGGTCATGTGACCAACTGACATAATAACATCGGTCATGTGACCAACTGACATAATAACAAAAAGTTTATCAGGCACCTTGTTATCCGTCAGGAAAATAGGCACGTGACAGGATAAAAGCATTTATCTGAGGGAAAGGGTTAAACGTGTATATGTATATTGACAAATATTCTAGCCATTGTTTGTTCAAACTACCCTTTGGTCGAAGACTTCATCATATCCTTGGCTTGTGTGAGGTATCAAAGTTTGTACATTGACCTGATTGTGTAAATGGTTGGTTAGTTTTGTTGATTAATGTCCATTTCTGCCATCTATGGGCTAATGCGCTTTAGAGGGAGTGGGTGAATATAGAGAAACAGTCGTACGATGTCCTACTCTTATTATCGATTAGAGTGTTTTGGGTTCTTGTAGATGCCCAGTGTAAAGTACTGGTACATCAACCTCGGTTTATAAAGTCTCAATTAAAGGACTTGGTCTGGCAGGGGATTGAACTCCTGGTATTGTAGTCGGTGTAAGATGGTGTTTCTAGTCTAGACATATGACATACAGTTTCTTTGATGACTGCTGTTTCTTGTATTTCAGATAGCCTCCTGGGTTACTCTTGCTGTTGGTCACAAAGATATGTCAATTGTGTATCTTATGGTGATTGTTTTGGATGAAATGGTTGCCATGGCAACTGATGTGAACATGAAACTGACCCTGTGTGTGCAGCAGATACAGCTTATTACAAAAACAAAGAAAGCAAAGGTATTTGAAATAGCGGATCTTACATGAGTGTTCATTACAAATCATTTACATGAAGCGAGTTTACTATAATAATATAACACAAGCTTTAGCAAGTGTCATATCCCTTATACTAAATGTGTTTCATTAAAACAATTTGTAATGAACACGAATGTAAGATTCTTTTTATCACATTATCCTTAAGAAGTGCCATAGAAAGTAAAACAGGCTATAGCTGATGGCTGTTTTGGCCATTGTTTTCAAACAGTGTAGTAGTACAACAGACAAAGTACATGGAGTGAATCGGTCATGCTTCGATCGGCTAATGATTGTAGGTGTCATACATTGGTTCACTCATTCTCTTTAAGATTCATTATCGGCGAGATTCAAACTGTTAATTTGGCTATAAAATACACTAGTGCATTTCTGTGGTTTACGGCACTCTGTTTTGGTGCTCCGACACCGAAAGTTGTGCGATAAAATTTCATTTGGACTTTCTATCCCATTAAAATAGTGCATTCATTTGTATATAGCAATATGTCATTAGCAAACAGAGCAGACCTTGATCAGATGGCTCCTATCTGATCTAGATTTACTCTTGTTTGCAAAGGTGTAGAAATGTGTATTTATGGTGTAAAGGGTGAAGAAATGTGTAAAAAATAATATTTAAACCATCAAACAGGTTATTGTCATACTTGTTTATGTAGCAGGTCATGATTACAGGACGATACAGCTGGACCAGTTGAGAACTGTTTACATAGGTTATTACAAACTCCATGCTAAACATAGTAGAGTATTACTAATGCAACTACATAGTTCATTAACATAGCAATTTGTAAAAGCAGGTGATTGCCTAATGGAGGGCAAAAATAATGCATTAAGCTCATGCCTGTTTTAAATATCCTGAATTAGATTTCCTTTGAGTGGTCATAGTAGCAAGACTTTACGGTAGTTTTACCCTCTGTTTGCTTATATATAGATCTGATAATAGTCCCTGTCATGGCCACAACTTCCTGTGTTCATATACCATTCTAGAAATTGATCTGATTAATATTTGTGATATCCCAATTTCTTACATAAATATTCATGAGTTGAATGGTTGAGGTAGATGTGTAGTATTACATAGGCAGTTCATACATTATCTTTCTAGGGTCTACATAAGGACAGCTGTGATATGAAGGACCTGGCACAGACCTGGGGCATGCTGATGTCCAAGGAGAAACTCTCGCCCCAAAAATTGTCCAATGTCATGTGCCTGAAAGGCCTCCATAGCATTGTCAACCTGATGAAGCTCCCAGCACAACTTTTAAAAGGTGAGGAACTGAAAAATAAATTGACTCGGTCCTGAAGTAGTAAAGTGTAAGAAGGATATTCAAGAAATGTAATTGAAATATATTTGATATTTCTCCGCCAAACCCAGTCATGCGACTACTCATTAGAATTGTCTGTCTGAAGCAGCAAGATTTCTGTTTGGCTGAGAAATAAGATAGATTAATATGTATCTTATATACAGTCCTGATTATGACTCATTTTTCATGCAGTATCAAGGCAGTTTAAAATTCTACCAATTTTGTTGCACATAATTGAGAAAAACAGTTCAAAATACGTTCAGAGAATATGTTTTGTAAAAGAATCCGTCATATGTACCAGAAAGTTTTTTATTGCCAGTTCGAGAGCAGACCCCAATTAGGTGGCTCCTAATGCCATCTTATCTGGGTCTGGTTTGTTTGCAAAGACATACAAAGGGATATGTATGATGTAAAGGGTTAAAAACTACCAGTTTTTCAGAATACATGGAGTACATTTTCTAGTTAATGAGATGTGTTATACTGAAATAATCGGTATACATAATGAATGACAACAACACCTCCTTGAAAGGTTACAAATAGGAGTTGATTTATCTGTTTGTTTGTTTATACATGCACAGTAACACCTGTCTATAGTGACCGTATAATTTCATTATGAATAAACATGTGCATAGAAGAGCAGATGGTTGACTGAAGGCAGACATCAGAGTTTACAAAATAAATTATATTTTTAATGGCATAAGCATGCTACAACATTCTTTTACCACCTTAAATTTGATTATAACATGTTAGACTTTATAATTTAATATATACAGAAACTGTAGAATCAGATCTATATTATTCTATAAGCAAACAGAGCAGACCCTGATCAGACATCTCCTATGGAAGCCATCACATCTAGGTCTGCAAATGTGTTAAAGGCATATTTATGGAGTAAAGAGTTAAATGAGCCCTTTGTGTTTGTAACAGACACGTTTTGGCATCTTCGTGGAGATCGTGGGGAGGAAGACTTGCTCCTACAGGTGGCAGTTCAGCTGTACGATATGTTGCTAGAGATCACCATGACAACAGGGAGCAGCTGTGCAAGTGTGGGCACATTCAGGGCCATCTTCAAACAGATGGAACAGGTGTGTAAGAATCAAAGACGGCTCCTTGTTTTATCTTAGAAAACCTATAGAAGAATTTGATACAAACAACAATGGTTATACAGTTGAATACATGTAAACTTTATTATATAAATGATTTCCATAAATAAAAGCAGATACAGGCTGCAATGTTTTTCCTTATCACATTCCTTGTATTAGGCTAGTTGGTCTCTTTATGTTTTATGGTATACAGTAGAACCTGTCTTAAGTGGCCATTAAAAAAGAGGTCTGAAACTGGATTTCTAAAACAGATGGTAGCTTAATGCAGGACAATAGTGATACAGAAAGCTCCTATCATTTTACCCTACATTAAGCAACCACCTGCTTTTTAAGACTCCTTTGTTCAATAAATGAATGACTGCTTAAGACAGGTTCTACTTTAGATCTACTTTCTTGCATAAATCTATAAATGAACTTGCATAATAACGTCATGGCGTGTTCCAGATTCAATCTTAACATGTTCATATAGGAGTGAGTAATTTCATGGCATCTCATGCAAAATGCAAAAATCTGAAATTTGACATTCAATTTTTAAAAAATGCCAGTGTAGATCTGCTAAATTGATCCTTCAGGTCATTTTATATTTACCAGTGATCTAATAGGAAAATGGTATATTTTCAGCTTTTACTTTATGAACAGCATGAAATGATAAAATCTAAAAGAAACATCTTCAACTTTGAATTAAAATAACTGTTAGTGCTGTCAAATTGATTCTTCAGCGTTGACAATGAAAACATTGATTTGCAGGCGTTTGCGGACATTACGTTAAACAGGAATTTATATATGAGAAAAATGTCTGCATCTATCAGTAGACTTTCATTTATTTAACCCCTGCTTCATAGGTTCACGTTTTAGTACCTTTGCAAACAGTGTAGGAGCCATCTGATCAGAGTCTGCTCTGTTTGCCTATAAAATAATATCAGTTTGATTATACAGTTTTTGACATGGTCAAAATTTATTGTGTTCATTTATCATTATAAAAATTAATATTTATGATATCATTATTTCTCAAATGAATATTCATGGTGTAAAGGGTTAACCCTTTCCCTGGTCTGTGTCCATTCCAAATTTCAATTCCTACTGAATATTCATAGATAAAATGATTATAACGAAATATGGAAGATGGAAAATTGTAGCCATTTTAGAAAGTAAAGACACATATCCTTGAACTTCTATTAGCAAACAGAGTAGACCCTGATCAGACGGCTCCTCTAGGAGCCGTCTGATCTGGGTCTACTCTGTTTGCAAATGTGTGAAAACATGTTTATATGAGGGAAAGGGTTAAAGGTATATAAAATAAAGCAGTGGGTCCAAGTATTTTTTTTAAAGATATCTTCATTATTTCAGGTGTGCTTTAGTGACAGTGCAAATTATCTGAAGTTCATGGGTATGTTGTGGACACAGCATACAAATGATCTGGCTGATGACCTTGGATTGACCTTGACACTTCAAGCAAGGTCACTCCATCTTGGTTTGGCTTACATTAAGTCTCTAGACAAGAAGAAAGTGAACATACTACTCAAATCATCTAGTCGTAAGTATAAATACAGTTAAACCCCTCTATTGGCACCACTTAATGAATAAATGTTGGGGTTTATAAGAACATGTGGTTGCTTAACCCAATGAATAAATGTTGTGGTCTATAAGAACATGTGGTTGCTTAACCCTGTACTTCATATAAACACCTTTACACACCCTTTGCAAACAGAGTAGACCCAGATCAGATGGCTCCTGTAGGAGCCATCTGATCAGGGTCTTCTCTATTTGCTAATTGATTCATATAGATCTGATTCTACAGTTTCTGCGATGGTAAAAATCCTGTGTTAATATACCATATTCATAATGTCATTATTTTTCGCATAACTATTCATGAAGTAAAGGGTTAAGAAAGAATGTTCATCACATCTTTTCAATATGCTTAAGATTGACACAAGGCAAGTTATTTTAGTACTTACCTGTTTGTATCTGTATGAGAGGGATTATTGAATGAACTCAGAAGTAAAATGTAGACTATATTGGATGTTCTCATGTTTCAGTTGTGTGTAACTTGCTGACTGTGTTGATGAGTGAACATACAGCCATAAGGATGGCAGCTGTACAAATAGCTGCAGAGCTGCTAGCTAGAGAGGACGACCGTGGCTCAGCTTTCAAGCCACTGCTTCATAAAGTAGTCAGGTGTGAAGGGGAACTGCACTCAGATGCCAGCTACATATATCAGGTAGGCCAATACAGTCCTGATAGAAACACCTTTTCACACCTTTGCAAACAGAGTAGACCCAGATCAGATGGCTCCTGTTAAAATCCATCTTACCAGGATCTGCTCAGTTTGCTTATGGAATCATATATCTCTTTGTCACTGGCAGAATATACTGTGCTTATATGCCATTATAAAAAGTCAGCTATTAACTATTCATGATACTTGTGAAATTTATGATGTCATAATTTGGCACAAATTAAGCGGGATGTGTTTCAATATTTTCTGTTTCCATATCTGTTTTCCTAGGCTGTATCCTCAGTTTTTAAGTCTACAAGCTTAGATGGACGTAAGTCTCCTCACAAGGTACGATCTCCTAGAAAGTCTGTCGGTGCAAGCCCAGCCAAGGGAGAGAAGCAGCAGTGTCTGGCAGAGTTGTTGAGGACACTAGTAGATGAGTCTACACCATACTTTGTACAGCACAGTTTGTTGGAGGTGTTTCTATTGCTGGATAACAAGGTAAGTGGACACCATGTGCCCAGATACTCTTTTTACACAGCTTCAGATGAAGGCGCCTACCCAAATCCTAAAATCGTCATTTCTCCACCAAACCCTATATTGTGACCATCTCGAAGAGATGGTTCTAAAGAGTGGTCACAGTATAGGGTTTGGAGGAGAAATAAAGAAGTTGTTCATGAAAACGAGTTAATGTACACATCTTTCACCATACTTTGTGTAGCACATTTTGTTGTAGATGTTTCTATTGCTGGAAAACAAGGTACGTGGACACAATGTGTGCAGATACCCTTTTTATACGCCCACCTAATAAAGGTGGTCGTATATTGTCGTGACCCTGTCCGTCCGTCCGTTCGTTCGTTCGTTCGTTCGTCCGTCAACATTTTGTTTGTCCGCTGTTTTCTGGGAAAACTATTTGACAGATATTAATGAAACTTCACACAAATGTTAAATGCATCAAGATCTGAAGCTGAGTCAATTCTGAGGTTCATTTGATTTTTAGCTCCACTTTTTCAAAAAGTGGAGGTATTGTCATGACCCTCTCGTCGGCGTCGGCGTCGGCGTCGGCGTCGGCGTCGGCGTCGGCGTCGGCGTCGGCGTTGGTTAACCTTTTTGTTAAGGTCCTTTTCTCAGAAACCATCAAAGATATTTGGTTCATATTTGTTATGTATGTTTACTATCACAAGGGGAACCCATTTCACAAGGGTAGGTAACTCTAAAATTAATTTTGTCATAGTTATGCCCCTTTTTCGACTTAGAATTTTCATTGTTGGTTAAGTTTTATGTTCAGGTCCATGTCACAGAAACTGTCAAAGATAGTTGGTTCATCTTTGGTATACATATTAACTATCACAAGGGGAACCCATTTCACAAGGGTAGGTAACCCTAAAATTAATTTTACCATAGTTATGCCCCTTTTTCGACTTGCACTTTTCATTGTTGGTTAAGTTTTATGTTCAGGTCCATGTCTCAGAAACTGTCCAAGATATTTGGTTCATCTTTGGTATACATATTAACTATTACAAGGGGGACCCATTTCACAAGGGTAGGTAACCCTAAAATTAATTTTGCTGTTGTTATCTCCCCTTTCTGACTTAGACTTCCACTACACTATCCAGCACTAAAGAAAGTGGAGCGCGCTGTCTGCGGACAGCTCTTGTTCATTTCAGAATTATGGCCCTTGTCCTTAAAAAATAATGCAAATAGTTTGTCCGCTGTTTTCTGGGAAAACTATTTGAGAGATATTAATGAAACTTCACACAAATGTCTAATGCATCAAGATCTGAAGCTGAGTCAATTCTGAGGTTCATTTGATTTTTTGTTTCGGAGTTATGGCCCTTTTACGTAAAAAATAATGCAAATAGTTTGTCCGCTGCTTTCTGGGAAAACTATTTGACAGATATTAATGAAACTTCACACAAATGTTTAATGCATCAAGATCTGAGGTTGAGTGGATTCTGAGGTTCATTTGATTTTTCATTTCTCAGTTATGGCCCTTGTCCTTAAAAAATATGCAAATAGTTTGTCTGCTGTTGTCTTGGAAAACTATTTGAGAGATATTAATGAAACTTCACACAAATATTTAATGCATCAACATCTGAAACTGAATTGATTCTGAGGATCGTTTGATTTTTCGTTTCAGAGTTATGGCCCTTGTCCTTAAAAAATAATGCAAATAGTTTGGTCTGCTGTTTTTCGGGAAAACTATTTGAGAGGTATTAATGAAACTTCATACACATGTTTAATGCATCAAGACCTGAAGCTAGGTCGATTCTGAGGATCATTTGATTTGTTGTTTCGGAGTTATGGCCCTTGCACTTAAAAAAATAATGCAAATCTATGGAAATATGAGGATGGCCATAACTTTTTCATTTGAAATGATATTTACTTCAATTTTTTTATATGGTTAAACCTTAATGTGAATTTTCACATATATTGCGGGGAGTTTGATAGGGGTGGTTTCAAAAAAAATGAAGCCAAATTAAAATACTCATTTATTTTTCTACCATGAGGCTTAATTGGATTCTTTTTCAGTCCTGCAGATTTGTTTCCTTGTGGTGAACTTGAATGCAAAGTTTGGTCATGATACCTTGCTTAAGTAAAAAGATATTTTGGAAAAACACTCCCAAAATGTCCCAAGTGTACTGTTTTTGCGTGACATTTTCACTTAAGCCTCAATTTCAACACTAAACTACACCAAAAGTTGCAGGATTACAATATATTATCATTGTTTATCAAGTAGGAAAATATATTTTGGTTCAGAAAAATTGAATTTAACAATTTGTTGATGTTATTATTTTTTGTCAGAAGGGTTCAAAGCATTGAGGTGCTTGTCATTTTCACACCAAAATATTTATCATTGTTTACAAATCAAGATGCAGTTATAAAATGTGATCGAAAATTTAAAAGAAACTTTTGCTTATTTTAGCAGGAACAGGTGTATTCTTCATATTTTTGAAGGTATTTCTATAATACTTTGTCAGTGTAAGTTGTTATAAGCTGTATAGTAAATGCAGTCAGAATTTGTCCCAAGTGTACATTTTGCTATAAATGGCTGATAATTTTTTTCCCAACACACATGTTCAAAGTTTTACACTTTTAAATTCACACCATGGATACTTAAAACAAGTTGTAATAAAAACCTAATGCCAAAATATTATGAACATTTTTTTCAAGGCACATCTTGTGTTGTCCCAAGTGTACATTTTGAAACTTTGGATTGACAAGTGTTATGTTCCAAGGTCAATATCAATGATACTTGCAGAGATGCATGTCCTAATGCCATTAAACGTTTTCATATTTAGTTTCATAGAAATTTTTTGAATATTTTCTAAGAAATGGTTCAGGACAGACATTTGTTTGCAAACAAAGGGCCACAACTCTAGTGTTCCAAGGTCAAGACATTAAAATAACCTCATCTTGTTTCAGGAAGAGAAATTAAGCTCATGTTTTACGATGATCCCATGTCTTCGTTCTAAAAAATGCTTTGTAGTTGGTTACATATACTAAATGTAGGACAATTTCCCCTTAAGACTAGTGCTTGCCCTTTAGGACGATTGCCCCTTTGGACAATTGCCCTAGATATATAGGATAATTAAAGCAGTGTATTGTAGGATATAGCAATATATTGTAGTAAAGGTAATATTATACTAATATATAATAATTTTTATAATACATAAATGAGCAGAAGGCTGTGTAGACCATATATAGCACTCTTGTATGTATTGTATTTACTCCAAATATTTGGATATGTAAACCTTTACAAATAGCATAGTCTCGGAGACTCTCCCAATGGAAAGTAGACACTAACCACATTTCAACTTTTTGTAGCTGTACAACTTAAATGAATAATTCTTTTTTTCCAACAGTTTGCCTGCTAAGTGCAACCTAACTAGTATTTGCAAACAGTTTCGATCCAGGTGAGATGCCGAGTAACTTGGGGTCACAATAGAATGCATTAGCTGTTTGACACCCAGTCAGATATTTCTCGAAATTCGAAGTAAGCTAAAACTGTAACAGGTCTACAAAGGCAGGATACTCCTATTTTAATTATTCCTATACAGAGTAGACTCAAATCTAAATGAACTCTATCTGATCTGGATCTACCCTGGTTTTTCACTGACAGTTTATGAAGATTTATTGGGTAAGAATAATGTAATTCGCACACACCTTATACAAGTATACATTGTATAACCGCAATGGGAGGAAAATTCCTAATATTAATTCCCAAACAGAGTAGACCCAGATCTACATGATCTATCTGATCTGGATCTACCACATTTGCTCAGTGACAGTTAATGAATTAAAAATATGTTGCCTGAAGCATGTGTTTGATAGACTGTCCCAAGTGTACAAAATGTTGAACATAAGTATTTATGTTTACAAATCCTTCAAGGCTCGTCTTGCTAATATTCAATTATATTTTATTGGTTGTTAAAAAAACACCCTCTCATTTGATGAAATGGCTTCCTTATGTGACCTAATTAAGTTAGGCCAAATCAATAGAAAGTTGTGTAATTGTGAAAGGAGTAAGGTCAGTTGATCACTGTTATATTATTATTCTACGCATAATGTGTATCTACATAATTTTCACCCAAGTATATCTTTACTTAGTCCTCTTGAAATCACAAAAGGGGAAAAAAAAACTTTTTCTGTGATATTAAGTACATAATGAATTGATATTTGTTCCAGTCCATAATTGTCCCAAGTGTACAGAAATGGTGTGAAGGTTTTATATAAAAAATAATTTAAGTTTCCAAAACATGTTCATATCAGTTGTTTGTCTAGAACAGTATGGATAATGATAAGTTAGTTTAAAATGCGTAAATTTGACTGCTATGATCACATTCTGGGAATAAATGGGCATTGTATGTTTTTGAAAGTGCAAGAAAACATAATGCTCTTACCATTGATTCTAAGACTTCTTAACATAATTCTAGTACAAAAATTTGTTATAGGTGGTAACATAATTTTATAGCCAAGTGTAACTAACACTTAATCTGTGTGTTTAAGTTGTTTATATGTGTTTAATGTATGGATCATTGTTCTTGCAACCTGTTGTCCCAAGTGTACGAAATATCTCAAGAATATGCACCGTTTTGAACCAGCAATATCTGCAGCATTGTTTCGTATACAGTAATGAAACTTTGCATGTATCTGAGAAACATGCTCAATTTTAGTAAACATTAGGTTTTTATTTCCTAATTTACTTCAGACAGACATGAACAAAACATTAAGGGGTGCACATTTGAAAATAATAGGTCAGAAAACATAAAAATCTCCATTTTTCAACATTTTCTTGAAGAACACTGTAGTTTTTTGTGTTGAAATTTTGAAAAAATGCATAGTTTATGTTGACACAATGGTAAAACATTGATTAGATGTTATTATATGTTTCAATGGAGTGCCACATACTGGTACAGTTTTTTGTAAAAGTTCAATAAAAGTTTAAACAAAATCTTCAATTGTGAATTTATGTTCACGTTTGTCAATACGGCCCTGCTCATTTATCAAAGTTGGACCCTTTTGCTATGTGATGCAAGCAAAGATTTTGTGCAATCTTATCATTTAAAATTCAGCAAAAAAATAAAATCAGGCTTCATTTTTTTTTAAACCACCCATATGTGGTTTTATTCTAAAGTTATGGTCCTTGAACTTCGTGTGTTCGTTGCTTTGTTAGTCGGTCAACTTTTAGTTTGTCTGTTGTTTTCTGGGAAAACTTAGTAATAATTAAAATGATATAAATGAAACTTAACACAAATGTTTTAAGCAACAAAATTTGAAGCTGACTTTATTTTGAGGTTTATTCAGTTTGTCTTTATTACAGAGTTATGGCCGTTGCACTTTACAAAAATCTGCAAAAATGAGGATTAGCTGTAGCTTTTTTATTTAATAAGATATTCACTTAATTTTTTAAAAAAATAGTATCACCTTAAGATGGAAATCAAGATCTGAAGCACAGATTAGAAAATGTCAACACTTATAAGGCATGTTGAATCAGAGAAAGTTTGCAAGTGGGCGTATTATGTACCGTATGCGGTACTCTTGTTACATCAAATAACTTTCATCTGCAAATCTTGTCGTCAGCTACAATTCTCAAAGGATTGTTCTTCTTTGAACCCTTTCCCCAAAGAACATTTATGCGTGAATAGGTCACTTCATGAATATTCATTAGCTTAATGTTAGTAATGTAACATTTTCAAGGGTATGTTTTGCTTTGGCAAAAACTGAAACACTAGGAACTAGATATAAAGTAAAACTTTGCATGTTTATGATAGACTGTTTTTATTTAAAACCAATGTTTCGACCCTATCAGGGTCTTCATCAGACAAAAACTGTACGATAAGTTCTATATCATGTCCTAACTAGATGAAGCAGACCCTGATCAGACGACTCCTTCAGTCTGCTCTGTTCACAAAGATGTAAAAAGCACTTAGATGAAGGAAAGGGTTAAAACAGTGATGGATTTTATTGTATCACTTTGTAATGGAATGTATGGTATCACTTTGTAATGAAATGCATGGTATCACTTTGTAATAGAATGTATGGCAGGGCTCTAGAAATCCGGAAAATCTCCGGTCTGGACCGATTTTTGCATTTTGAGACCGGTTTGTATTTCAGAATCTGAAAAAAAATCGGTCCGAAAATCTTAAGCAGACAACGTTTCTAATCAAAACCATAAGCTGAAAGTAACTGTTTTCATTTGACCCCATCATTAACGTGTCAAGAGATTATAGGCTAGAGGCCCCGGGCAGTCAGTCCAGTTCCACTTGGTCTCTTCTCAGCTAGCCAATCAACCATGCTAGTAATATTGATAAGACATTCATCTCTTATGACACTTGTAAACCGAAACATTACCTACCTTGTACCTGTTAACAAACACATTACAGTCCATAGATTTAGGCTACTTTAATTATATTAAGGCTGAAAGGTCACTGAGAAATAACATCTTTGCATCAGGTAATCAGTTTTTTAAGAGCAAATACTCTCTTTATATCCATCAGCAACACAATTTACTTTGAACAATCATAACAAAAAGTCAACAACATGTCCGCTTGATTCAAGGTAAAGATTGACCTATTTTTGAGACTCCACATTAAAGAGCTCCTTGGGTAGATCTACAGTTATCTGCCAAAAATATGCTGCAGTGAACAGAAAAACAATGTAGGCTTGTGGCTTTCGTTTATCTGATGAGAAATAAGTATGCATCATAAGCTAAATGATAATAACTTATCATGTAAGATTTTAAATACAAACTAGTTTTCTTGCTTCTCTATCAAAGCCTTCAAAACTGCAATTCATGCAAACTTGAAATGTCATTAGTTTTCGCGAATGTCAAATGTTTTTCACAAATTTCGATATTAAATGCTATCATATTGTTATATACAAACTATAAGTTGGCAAATGCCCCTCATAAACATATTACCAGGTGACTAATGTCCGCATATCACAAACAGACAAGGGGGCAAATGTCCGCGCATCAAGAAAATATGTGGCAAATGTCCGGGGGGCTAATGTCCCGGGGGGGGGGGGGGGGGGCTAATGTCCGTTTAGGGGGCCGGACCGGTTGGGATTTGAAAATTTCTAGAGCCCTGATGTATGGTATCACTTTGTAATGGAATGTATGGTATCACTTTGTAATGGAATGCATCATTCCACATTTATAGTTGAATTTATGGTATCACCTAATAATGAAATTTATAGTATCACTTTGTAATGGAATGTATGGTAACCATATGTCAAAACATTTGTTAATGTATTATTTTCTGACTTACAGTTTTTGTTTTGTGTTTAATTCTTTTAATGTTTTTTTTATATCTGACCCCATATTTTATTACTATGCATAAAAGTATTAATTTGTAGGATGTCCTGTTGATGTTACTTCCACTGATGTCCAGACTTCTGAAATTCCATAGCCAAGGGGGACAACCGCAACTTGCTACAGAGTGCCTTAACCTGATCCTACGTCGGTTCACTGTGAATACTAGCGACAGTCTTTCCCCAGGATCAGAGAGCTTGGGGATGTTCCTTACGGCAATTAGACAGCCTGGCGAGGCTACAGAAGAAGTGTTGAGTCCACAGACAGTGGCGTTACAACAGGTAGGTTCACCCATGAAATCTGTAATTTCTATTGAGTTTCAATTAACCCTTTACCTGACATAAAAAATTTAAAATAATAACATTATGAGTATTTATTAGCTGAGTTTTTATTATGGCAAATGAAGATTTGGCCATGGGAGAAACTGTATAGTAAGATTTTTATAAACTAAACAGAGCAGACCCTCATCAGACGGCTTTTACAAGAACTGTCTAATCTGGATCTACTCTATTTGCAAAGGCATGAAAAGGCGTCTCTATCAGGTTAATGCATGAAAAGGTATATCAGTAAAGTTAATGACTCTGTTTGGTTTCAATATTTCAGATAACGCGGGAGTTTTATGAACAGCTTAATGGAGGCTCCCAGCAGAAACTGCTGTGTACACTGTTTGATGTTTATGTGGGCACTGAGGATCTCAGCATCTCCAGCCTTATACACAAAGTCCTCAAACATGTGAGTAAATACATTACAGGGTTATTGTGTACTGCCACATACAGAAGAAACCTATCTTAAACAGTCATTCATTTATTTAACATAGGAGCCTTAACCCTTTCCTCCATAAATACGCCTTTTACGCCTCTGTTATAGGCACTTCTTGAAACCATTGTGATAAATAGAGCATTTGCTCCATAGGAGCAAATGCTCTATTTATCACAAAGGTTTCTATACCTAACAATTATAACATTTTCCTTTTTTCTAGTAAATGCTCCTTTTCAGTAGAGTCATTCGAAGAGGTTGGGTCTAAAATAGCCTATGGAAGAAAGGGTTAAGAAGCAGTTGATTGTTTAGTGCTCCAATAGGAGCTTTCTGCATTACTTTTGTCCTGCATTAAGCTAACATTTGCCTTACAGACCCATACTTAGACCTCTTTTTGATGGCTGAGTAAGACAGGTTCTACTGTATGCATACAATTTGAAATGAATATGAATGCTAGCAGAATTTAATGGCAGAATGTTCATAGATGTTTAGCAAAAGAGCATTTTAGCTTGACTTTTCATAGAATATTTCAAACTAATGCGGTCACCTATTCTACGGAGTCGGTGTATGAGGTATGAATTGATCTTTTTCTTCTCATCAAAGGCAGTTCACACAAAGAATACCAGTAAAAAACTATTTTCCCAAAATAAAACAAAACCCTTTGGAAAGGTCAAGAATGCTGTCCTGATAGCTCTTGTTTGTCTATGAATGCCATAGATAACTTCCTCTTACCAATTAAAACTCTTTTGGCGCCAAATAACTTTTGTCTGCAGATAATGTCATCCGTTTTAAGCATCAGAGTGGATGTTCATTCAATTTTTTCTCTTAACCCATTCCCTCATATTGACGACTCTGTAAAAGTCACTTTGTGAAACCATTGTGATAAATAGAGCATTTGCTCCTATCACAATGTTTTCAACTTAAAAATTCTATAATTTTCCTTTTCTCTTGTTAATGCTCCTTTTCGGTAGATTTATTTAAAGAGGTTGTATCTAAAAATAGCCTATGAGGTAATGGGTTAAACATTTTCTGCATGCCTTTCATCCTGTGTTAAGCTACCTCCAGTCTTAAAGACAGATAATGGCACTTATTTGAGAGTTTAGATTAGCGAGCTTTCACTATAGATTATTTGCTCTTTCCATATAGACTTATATGAATATACAGTAGAACCTGTCTTAAGAGGCCATCCAAAAGAGGTCTTAAATATGGGTCTGTAAGGCAGGTGGAAGCTTAATACAGGTCAAAGCGAAATGCAGAAAGCTCTTTAGGAGCTTTCTGCATTACTTTTGCCCTGCATTAAGCAACCATCTGCTTTTTAAGACTCCTATGTTCAGTAAATGAACGGCTGCTTGGGACAGGTTCTACTGTATCATTAAATGGTTGAGGATAGCTTTATACATGTATTTCTACTGACTTTTGATTTTAGGCTGAAGTAATGACCAGTCATTCTGGAGATCCGAAGAAATCCATGCCAGATATATTTTTCTGATTGGCAGTTCTAATGAATACTGACACTTAAAGGTTTGGATTACAACTGAGACAATTCTATTCTCATCTATTGCGGTCGTTTGTTTAATATTTCAGATAGCAGTAGATGGGAACCATATCCAACAGGAACTGAAGAGATGTATAAAGCCATCCACAGCCAAGACTGTGAGAGAAGCAAAAAGACAAAAAGTGTAAGAATTAATCTGTGTTAATGTTTTATGAACATTTTGGTTTTGTCTGATTCAATTGGTTTTTATGCCCCCGCCTTTAGGCGACGTGGGCATTAAGTTTTACCCTTGTCCGTCCCGTCCGTCCGTCCTCAAAATCTTTCGTCAAAGATTTCTTGGCTTGTGTAAGCTGGAATGATTTCATATATGGTCTGAAGCATAATCATAGTGAGTTGTATCGTGTCTCCCCTTTTCAGGTCTGTCGTTCATCTACTTCCTGTTGCCGGCGGGGGCGTCCGTGTCCCATGGACACATTTTCTTTTATTTAATTAAAGACAGCAGGTAGCTAAATGCAGCACAAAAGATATGTTGTTCTCCATTAACCATCTACCTGATGAATATTGCGTACTGATCTATCAAAATCCCTTTTTTCTTCGCCAAACTCTGTCGTGCTGCTACTCATTAGAATTGCCTTGGAGAGGCAATTTTAATCGGTTGCTGCGACAGTCATAGGCTTTATCGAAGATATATAAAAATTATTTTGCTTCGCTCTCCTAAATACACCTCATATCTACAGCTCTGCTTGAAGTAATATTTTTTACTTGAAATTGTGATTTTCTAAAAACTTCTCTATGTATCCATTTCCTCCATATACAGTTGGAACTTCGATATCTCTTAACTCGGATAACTCGAACTTTGGGATAACTCGAACAAAAAGTTTAGCCCTTCCAAAACGTACAATACAGAATTGCTCTAAACTGTATTGCTACATATATCTAGAAACACATGTTGCAGCTTAATACAGGTCTAAAGTAATGCTGAAAGCTCCTACAGGAGCTTTCAGCATTACTTTAGACCTGTATTAAGCTGTGAACTCGAGAAATTATTCAGATTAGAAATAGGATAACTCGAACTTCTGTTAACTAATGTGTATGGTCCCTTGAAGTTCGAGTTATCGAAGTTCAACTGTATACACATTTTTACACCTTTGCAAACAGAGTAGGCCCATATCAGACAGTTCCTTTAAGAGCTGTCTAATCAAGGCCTACTCTATTTTGCTAACAAAATAATATTGATCTGATTCTACAGTTTTTTTTCTAGGGCCAAACATACCCTTGTTCTTATGCCACAACAAGAATTCAGCTAATTACTACTAGTAAAGTCATTATTTCTTACTTGAGTATTCATGCAGTAAAGGTCTATAGTTGTGGATGTTATAAATTTCAGTGTTAAGGTTGGTGATGTTGATAGTGAGGTGGATGTTGTGACGGAGTTCGACTCCAAGGATTGGCAGAGAGCTACCTTAGTACTAGAAGCTGTACAGAACAAGAAGAAGATTGTCAACTACACAGTTTTAGTACCAGTCTGCTTTGAGCTGCTGGCAAGGTTAGGAAAACTGGTCTAATATATTTACTGGTAATAGATCTTTGGAGTGTGAAAATTTAAAAAATTGTAATCTATGTATATAAAATGCATATTTTGAATTTGAGAGGAAAATCAGTAGTTGTGGAGACATGAACTTATTTTAGAATTTCTACACGTTTGGAGAGAGCCTAATAATGCAGAGTATTTTTAAAGCAAGCTTGTTAACCCATTCCCTCATATTGACAGACTTTTGACAACTCTGTAAAAGTCACTTTGTGAAACCATTGTGATAGAGCATTTGCTCCTATAGGAGCAAATGCTCTATTTATCACAATGGTTTCAAACTACAAAATTCTAAACTTTTCCTTTTCTCTAGTTAATGCTCCTTTTCGGTAGATTTATTCAAAGAGGTATCTAAAAATAGCTTATGAGGTAATGGGTTAATCCTTTACTTCTAAGATGCACCTTAATTTCCCATCAAGTGGATAGAAGTATCATCAAACTTATATCCATATGAAATGCCCAGTTGCACGGCTTCTCATCTGGATCCAATTTGTTTGCAAAGACTGTCATACATTCACCTGCACAGAGTTGAATACTGAGGCGGGTTTAATTTCCTGTAGATTATTATGTCTCCCCCATTTATTATTATTATAAGTTTGTATGTTTGCAGTATGCTGAACTCTGACCACCACATGTCAGCAGAGTATATCAAACAACTAGTACTGGCCCTGCTCTATAACATCTGCAGTAGGCTGGAGAAAAATGATGAGGGCAACATGGAAGGTAAGGAAGATATCTGTATGTTTATTTGAGCCCTGTTATAAAGGAGCCAGCCTTTAGGTTTTGCATAAAGTTTAGAACCAGTGTAGAGCCACTCTGATCAGGCTCTGCACTTTTTAAAAGCCACTCATCAAAGTCTGTTCTGTTTGCTGTCATGTGCTACAAACAATGTAGAACTTGTTCAGATATTTTGTTTTAAATGTGGCAGCTGTAATTGTGCTGCACCTTTTAGCAAAGCCTAGAGGTTGGTTTTCATCTTGGAACAGTGATAGAAACAGCTTGAGTGTCTAAAGTAGAGTCATATATTTAACAAAGGTCCAGATAAGATGCTTAAAGTGAGACATTTTCAAGAATAACTTCTTTATTTCTCTACTAAACTCTATGTTGAGACCACTCTTTAGAATTGTCTCTTTGAGAAGATTCTAAAGTGTGGTCAAAACATAGGGTATTGTGGAGAAATGACAATTTAAGTATTTGAGTACATACCTCTGTCTGTTGCTCTGTATAAGTTACTGTTTGATGGGGAATCATTTGAACCGGTTGGACAAGGGCACGGACAAGATTCTGCTGCATAGAAATTACAATGACTTTGTTCAGTAGATATTTATTTTCCAATGTTCTTTAGAAACGGATCTTAAAAATTGTTTAGTTGCATATTAAGAAGAAACAACTATTTGATTGAGAATTAAAATATTTATATATATGATGAGTTTATTATATTGCCTTGTTCATTTTGAACAGTTTGTCAGTAGAAGGGTTTATCATTAGACCAAATTAGCTTAAGGCAGGGTGAAAGTCTTGCAGAAAGCTCCTGTAGGAGCTTTCTGCATGACTCACTCTGCATTAAGCAGCCACCTGCCTAAAAATATCTAAATTCTTCTTTACTAGAATTCCGGTTTGGAAGGGTTTCACTGTATGTGTGAATGTTTCAGATGGGGAGAGTGTACCAGAGGAGCAGTTTAACATGGAGTTGATTGTGAACTGTATCAGGTCCTCGGACAACCCACAGACACACCACCAGGCTCTTCTGCTGCTGACCTCAGCTGCCAAAATATTCCCAGTGAGTACTGTGTAAAGTAATAGCAATGTGTATAAGTTTTCAGATTGTTCTTAACCCTTTCCCTGTTCTGTATTTATGTAAGAAATAATGACAACATGAATATTTATAAGCTCAATTTTTTATTTGATCTATATCATGTCAAAAGCAAACAGAGCATATCCTGATATCCTATAGGAGCCATCTGATGTGTGTCTACTCTGTTTGCAAATGTGTGAAAAGGCGTTTATATAAAGGAAAGGGTTAAAATTTTGAACTTACATATATTACATGAGTAACATTTTTAAGGCCATTCCTGGGTCCATGCTTATAAAGCTTTTTAGTTGAGTCTTGAGTTCGTTCCCAAGCTTTTGATTGGTAATATTTGAGTTCTCAAGCTTTTGATTGGTCAGATTTGAGCCAAAGGCTCAAATCTGACCAATCAAAAACTTGAGAACGAACTCAGACTCAACTAAAAGTTTTATAAGCACGGACCCAGGTCTCCTCACCACTTCTTTATAAATCGGCATAAGCCAATTTGGCGTATAGTAAAACCTCTCTGAAACTACCACTTTATGAATAAACTTAGGTGTCTTTAAGAAGCAGGTGTTTGGAGGACAAAAGTAATGT
Source organism: Azorinus chamasolen (assembly GCA_963576725.1). Taxonomy (NCBI): domain Eukaryota; kingdom Metazoa; phylum Mollusca; class Bivalvia; order Cardiida; family Solecurtidae; genus Azorinus; species Azorinus chamasolen. Next base: position 62,462,050 of record OY755243.1, on the reverse strand, counting down.
AGTTACTCGGCGTCTCATCTGGATATAAGCTGTTTGCTAGTGCTAGACAGGAGAAGAGTTAATGGTTGCCACTTTCTTTGTACAGGAACACCTGGTACACAACATCATGTCCGTATTTACGTTCATGGGTCAGAGCATCATGAGACAGGACGATGCCTACAGCTTCCACATCATCAGCAAGATACTGGAGACAGTCATACCAGCCTTGATCACTGTAAGTATCCACCCACTCTGGTCTTCTCTCATAAAACTGGGCATATTGACTTCGTATTATCCTTTTTAGCTCCACTATTGTCATGACTCTCTCGTCGGCTTTGGTGTCTGCGTTGACCTCGATGTCGGCGTTTGTCGACATTTTTGTTAAGGTCCATTTCTCAGAAACCATCAAAGATATTTGGTTAAAATTTGGTATGCATGTTTACTATCAGAAGGGGAACCAATTTCACAAGGGTAGGTAACCCTAAAATTAATTTTGCCATAATTATGCCCCTTTTTTTTAATTAGAATGTTCATTGTTGGTTAAGTTTTATGTTAAGGTCCATGTCTCAGAAACTGTTCAAGATATTTGGTTCAAATTTGGTATGCATCTTAAATATTGCAAGGGGAACCCATTTCACAAGGGCAGGTAACCCTAAAATTATTTTTGCCATAGCTATTTCTCCTTTCCAACTTAGACTTCTATTACACTATCCAGCACTAAAAAAAGTGGAGCGCCCTGTCCACGGACAGCTCTTGTTATTGCTTGGGGTCATTAGAGGAAAGGCAATGCGAAAAGTGAAGGAAATGATTAGATGGCTTCAGGATCTCTTTTATTAGGGTCCACACTATCTAGGGCTGTCATTGATTGGCCTCACTGTATCGATACATCGATGACTCAAATATCGACGATATATCGATATATCGGTTGGATTTACTATTTAAGGGAATTAACTCAAAACCACTACAAATTCTCAAGTAAAACGTGTAGAATTAACTGCTTCACCTAGCAAATGTCATTAGAATAAAAGAAAAAGATAAGCTCTTCCTGAGTTTGTTATAAATAGTTGATTCTTGAATATGAAGGTAATGTGGAAATAACAGCACAATATTATACCCTTTCCTTATAGAGACTAATTTCAATGACATGTCAAACAGAGAATTCCAAGATTGGTCAGGTAGTTCTTATTGAGTCTACTCTGCATGGATTATATCAAACATTTGAGGAGTACATCTATTAGTTGTTGCCTTAAATGAAAACAGAATAAACCATAAGGGTATTGTAAACAATTACTTCCCAACCTCAAGCACTCAACAGTTACTGTACTCACTGACCAATGATTTCTGTTGACATGCGAATGAGTATTTGTGTTATTACAGCTGAACAGTAGGACAACTCTGCAGAGTTTGCATATGACTTTGGATTTATGGAATTCATCATTGAACTTCAGAAAATTGACGTTTGTTCAGACGTCACTCCGTTTTTCGAGGTTTTTGAGCTAAACTCCTCAAATCCGGAACGTTGGTCGCCATTGTTGTTGTTGTTGTTGCTTGGAATGGGGAAGGGTAAATTCACTGACGCAGGTTTGCGATGCTGTGTAAACTGCAGGTTCTACGATAATTTATGTTCATGTAGCGTTACTTTCATCACGTTTTGATCCATTTGACTTTATTTAAGTGAATACAAGGTTTTCTTAAGATCAGTCCGAGTAACACATGAGCTTTTATATGGGCTGCATACTGTATTCATCTCACGAAACTGACCCGGATTTAGTGCAAACCCAAGCCTTAGTTTTTAATGTCGTCAAACACCGTAAATGAAAAGTGAACTGGAGCAATAATAAACAAACAGATGGATACGACGCAAAACACATTTAGTCAGGGTTTATTCTAGTTTTTTCATTAAAAATGTATCGATACTTGGAAATTCTGTATCGATATATCATCGGAACTTTGAAATCGACGATTCACCGATATCGCAAGTTACGATGACGGCCCTAACACTATCTGCTCTATTAACCCGTTACTCCATAAATACGCCTTTGCAAACAGCTGTCTGATCGGGATAGATCGTAAGTTTTTCGAAGAAAAAAATAGTTATTGTCATGACTCCAGTGTCCCCATTGTGACTAAAATGTCATCGGTGTCATCGTTGTCATCATAGTAGTTTGGAAACTTTAATGTTGTCTATAACTACTTTACTGTTCATGCAAATCTTATGAAACTTTACATACTTGGGCTACTCATGCTTTTGCAAACATGCTTTTGATTGGTCAGATTTGAATTCTCAAGCCAAGGGCTCAAATCTGACCAATCAAAAACTTGAGAACGAACTCAGACTCAACTAAAAGTTTTATAAGCATGGACCCTGAGTAAACCCAAATCAGCAGCACCTGTAGTAGCCGTCTGATCAGGTCTGTTCTGTTTGCTTATGAAATTATATAGATCTAATGTAGATCTGATGTTTTATCTCAGTTTGCTAAAGGTTAATTTGATTGTCTGACTTTTTAGGCATGTAAGCAGCGAAAGAGTTCCGCGGATGACCATGAAGACCTCATCACTATGGTGATAGGCGTATTCGTTGACTCCTATCCCTATATACCTAATCACCGGCGACACCTGTTGTTCCATAAGTTGCTGCAGGTAATAGGGGGAGATAACTACTTGTGGAGAACACTGCTGCTTATGATGGATATGGTGGTAACCAAGGGAACGCTGAAAGCAGAGCTTGCAAGTGAAGAGGTAAAACTGTCATAATTTCAGTGTAATGTTAACTCTTTACCTTATGAAATTTCATGAAAGAAATACAGTAAAACCTCTCTATAACGACCACTAAATTGTGTTAATGAGTTGGTATTTTGGGCAGGTGGCTGCTTATAGCAAGGTGAAAGTAAAACAGAACGCTCCTATAGGAGCGTTCTGTTTTACTTTCACCTTGCTTTAAGCATCCACCTGCCTTTAACACACAATAATTGATGTAATTTAGTGGCTGTTATAGAGAGGTTTTACTATAATGACATGATGAGTATTAATTAGATGATTTTTATGATGGCGTATGAAATCAGGAATATTGTTCATGGCATAACCTGTAGAATGAAATACTTATTATTCTTTAAACAAATAGATCAGACCCTCATAACCATGAATAGTAGATGTGCAAGATGCAATTTTCATGTGTTTGGGGCACCAGGCATTGCAGAATTATCTCATCTTGAACTTTGAGTAATTTTTGTCATTTTTTGCACAAAGCAGGGTTGTGGTGTGGGAAACTTCTCCTTTAATTTGAAAGTTATTGAATTGATACTTGCCATAACAACAAGTAGATGTGCAAGACACAATTCTCAATGCAGAACTATCTCCCCTTGAACTTTGAGTAATTTTTAGCTTGTCTGTTTTTCGAAGAAAATACAAGCTATTGTCTTAACTCCTGTATCAGAGTTGTAGTTGTCATTGTTGTTGTCGTCGTTGTAGTGGTCGGGAAACCTTAATGTCATAACAAGGGCTTCAATCTGACCAAGGGCCATAACTTTGTAATGCTTTTTACAAAATTATGTCCCTTTATGGACTTAGGAAGTAAAAACTTTAAATGTCTAGACAGACAAGTGCTGACTTCTACATGCGGTGCTCTTGTTGTCATTTTGGCATGAAACATAGGTAGTTGGCAGCAATTTTAAAGTTTTTGAATTGATACTTGCCAAATTTCAATTTTAAAGTTATTGAATTGATACTTGCCAAATTTATTGAATTGATACTTGCCATACACAATAGCTACAAATGGTAGATATGCAAAAAGCTATTTTCATGTGTTTGGTACAGGGCATTGCAGAATTATCTCCCCTTCAACTGAGTCATATTAACTTGTCTGTTTCGAAGAAAAGTCGAGCTATTTGATCACTGGGTCGAAGGCGTTGTCGTTGTTGTCGTTGTTGTCGGCGTTGTCGTCGCTGGTGTGCAAAAACTTTAATGTAGCTTATCACTCAAAAAGTATAAGAGGTATCAAAATTAAACTTCATGGGTTAGTAGATCTCATTGAGGGGAAGGCCCCTACATAAGAACTATAACTCTTGATCTCAATTTTTTTTTATTTTTTTCAAAAGTTTTTAATTGGCTGGGCAAGCACCAAATCAGACGAGCGTTGGCGCCGCACATGGCTCTTGTTTGTCATTTGGGTTGGATGAAGGCTGCCGTGCAGTTGTATTCATTGCCTTTATTGATAGATCCAGTTTTCAATTTACAACTACTATTTTAAAGGTGTTACCACATTTTCCATATTAGAATATTTGATTAGATATGTAGATTAAGGCAAATAGTGCAGACCCAGATCAAACTGCTTCAAAAGGAGCCTCTTTATCAGGATCTATGCTATTTGCTAATCCATAAGCTCTTGTTAACCCTTTCCCTGATAGAAATGCTTTTTCACACCTTTGCAAACAGAGTAGACCCAGATATAATGGCTCCTACAGGAGCCATCTGATCAGAGTCTGCTCTGTTTGCTTCTGAAATTATAATAAATTTCTACCAATACCCAATAATCCTATTTTCATAATTACAGTAAAACCTCTCTATAACGGCTACTAAATTGTGTTAATTAGTTGGTATTAAGGGCAAGTTGCTGCTTAAAGCAAGGTGAAAGTAAAACAGAACGCTCCTATAGGAGCGTTCTGTTTTACTTTCACCTTGCTTTAAAGCAGTCACCTGCCTTAAACACAGAATACTTGATGTAATTTAGTGGTCGGTAAGGAGAGGTTTTGCTGTATGTCATTATAAAAATTTAGTTAAAAAATATTAATGATGCCATTATTTCTTACGTTAATATTCAAGATTAAGTAGATAAAACACTCATTAACCTTATACCTGTTACATAATCATGTAAGAAATAATGACATCATGAATATTTATTAGCTGAATCTTTATAGTGTAAACTTTTCAAGGAATTGCAAACAGAGCAGACCCTGATCAGATGGCTCCTACAGGTGCCATCTGATCTGGGTCTACTATGTTTGCAAATGCTTGAAAAGGCATTTATATGAAGGAAAGGGTTATAAGATATCTAGTGGTGATACCAAACTACATAAATGTACAGCATTCTCTAGTAAAAATTTTAATTAAGGTGTACTTGGTTGTCTTATAATCTCGAAATCTTTTGCATAGCCAATTAACTTCAAATATATATGTTACTGTGGTTGCCCTAAATATTTGGCTAGTCAGCTTTAGGCAGAACGTGCAGACCCAGATCAAACTGCTCCTGAAGCTTGATCAGTCTACACTGTTTGCTAATCAGTTAGCTCTATTTATATCATAATCTGCCTTGTGGGAGTGCCGTAACAGAGTGCAGTTAATCGCGAAAATGCGCTAGTGCATTATTATGCAAATTAGCAATTGTTAGTCAATTGTAGTGGTCATTTAAGTGTTGGCCAATTGTAGCACTTCATGTGCATCGTCTGTTGTATTACTACACTGTTTGTAAGCAATGGCCAACATAGCAATCAGCTATAGCCTGTTTCATTTTCTATGGCATTTTAAAGGGTCATATTATTATAGTAAACTCTGTAAATTTGTAATGAAATCCTCTATTTAACACCTTCCCTAGAGAGCATTTATGTATGAATTGATCACTTCATGAATATTCTGACATTAACTTAATGTTTAAAATGTTAATTGTTGGCTTAGATAAAAACTAGAATCAGATCTATATAATTCCATAAGCAAACAGAGCAGACCCTGATCAGACGGCTCCTACAGGAGCCGTCTGATCTGGGTCTGCTTTGTTTGCAAGTGTGAAAAAGCGTCGGTATGAAGGAAATGGTTAAAGTTATCAAAATGGTGCTGACAGACAAATGGATCGATGAGATGGGATGTCCTAATGCTTGGAGTAATCATGGTATGACTGTTTCAGGCTGACAGCGGTCTACATCTCAGTGATATGGAGTTCTGTCTGAACCTGTGTGCAGAGTTTACACCACATGTTCAGTTCCTGTCGGCCACAGAAATGATCAACTATCTCATGAAGCTGCCTGACGAAAAAGAAGGTAGGCAAAACTCCTTTACAGCATATGTAGACAAGTTTGATGTATATGCATGACTTTGACATAAAAGATATGACATCACCAATCTGCTCTTAACCCATTCCATAATATTGATGCCTTTTGACCTCTGTTTTTTTTACACCTCTGTAAAAATCACTCATTGAAACCATTTTGATAAAAAGAGCATTTGCTCTATAGGAGCAAATGCTCTATTTATCACAATGGTCTCAGAACTAAACAATTCTAAACTAGTAAATGCTCCTTTTCTAGTAGATATATTTAAAGAGGTTGAGTCTAAAAATAGCCTATGAGGGAAGGGGTTCTATGAATTGCACATTTATCATTCTCCCTCACCTTTTTATACGCCCGAAGGTAACTTCGGTCCGTCCGTTAGCCACATCTTTATCCGCTCAACAACTTGACAACTATTGGGTGGGCAGTCTTCATACTTAGTAGGAAGGTTGGTCATGGCTAGTAGATGACCCCTATTGATTTTGAGGTCAATCTGTCGGAGGTCAAGGTCACAGTGACCTTTGTCTGCTCAATAACTTGATAAGTATTAGGTGTGCTGTCTTCATACTTAGTAGGAAGGTTGGTCATAGCTCGTAGATGAACCCTATTGATTTTGAGGTCAGTTTGTCAAAGGTCAAAGTCAGGGTGACCTTCAACTAATCTTGTCCGGTCAATAACTTGATAAGTATTAGGTGTGCTGTCTTCATACTTAGTGGTAAGGTTGGTTATGGCTAGTAGACAACCCTTTATTGATTTTGAGCTCAGTTGGTCAAAGGTCAAGGTCACTGACCTTCAACTAAACCTTGTCTGCTCAATAAGTTGATAAGTATTAGGTGTGCTGTCTTCATACTTAGTAGAAAGGTTGGTCATGGCCAGTACATGACCCCTGTTAATTTTGAGGTCAGTCAGTCAACGGTTAAGGTCACAGTGACCTTCAACTAAAAAAGCTTGTCCACTCAGTAACTTGATAATTTTTTGGTTTGTTGTCTTTATACTTACTAGGAAGGTTGGTCATGGCCAGTACATGGCCCCTATTGGTTTTGAGGTCAGTTGGTCAAAGGTAAAGGTCACAGCAGGGCTCTAGAAATCCAGAAAATCGCCGGTCTGGACCGATTTTTGCATTTTGAGACCGGTTTGTATTTCAGAATCTGAAAAAAAATCGGTCCGAAAATCTTAAGCAGAAACCGTTTCTAATCAAAATCATCAGCTGAAAGTAAAGTTCTGTTTTCATTTGACCCCATCATTAACGTGTCAAGAGATTATAGGCTAGAGGCCCCGGGCAGTTAGTCCAGTTCCACTTGGTCTCTTCTCAGCTAGCCAATCAACCATGCTAGTAATATTGATAAGACAACTACTCTTATGACACAAATCGAAACATTACCTACCTTGTACCTGTTAACAAACACGTTACAGTCCATAGATTTAGGCTACTGTAATTATATTAAGGCTGAAAGGTCACTCACTAAGAAATGACATCTTTGCATCGGGTAATCAGTTTTTTAAGAGCAAATACTCTCATTATTTCCATCAGCAACACAATTTACTTTGAACAATCATAACAAAAAGTCAACAACATGTCCGCTTGATTCAAGGTAAAGATTGACCTATTTTTTAGACTCCACATTAAAGAGCTCCTTGGGTAGATCTACCAAAAATATGCTGCAGTGAACAGAAAAACAATGTAGGCTTGTGGCTTTCGTTTATCTGATGAGAAATAAGTATGCATCATAAGCTAAATGATAATAACTAATCATGTAAGATTTTAAACACAAACTAGTTTTCTTGCTTCTCTATCAAATCCTTCAAAACTGCCATTCATGCAAACTTGAAATGTCATTAGTTTTCGCGAATGTCAAATGTTTTTCACAAATTTCGATATTAAATGCTATCATATTATTATATACAAACTATAAGTTGGCAAATGCCTCTCATAAACATATAACCAGGTGGCTAATGTCCGCATATCACAAAAATACAAGGGGGCAAATGTCCGCTCATCAAGAAATAGGTGGCAAATGTCGGGGGGGCTAATGTCCATTTACCGGCTGGACCGGTTGGTATTTGAAAATTTCTAGAGCCCTGGGTCACAGTGACCTTCAACTCAAAAATCGTGCTGTCTTCATACTTACTAGGAAGGTTGGTCATGGCCAGTACATGACCCTATTGATTTTGACGCCAGTCAGTCAAAGGTCAAGGTCACAGTGACCTTCAACAAAATTAATATTGTGCATGTTACGACAGCACATACTTTGGGCGTATAATGCTCAGACACACTGGGCTCTTGTAACCCTTAACCTGATGAATATTCATGTAAGAAATAATGACCATGACGATTTACCCTTTCCCTGTTCAATATTTATGTAAGAAATTATAACATCATGAATATTTATTAACTGAAGTTTTATAATGTAAGCTTTTCTATGAAAATGTTTGCTTGGACAAAAACTGTATAATCAGATCTATGTTCTGTCAAGCAAACCTTCAAATGCATGAAAATGCATTTATATGAGTGGAAATGTTGAAAAACTGTATTTTTATAATGACATTATGAACAAAGGAATGTTATCCATGACAGAAACTATAGAATTAGGGTCCATGCTTATAAAGCTTTTTAGTTGAGTCTGAGTTTGTTCTCAAGCTTTTAATTGGTCAGATTTATGCCAAAGGCTCAAATCTGACCAATCAAAAACTTGAGAACGAACTCAGACTCAACTAAAAAGTTTAAGAAGCATGGATAGTCAATACAGATCTTTATTATTTCATAGGCAAACAGAGCCAGTCTCTGATCAGACGGCTCTTACAGGTTTCGTTTGATTTGGGTATTTTTTTGTTTTTCGCAAAGCGTTAAAATGTGTCTCTATGAAGTAAAGGGTGGAGATTGGAATCAGAAATATGTCACTGTAAATGATTTGATCTTATACATGTATAGCTCATTATTCTCAAGAATGGCTAATTATCCCCATACTTAGTACATGTATATATACACCTTTTGATGACAACAGATTAGACCCAGATCAGACAGCTCCTGTAGGACTCCATCTGATCAGGGGATGCTCTGGGTGCTTATGGAATGATATAGATGTGATTTTAGTTCTGAAATGTCCTATTTTCACATGCCATTTTGAAAATTCATCCAATTAATATTCATAATGTCATTATTTCGTACATGGATATTTATGAAGTAAAGGGTTAAATGCTTTATACATTTAGATACACCAGGGCTGAAGAGGCCACAGCAAGTCCCAAACAAGACAAAGGCAGAAGAGGCTCCACTCTTTGATGTTGCTGTACACACGGACAAACAACTTAGGCACTTCAAATATGCAACCATCCATCTGTTGATCAGTCTGTTCGCCAGCAATGACCTCATAGCTCAGGTAGGATTTAAAATTATGTAAAGCTCAGAAGTCCAGAAAAGATGGGTGAAAGAAGCCATTTTCAAGAATTACTCCTTTATTTCTCTTTGAGACAAATCTAAAGAGTGGTCACCTAACTCATTCTCTCCTAGACTATTTTTAGACCCAACCTATTTGAATAAATCTACTGAAAAGGAGAATTTTACAATTGTGTAGTTCTGAAACCATTGTGATAAATAGAGCATTTGCTCCTATGGAGCAAATGCTTTATTTATCATAATGGTTTCAAAAATGACTTTAACATAGGCGCAATAAGGTGTCAGTAGGAGAGAATGAGTTAACCCATTTACTCCCACGATCCCATATATGGGACGTAGGCAAACAGTGTAGACTCTGATCAGACGTCGCATAATACGGCGTCTGATCAGAGTCTACACTATTTACTGATAGGAATTTCAATATAAAACAAAACGAAATTGAAAATTTAGGCCAGGCACCCCTTAGATAAAAAATGGACTAATCCAATATATAAACATGGGAGAATCCACTAGGAGCAAATGAGTTAATAGGGTTTGTTTAAGAAGTTACGATTTTAGTATATGAATACGTACCCTTAAATTCTTACATCTGTATTCATGAAGTAGGTGATTGTGGAGACTGAAGTATGAGTAGATGACAAGTATCTTTAAAAATATTAAATTTGGAAAGAAGTAGATTTATCTCCACTCCATATAAATGCCTTTTCACACCTTTGCAAACAGAGTAGACCCATATCAGATGGCTCAAATAGTAGCTGTCTTATCTGGGTCTGTCTGTTTAGTTATGAATTATGTAGATCCTAAAATGGCCATAAATATATGGAGCCTGATTTATTTAACACTTTTTGTTCTGATATTGATCAGTTGCGTTTTAATTGAAGTCTATGAACCAGTGAATGTTTGGATGTTTATTAGAGTGAAAAATATTATTTAAAAAAAAATTGATTATGGACAATTCATGTGTGTATCAACACTGCTTGTTTCAGATCAGTAAACAGATTAGTGAGGCAGGGTATCAGGCATTGACTCCCAACTTCCAGCTTGTTCTGGAGACTCTGCTCCAGCTAGTGTCCCATGTTACCAAGGTGACTAATCGGTCTAACGACAAACCAACAGCAAAATTCTGGAAGGCTCTTCATCATAAAGCCCACGACCTGTTAGATAAGGTGAGCCCTGCCATAGTCTTTCAACACTTTGAACCAATTTTTGATGAATTTTGCAAATACAGTAAAACCTCTCTATAATGACCACTAAATTGTGTTAATTAGTTGGTATTTTAGGCAGGTGGTTGCTTAAAGCAAGGTGAAAGTAAAACAGAACGCTCCTATAGGAGTGTTCTGTGTTACTTTCACCTTGCTTTAAGCATCCACCTGCCTTTAACACAAAATACTTGATGTAATTTAGTGGTCGTTATAGAGAGATTTTACTGTAACTTGGATCTAGGTGAGACCCCAAGTAACATAGCATCTCATCAACGACCAATACAAAGAAATTATCTCAGTTAACCCATGCCTGCATATTGACGTCTTTTGACGCCACTTTAAAATTTACTTTATGAAACCATTGTGATAAATAGAGCATTTGTTCCATAGCAAATGCTCTATTTATAACAATGGTTTCAATACTACGCAATTCTAAAAAAAAAATCCTTTCCACTAGTAAATGCTCCGTTTGGTTGATTTATTCAAAGAGGTAGGATCTATTCAAAGAGGTAGGATCTAAAAATAACATATGAGGGAATGGGTTAATATTCGTATATACATTTGATATTATGTAGAGTTCAAGTCTCTAGAAATTTGGAAAAACTTCTGTCTGGACTGAATATTTTAGTTCAAGTCTGATTTCTGTGAGAAAATTAACAAAAACTTGGTCCGCAATTCTGGATCAGACGTCTGAAAGAACCATCCCTTGAACTTAAATGTAATGGTTTACTGATGTATCATGGTAACTGTAAACAACTTGTGGTACAGACTGCTTCTACAGTTTTCATTAGAAATTTTGAAAGTTTGTTCACATGGTTTCTTTGAAGAATAGATACGCATAACATAATTATTTTCAGTATTTAACAATTCAAAGAGGAGATACCTGCCCTTTGATTTGTACTATATGTGTTGCTAGCCGAAAAAGTTTGTGCATTAAACTTCTACAGTTTTCAACATAATTCAATGAAACTTGATACAAATGATCTCTGTGAAGTGTAGATACGCATCACAAAGATTTTCAATATCTAACATACAGGATTTATCTGCCCTTGGATTTGGGAACTATGCTGCCATGTGGGGGTATTAATCATCTTAGTTGAATTTATATTTGGCATGCATAATAACCACATATAGTAGATGTGGAAGACGCAATTTTCATGTGTTTTATGACAGGCATTGCAGAATTATCACCCTTTGAACTTTGAGTATTATTTGTCATTTGGGCCTGTAACATGGGTAATTGGTGTCGCAAATTCCTCCTTCAATTTGAAAATGATTGAATTTGTACTTGGCATGCTTATTAACCACAAAAAATACATGGACAGTATGCAATTATCATGTGTTTGGCAGAATTATCTCCCCTTGAACTTTGATATTTTTGTCTAGTAGGCATTGGTAGCTGGTGTAGCAAACTTCTCTGTCAATTGAATATACAGGAATTATCAGCCCTGGGTTTTGTGATCAGGGCTGCTGCGTGGTGGTATTCATCACCTTAACCCTTTCCTCCATACATACGCCTTTCTACACCTATAAAAGTCACTTTTTGAAACCATTGTGATAAATAAAGCATTTGCTCCTATGGAGCAAATGCTTTATTTATCTTAATGGTTTCAGAACTACACAAATCTGAAATTTTCCTTTTCTCTAGTAAATGCTCCTTTTTGGTAGATTCATTCAAAGATGTTGGATCTAAAAAATAACCTATGAGGGAATGGTTTAAATGATAGTTCTAGTTCTTACATTTCTCATCCTAATTGCAGTCGGACAGTTTGCATCCTGATGAGAGATTGAGTGACTTGGCATCTCATCGGGATCCAAACTCACAATTATCTTATAATTATGTCACTGTGTATTTTCAGTTTTTTTTAATTGTTTTATTCTTTATTTCATGAATATTTACATTTTTGACATTGTATACATAAACAAACATTCTAATACACACACTCGAACTATTATACATTGTAAACATAACCAAACATTTCAGTTACATACACTCAACAAATTTAATTATACAGTGTATCAACATAAATGAAAAACCATACATCTCTAAGATTTTTTTTGTGCACGTATGTTTCCAAATTCAACGCTTGTTTCTTTCTATCTAGTATGTTAAATGCAGCTTGGAATAAAATATCTTACAAGTGTCCAAAGATTCCTTTCTTCGTCAGTGATGTTGGATGATTTGTATATATCCCATGAAAGACATAAATAATTTTTAATTCCTTCATTAGAAGGTTTAATCTTTTTTATTTTACACAGGAATATATATCTCTTTACTTCTAAAAGTAAAACATCTAGTTTAATATTCTTGTTGCATGTTCCCAATAATATGCACATGCTATCAAGTTTTAGGTCAGGATGATATTGCGACACTTTGTCTGAAATATAGTTTAACAATGGTTTAACTTCACAACATTCCCAAAATAGATGAACTAGGGTTTCTTCTTGAGATCCGCAGAAAGTACACAAATTATTGTCTACAATTTTCATTTTAAATAACAATGAATTTGTCGGTAATATTCTATGCATTATTCTAATTTGTAACCATTGAATAGATGTATCTCTTGTGCACTTAAACACATAGCTGTATACCGATTTCCAGTTAATATCTTTATTTTCAAATATAAATATCCACTTTATTTTACTAGTAGGGACCTCTTCATTTTTAGAAAGAGTTTTATATACAAACTTATTCATGTCCTTTCTAGTTAGAATTGGGTACATGTAACAGCTTATAGTTGGAAAATTGACAATAGAACCATGAATTTCTTTTATAGTGAAACCGCATTTATCAATAAATAACTTTGTAACATTCTTCAAGCTATTATATTGAAGAAAATTAATTTTTCTTCCAGTAATGTTTTCTAAGTATGTTAAACTTAAGAATTTTCCTTTATTGTCTATAATATCTTTTACATATCTTATACCTCTATCATACAACGCTGGAAAAAATATCGGTTTTTATGCCCCCCAGATCAAATCTGGGGGGCATATTGTTTTTGCCCTGTCTGTTTGTTTGTTTGTTTGTTTGTCTGTTTGTCTGTTTGTCTGTTTGTCTGTTTGTTTGTCAGCAACTTTAACATTGGTCATAACTTTTGAGCCAGTACAGATAGAGACTTGATATTTGGTATGCATATGTATCTCATAAAGCCGCACATTTTGAGGGGTGACATGTCAAGGTCAAGGTCATCCTTCAAGGTCAAAGGTCAAATATATGGGTCAAATTACTGACTTTAACATTGGTCATAACTTTCGGACCAGTAGAGATAGAGACTTGATATTTGGCATGCTTGTGTATCTTATGAAGCTGCACATTTTGAGGGGTGACATGTCAAGGTCAAGGTCATCCTTCAGGGTCAAAGGTCAAATTATCTGTTTTTTTGGCTGTAACTTTAACGCAACTTTAACATTGGTCATAACTTTTGACTCAGTACAGATAGAGATGGCATGCATATGTATCTCATGAAGCCGCACATTTTGAGGGGTAACATGTCAAGGTCAAGGTCATCCTTCAAGGTCAGAGGTCAAATATATGGGTCAAATCACCGACTTTAACATTGGCCATAACTTTTGGACCAGAAAAGATAGAGACTTGATATTTGGCATGCTTGTGTATCTCATGAAGCTATACGTTTTGATGGGTGACATGTCAAGGTCAAGGTCATACTTCAGGGTCAAAGGTCAAATTGTCTGTTTCTTTGTCTGTAACTGTAACATTGGTCATAACTTTTAACTCAGTACAGATAGACTTGATATTTGGCATGCATATGTCTCTCATGAAGCCGCACATTTTGAGGTGCGACATGTTAAGGTCAAGGTCACGCTTAAAGGTCAGAGGTCAAACATATGGGTCAAATCACGGACTTTAACATTGGCCATAACTTTTGAACCAGTACAGATAGAGACTTGATATTTGGCATACTTTTGTATCTCATGAAGCTGCACAGTTTGAGCGGTGACATGTCAAGGTCATCCTTCAGGGTCAAAGGTCACCAACTTCAAATTGTCCATAACTTTTGAACCAATAGAGATAAAGTCTTGATATTTGGTATGCATGTGTATCTCATGAAGCTGCACATTTTGTGGGGTGGCATGTCAAGGTCAATGTCATCTTTCAGGGTCAAAGGTCACAGACTTTAACATTGGCCATAACTTTTGAACCAGTAGAGATAGACTTGATAGTTTGTATATATGTGTTTCTCATTTGGCTGCACAGTGTCAGGGGTGAAATGTCAAGGTCAAGGTCATGTTTGAAGGTCAAAGGTCATTAACATTGGCCATAACGTTTGAACCAGTAGACATACAGCCTTTTTACTGGTATGCATGTGTATCTCATGAAGCCGCACAGTTTGAGGGGTGACATGTCAAGGTCAAGGTCATCCTTCATGGTCAAAGGTCACCAACTTTTAACATTGGCCATAACTTTTGAACCATTAAAGATACAGACTTGATATTTGGTATGCATGTGTACCCCATGAAGCTGCACAGTTTGAGGAGTGACATGTCAAGATCAAGGTCATCCTTCAGGGTCAAATATCATATTGAGGGGGCATAGTGTTTCACAAACACATCTTGTTTATCTATAAGAAGATGTTCATTATAGAATATTGGCATATTATAAACCTCGGAGAGATCTTCAAAGCAAAAACTTTTAGAATACATTATATATGCTTTAAATACATCAATCCAAAATTCATTTTTTTCCTTTTTTAAAATTAGTTCACAGAACATTTTCCCTGTGTTAAAGAGTTTATTCATATCGACCAGGTTTTCCAATAAATTGTAACATTTGCCATTATTATGTAAAATGAAGTTTCTTAACCATTTAATTTTCAGACTACCTATATAACTATTTATGTGTAGTCTTTAATTGACACGCATTTTTTAATTTTTGCTTTTCCATCCCATATAAAATCCAAAAATGTTTTTTCAAGCATTTCTATAAAACCCGATTTTGGTGTTGGCAAACTTGTAAATAGATGTGTGAACATTGGCAATAGCAGTGATTTTACAACAGTTATTCTTCCAATCGGTGTTAATTTTCTTCGTTTCCAATAAGAAATGCATTTCTGTACCTTTAATAACTTATTTTCAAAGTTCAAACTGCAAATGCCTTTCAAATTTACATCGAAAATTATTCCAAGTAATGTGAATCTAGTTTCTCCCCAAGACAATTTCCATTTAGTTTTGATTGATTTTGTAGTATATTTCAGCGGACCTAACCATATAACCTTTGTTTTATCAAAGTTTACTTTTAATCCTGATATCAATGCAAAATTATTGAGTGTTTCTAGAACACTTTCTAATGTTTTTTCTGATCCATCTAGAAGTAAAGAAGTGTCATCTGCAAATTGCGATATTAAGTATTCGTCATCCTTGATTTTAATTCCTTTAATATTTTTGCAATGTTTTATTTTTATGGATAAAATTTCAGCACAAAGGATAAATATGTACGGCGAAATAGGATCCCCTTGTCTGCAGCCTCTTTTCACATGGAAAAAATCTGATAAAAACCCGTTTAATTGTACACATACATTTGTGTTATGCAAAAACAAACTAATCCAAGTTTTAAACATATCACCAAAGCCGAAAAAAGATAATGTTTTCTCGATGAATTGAAAGGACAATGAATCAAAAGCCTTCTCAAAGTCGATAAGCATTAGTAAGCCTGGAGTATCATTGTCTTCACAATATTTCATGATATCATACACAAGTCTAGTATTTTCACCAATGTACCTGCCTTTTACGAAGCCTGTTTGATCTCGAGACACTAAAGTGTCTAAGACGTTTTTCAGCCTGTTGGCAATACTACCAGAAGCCAGTTTGTACAAAACATTGAGCAATGTTATCGGTCTCCAATTTTTCAAAAACTGTTTCGGTTTGTTGTCTTTTGGAATACAAGTAATTGTACCTAATTTAATATTTCTGGAAAAATTTTCATCTAAAAAGGCACAATTTAATGCTTTTACAACAAAATGACCGATTCTATTCCAAAACACCTTAAAAAAATTTGATGAAAATCCGTCACACCCAGGACTTTTGTCATTCTTCATATTTTTTAATGTATTTGAGACTTCTTCGAAAGTTAGCAAACCCTCCAAACTTTTCTTTTGATCTATATTTAGCTTTTTAAATTTACAACCGTCTAATTCTCTTTCCAAATCAATATCTTTTTCTATATTCTGTTCGTTATATAAGCTCTCATAAAAAATTCTTGTTTCGCGTAATATTTCTTTTTTATCAAAAATTAATGCCCCATCTTTTTCAATAAAATTTATGTTTTTACATGTTGCATTATATTTTTCTAAATTACAAAAGTAGTTTGTGGTCTTTTCACCTTCGTCTATCCATTTAGATCTTGATCTAACAAAAGCCCCTTTAAGTTTTTCATTTCTTATCTTTTCAAGTTTATTTTTCAACATAAGTAATTTTTCCTTATTTTCCTCCGTCAAACATGACTCAATATTTGCAATTTCATTTTGTAAACTGGCTTCCATATTTTTATTTTGCTTCGCTTTATAACTTGAGTATGATATTGTTTTACCTCGTATTTCCATTAACAAAGTTTCAATAAATAACTGATCATTAATAACAAAATGTATATCGGATCTATTCATCGTGAGTACACGTTCAGAGTCATACACCAGTGCACAGTATTGCAAAATAATATCATCTATCTTGTCATTTATACAGTTAATATATGCAATGTCATTTAACAAAGAATTATTAAATTTCCACAATCCTTTTCCATGAGCAATATCTGAGAAACACATTTCTAACCATATTACAGAATGGTCAGATTTATAACTCGCATCAACATCGCATTTTCTCAAAAATTTATCCATATTATCAGTAATCAAAAAGAAATCCAGTCTGCCTTGTTGCAAAGGTGAAAGTCTTCTCCAAGTAAATTTTGTATTGTCTCCATGTAATTCTCTAAATGGATCTATCAAATTCCTATTGGTTATCTGCGATAAAACCTTACCTCTAGCTTTAACATTATTATTTGCGGTTTTGTAACCTTTATAGTCTTTGTAAGGATCTAGTACAAGATTAAAGTCTCCACATAAAATAAATCTATCCTTTTCATCAAACGAATCAATAGTGTTAAAAATAGTAGAGAAAAAACCTGGATCATCCCTATTTGGAGCATAAATATTCATCAATATGAAAAGTATATCATTGAAAACAAGTTCAACAGCAATAAAATGTCCATTACTATCCCTTTTAATATTTAATATTTTGATATCGAGATGTTTTCTAAATAAAATAGCTACTCCCTTTGCATTATATTTGCCATGACTAAAAACACATTCCCCGTCCCATTCAGAATAAATTTTCTTTTCATTTTCATACGTAAAATGTGTTTCTTGTAAGCATAGTACATCCACTTTTTGATCCTTGAATAAATCAAAAATATCATTTCTCTTTTTACAATTATTCAATCCTCGACAGTTGTAAGAATGTATTTTTAAATTACCAACCATCATCAATATAGAAAAAATATTGTTCTATATCATTAGTAAGAACTACATTTGACTTGTTGAAACAATGGTCTAATATTTGTATGAAATATTTATATTTGTACCTTCCACAACCAGTGGTATTACAGCACACACACATACATACAATCATATTGAAATATACAGCTTGTAAACAAACATGAAGAAACAAACGCATAACCATAGCAACAAATATACTACATACACCAAGCAAAGAAGTTTTTTGTTCATTTACAAAATACCGTTTTACATCTACCCTAAAACAACAACAACAAAGTCTCTTATCTATAAAAGATACAAGATTATGCCCTTTCACAAAAGTGTCATATAATCTAGATTCCCTCGACACAACGGCAATTACGAGCGGGAACTATATATAAACATGCCTCATGTAGACACAGCGTTACTGCATACATGTGTAGACCCAAACCAGACAACTTCTCTAGGAGCTGTCTGATCCGGGTCTTCTATGATTGCTTATTGGTGTATAATAGACCTGTCTCTACGAACATCCCTACACTGTATGTTCTTCTAAAAACTACAGCTTATAAATATGCATGATGCCTTTACCCTAATCCACTAAGTATAACAAATATATGCACAAATATACACATACAAACATCACAGTTCAATATACGCTTAAAAGAAACAAACCGGTTCCGGTATGTAAAGTAGCAGACTGCAAAATAAATATCTACTTTCTAGATACCAAATGGACCAGAAAGCAAGTACACCTTATCAGTCAGATGCATATCCCCATTCTGTTTGCTATATTTAATTTATGACAAATGATTGAACGTTATTTAACATTTCCACCGTGTTATATGTACCTGCAGTATGTCAAACAGCCGATTCTTTTCATGCTAGCGTTAAATCTGCAATTACCTTTAAAACTGCGTATGCAGACATATATAACTTGCCATATTAACAGCAGACGCAATGCCTTAAGTAGACGACAATTTTTCACAGTATCAATAAAAAACTAGCGGGTGGCAGTTTCTACACACACACTCTTCACTGATATAATTATGATAACATAATATAATACAGACAACATATCTTAAGCAGATGACACTTTCTTCAATATCCAGAAAAATCTAGCAGACAACAGTTTTTACAATCCAAATTCACTAATGACATATCTTTAAGCAGATGACAACTTTCTCAGTATTCATAAAACTAGCAGACAACATTCTTCAAAATCCAAAATTCACTAATATTACTATAACCTTATACAATACAGACAGCCTATATATACTGAGCAGATAACGTTTCAGCATAGATTTTAATTATTCTACACCAGTTTCTTTCGGACACTTGCCACAGCGAATTTTCGTGCCATTTGTGACCGATGCACAACAGTTTAACCCTTCGCTTGCTGAATTTTAAAATACATTCCCCCTTCTTTACCCATGCCCTGTTGTATAATTCCATATATCTTCACTGTGTACAAGCATTTCACTGTGCAACCAGTGCTGTGTAGTGCACTGGTTGCACAATCAACTTGCCAATAGTGCAGACCCTGATGAGAGCTGTCTCATCTGGGTCTTCACTATCTACAGGTAGGTATACTGACGTGAATAGCAAGCGAGGGGTTAATTACAAGATCAGACCCGCCAAGAGTAGGATCTGATCTGCAATCTAAAAACTGTGACTTTGGTTCAATATCAGCAAACAAGGAAATGAAGAGAATACGTCATGACGACAAAATGTCTTAGCAATCAGAGAATGATTTGAACAATAGTAACAGCAGATGACAATTTATGTAAAAATTACTGGCAATCCAGGTTACGGAAGAACGGCTTTCACATAACTAGACAATACAGTTTTGCGAAATATCCTCCGTAAACAAGACAGTCTGGAAGAATCGAAACTAATGATGACGAAAAAGTCTAGCAGACAACAATTTAGCAGACAACACAATTACTTAGTATGCAAAAGACCCTACCAGTAATGAACTGTACAAAAAAGAAGTCAGTTCTTATATAAAATTATATGCATTAGCAAAGTGTAACTCCGAAAGGGATAACCCACTGTTTGTGGAAACATGTATTAAATAACGAACACCAGACGACATTTCTTATACACATGTACTACAAAAACACAACTTTATCATGTATTCACCAAGATCAATCCCTACTATAGTGGGGCTGATCTCAATCGGAAAAAAACATACACATGTTCCCCAACATGCCTGACGTAAATATACATCGCATGCAAATGTCCCAATACAAGCAAAAACAACGAGCAGTGATCCATAACATCAGCGTAGTCCACTTTTTGGGGGAATTCAGTCACTATAAAATTTGCATGAGAAAACCTTGATTGACTGTCGTATGCAAAGTGCATATAGCTGGGTGGACTACAGCAATGCCAACACCCCCAAATCGTGGAACGTACCAAAATGTAAAGTACATTTACGGATCACTGCTCGTTGCTTACCTATACCTAACTATATGCAGACTATTGTATAACACCTTACTGGCTGACAGTGGGTCCTCCTGCTGTTTACGCCCTATACAAACAGTTCCATTAACCCTTTCCCTTTTCTATAATTACTACAAATTTCATTACCTACTGAACACTTACGTACAGATTAGTTATAATTAAATACGGAAGGTACAACACCCTAGTCATTTTAGAAAGTGTATAACCAGATCAAACAAATTCCATCTGCAAACAGAGCAGGCCCTGATCACGCGGCTCCTACAGGGGCCGTATGATCTGGGTCTACCATGTATGCAGATACGTGAAAACACACCTTTAAGAGGGAAAGGGTTAATGTCAAAAAACTACTCTCGATTAAAGCCATGCAAAAGCGAATTTACACACGTACAACATCGTACAGTAGTACAGACTTTCCCAGCCTAACAAAATGCGAAGCTGACAACATAAAGTTCATAACCACAATACCGGTAATCCGAATGTCTCACTTACTTTTATTTTTGCTCTGCTTTTCTCTGTAATCGTGGATTACCTGCCCAATGTTATCGTAAAGATCAAATTTTATCCGCTCACTATTTGTTGTGAGTCCAAACACTGATCCATTAAAGAACCACGCACTTTTTATATCTCGATGATTACTCAGTCTGCTTATAAGCCCTGTATTCAGGCGTGTCACATCATCTACTATCTGGTGTCCCGCGTGTTTCATCTCTTGTCTCTTTCTCATAATTTTCGACTTAACACTGTTACTTATTGTCTTCAAGAGTACCGGTTTGGAACCGCCGCGATTCGCTGGAATTCTGTGTAGCGCCAGAATCTCCGTTCTCTCCATCTCAATCCCCTGCTCACTAAGTATGGCACACACCCGGTCCGTCAACTTCTCCTGTGTCTCGTTTCTCTCTTCTGGTACACCCCTGATTTTTACATTGTTCTTCCTGGAATACTGTTCATTGTAATTAGCCATCTTGATTGCTTCTCTGCCCCTTGTATAATGTTCCCTCGAACTTTCCTCTAGTTCTTCAATACGCTTCTCTAAAGATTCTCTCATTCCCTGCAGTTCACCCTCAAGCTGTTTCTTCTCAAAAGTCAAAGTCTCTACTTCCTCTTTTAATGATCTACACTTTTCATCTACCTCTCTACGGACATCTTCCTTCAGTTTCGTTTCCAACGATTTCATAATGTCCTTAACTGTCTGAGTAATGAGGGTTTCAATGTCTTCTTTCTTTAACACTAGCTTTATGTCCTCTCTTATATGTGTCAGCTCTTCAGTCATCTCGTCTAGTTGCACATGAATAGCCGCAGCTTCACCAACACTATCGTTACTGAGCTCAGAGTGTGTCCGTTTACTTGGGCGTTCTTCTTTCTTGCATTTTTCTACCTTCTGCTGTTTTGTTCTCATTTGGGTCTGACCTTGACCTTTCCCCGACATCTTTCACTTTACACAGTTTTCACAGTCAATGGCCAAATATGCACCCTTTTATGCAAGAATTAGGCAATATCCCTATCTATTCTGACCACTGTTAACCTTTTTCAGTGTATAGGTTTTGTCCACTATACCATACTATAGTTACAATTCCTTTGTATGCCAGAAGTTTACCGTTATCCAGGTAAACCCATGTGAAAACAGGTAATTACTGTCCAACACAAAACTTCCTGTATTGAAAATAGTGAAACAAAGGAATATTAACCAATCCACCGATTTCTCTTTAATTTCAATATAGTTCCTCCAACTCACTTTTGATTCGCAATCCTCAATCCTTCACATACACTTAGATATAAAATATGTCACTATCCATCCACTTTTGCCTTTGTAAATGTCAAAAAACTTCAGAGCTTTCACAAACCAACCATACTTGTCAAAAACTACAACTCATTTATTTTCAGTTTGTAACACTTCTACCGGACACGCTGTTCATTGTGGTGATTGGTGGATTAATTGTATCACACAATCTTCCCTCAATCCAGCGGAAGGCTCTAGATCTGCTCAACATCAAGCTACAACAACAAAGACAGTTTACGGAAGCAGAGGTTGGACAAACTTTATTATTGACCCTTTATCTCATGAATATTTATGTAGAAAATAGTTCATAAATATTAATTATCTGAATTTTTATAATTGCTGTGTGAGTAAAGGAAGGTTTTACCGTGACAGAAATTGTAGAAATCGTATCTGTATTGTTTCATTAGCAAACAGAAGTCGTATGATCTGGGTTTACACTGTTTGCAAAGGCATCCAAATGGGTCTGTATCATGTAAAGGGTTAACAGAGCAACAAATAAAAGTGCGTTCCCAAATACTAAAATCGTCAAACGTGCGTACCTAAATACTAAAATTGTCATTTCTCTACCAAACCCTATACTGTGACCACTCTTTAAAAACGTCTCTGCGAGATGATTCTAAAGAGTGGTAACAGTATAGGGTTTGGTCGAGAAATACAGGAGCTGTAGTTGAAAATGTTTAAATTTACGCATCTTATCTGGAGCTCTGGGGTTAAGATGTATGACAAATGTCAGTGACAGTGCAAACTAGTTTTGATCAAGGGCTATTATATATTTTCCCCTTCCACCGACTGGCAATGTATCAGAAGAGTAGGCACTTATCATGCATGCTGGTCGTTTAACCCTTTCCATCATAAAAACCCCTTTTCACGCATTTGCAGACAGAGCAGACCCAGATCAAATGGCTCCTGTAGGAGCCATTTGATTGGGGTCTGCTCTGTTTGCTTATGACATGATATAGATCTGAATCTACAGTTTTTATCAAAACAAAACATTTCTCTTGAAAAGCTTATAAAATTCAACTAATAGATATTCACAATGTTATTATTTCTTACATGAATGTTGAACAGGGAAAGGGTTAAAAATGTGACTCGGGTGAACTTAAGTGCTGTCACTATGACCAATGGAATATTATACAGAAACTGTAGAATCAAGAAACTAGAATTATATCTATATTATTTCATAGGTGGAGAAATATAAAAAGGTTCTTACTTAGATTCTTAACCCATTCCCTCATCTCATATTGACGACTTTTGATGACTGTAAACGTCACTTTGTGAAACCATTGTGATAAAAAGAGCATTTGCTCCTATAGGAGCAAATGCTCTATTTGTCACAATGGTTTCAAATTACAAAATTCTCTAGTTAATGCTCCTTTTTGGTAGATTTATTCAAGGAGGTTGTATCTAAAAATAGCCTATGAGGGAATGGGTTAAATGAGCACCTTATCTACAGCTCTGATTAGATGCATTTTCTCTGAAACATTTACATATCTTGTAATATTAATTCTTCTTCTTTTAGGCAGAGGCATTACTGTCGTTAGTGAAGCAGCTGGTAAAGTTGGTACAAGTTCAGCTGCTTGGTAAAGGGATCACAGAGGAAGGCTCTGTGAATGGCCAGGCTGCTTTCATCAGCCTCAAACTGCTCTGTAGACACATAGGTGTCTCACATGCTGATGACTTTATAAAGGTGAGCAGCCCTAACAAATGTCAGGCAGTACCAACGTTGTGTCTCAGCAGAGATCGAAACTAATAACACTCAAGAGTGTGTGTTTCAAAAATTGGAAAAATAGTTGTCATGGCAAAAAGGTTTTAGAGCAATTTTGAATACCCTGATTACCCTGAGTATTTGGAAAGACAAACTATGTCAAGGAGTGCAGAGCCAGATCAGGGTCTTCATTATTTGCTATTATGTCATTCTAATTAACCATTTCCTCCATAAATACGCCTTTCTATGCCTCTGTAAAATTCACTTTTTTGAAACCATTGTGATAAATATTTATCAAAATGGTTTCAGAACTACAAAATTCTAATTTTTTTCTTTTCTCTTTAGTTAATGCTCCTTTTTGGTAGATTTATTCAAAGAGGTTAGATCTAAAATTCGCCTATGAGGGAATGGGTTAAAAGTTATCAAAATGGTGCTAAAGTGACTTATTCTAGTCTGAATGCTTTACAAATAGGTGATGAGGGGAGACATAGTGTCTGAATATTTAACATATTCCTTCATATACACGCTTTTTTATGCCTTTGTAAACTGTGTAGACCCAGATCAGACAGCTCCTGTAGGAGTGATCTGATCAGGGTCTGCCCTGTTTGCGTATGAGATTATAATAGATCTGATTCTATAGTTTCTACCAATACCAAAACATCCCGTGTACGTATGCCATTATAGAAGTTCAGCTAATAAATATTCACAACATCATTATTTCTTATCTGAATGTTCAACAGGAAAAGGGTTAACCCTTTCCTCCATGAATATTCATGTAAGAAATAATGATGCCATGCATGATAATTACATTAATTTTGTTATAACAGCACATTGACAAAGGACCTTTTGCAAATGGCAGAAACTTTAGAATCATATCAGTGTTACATCATAAGCAAACAGAGCAGACCCTGATCCTATAGGAGCCGTCTGATCTGGGTCTTCTCTGTTTGCGAAGTCGTAGAAAGACGTATTTATGGAGTAAAGGGTTAAGGTATAAGAATGGTCTAATATTTAGATTATCTTGAGCCATATAGAGTATAAACCAAAATCATCTGCCGTCTTGAAATTCTCATCTGATCTGGGTCTACACTAAATGGTTCTTGTCAGAAACAACAACACTTTAATAGATATACTGCCGCTGCAGTTATAAAAGACCTGCATGAAAAGCTGCATTCTAGTGAGACACTACACTGTTTGCAAATATCCCAGACCCCTTTACTCCCATTGTGCCAGCCAAACATTTCTCCATCCAGTATTTAAGATTATATAACCAGAATTATTGTCAGTCATAATTTACAATGACTGCTGCTACATGGCAAGCCAAACTTGTTAACCCTTTCCTCCATAAATACGCCTTTCTATGCCTCTGTAAAAATCACTTTATGAAACCATTGTGATAAATAGAGCATTTGCTCCTATAGGAGCAAATGCTCTATTTATCACAATGGTTTCAAAGCTACACACTTCTAAAATTTTCCTTTACTCTAGTTAATGCTCCTTTTCGGTAGATTTAAAAGGAGGAATGGGTTAAAAGAATTTATTGTAAGATCTAACAACTGAAAGTAAGAATTTAGGATAATTTTTTCATCCAGTCATTAGTAAGATAAACACCAGATCTTTCACTGTCATTTGTAATTGTTCAGGTGCTGAAGATTGCAGTGAACGTGTTTAAAAAGACCCAGTCAATGAATATCTCGGTGTGTTCCTGTGCCCTGTTGTGTGTGGCTGAAGTCTGTAGCACACTGAAAGTGCCTGTGATACAAGAGCTGCCCAAGTTCATGCCTGCCCTTGTCGACGTCATGAAGGACCCTGATACGCTGAAACAGTAAGAAATTTTATGTATGATTGATAATAAAAGGACAAAGAGATGCAGATCAAGTTTGACTTTTGTACTTATTTACAAAATGGTCACGGCCCTTGGGCTTGAAAAGTTCATTCTTTTGTCACAGTTTAGTATTCCAGGCTATTTTCTGCTGTGCTGGCAGATATTTAGCTTAAGGTTTGTGTATCAATGAATAACACTAAATTACAGATCTAATTTGACTTTCACTGGTTTGACTTATTTTCAGTGCCCTTGGATTTTGAAAATGTCATGATAATAGTAGAATTTTGTTTTTGACCATTTTTCAGCAGTGATATTAGACTGATTTTTATGCCCCCTCAACGACGGACATATAGTAATCGCATTGTCCTTCCTTCAGTCCGGCTGTCCATCCGTCTGTCTGTCCTTCCATCCGTCCCACATTTTGTGTCCCTTCTATAACTTTTATCCGTGAATGGATTTCAAAATAACCTGGCACAAATGTTCACCCCACAAAGACGATGTGTCACGTTCAACTCCCAGGTCCATGGGTCAAAGGTCAAGGTCATCCTTTAGGGACAAAAGTCTGGGGGAATAAGTGTTTCACAAACACACTCTTGTTTTTGTATGATAGAATAACAATAACTTAAAAAAATCAGATTTGACTTTCGATCCTGTTGTTTCATATTCAATAAAGTTGTGGCCCTTTGACTCCTTTTGTCATACATTAGACAGAGCTCCAGATAAGATGCGTAAATTAAAATATTTTCAAGTATAACTTCTTTATTTCTCCACCAAACCGTATGTTGTGACCACTCTTTAGAATGGTCTAGAACAGTCTATTCTAAAGAGTGGCCACAACATAGGGGTTGGTGGAGAAATGACAATTTTAGTATTTGAGTATGCACCGTTATCTGTGGCTATGTTTAGAGTTACCAACGACTCACAGATTTGTGCAATAGCTGATGCTTTTCCAACACAATTGTGACCTGGAAATTATATTTTGTCAAAATTCACAATATACAGTAAAACCCCTCTAATGCAACCACTTAATGAATAAACATGGCTGTCTTCATAAGCAGGTGGTTGCTTAATGCAGCATGAAAGATATGCAAAAGGCTCTTATAGGAGCTTTCTGCATAACTTTCGTCCTGCATTAAGCTACCACCTGCCTTTGCCACTGAATTATGTCCCTTTTTGGTGGTCGCATTAGAAGGGTTTTACTGCAGTTTATTTATAATACAGTGTTATTTCATGAGTACGCAGAGCAACAGATAAAAGTGGGAACTCAAATACTAAAAAAGTGATTCCTCCACCAAACCCTATGTTGTGACCACTCTTTACAGACTCTTTCAGACGATTCTAAAGCGTGAACACAGCATAGGGTTTGGTGGAGAAATAAAGAAGTTATTCTTGAAAATGTTTTAATTTACACATCTTATCCGGACCTTTGATATAAATAATTCACTTTGAAGAAATTGTTTGCCAAAAGAGACATTTGTTGCGTTTCGACACATCTAGTTATACATATTAGTTATACATATTATTTTCCAGGAATGAGCTGTTCCTCTTGAGTGTTGTCACTACAGTGAACAAAGTGGTGGAAAACCTCGCAAAGTTCCTCAGCCCATACCTCCTTGACATTCTCTCCAGTGTAAGTGATACGAGAAGCATGCCAAGATTGCTTAACCCTTTACTCCATGAAAATTCATGTAAGAAATAATGACATCATGGATGTTAATTGGATTATTTCTCTTAACCCATTACCTCATAGGCTATTTTTAGATCCAACCTCTTTGAATGAATCTACCGAAAAGGAGCATTAACTTGAGAAAAGGAAAATTTTAGAATTTTTTAGTTTGAAACCATTGTGATAAATAGAGCATTTGCTCCTATAGGAGCAAATGCTCTATTTATCACAATGGTTTCAACAGGTGAATTTTGCAGAGGCATCAAAAGGTGTTAATACGAGGGAATGGGTTAAAATGGCACATGAACACAAGAATAATTACTATTGTAGAAACTGTAGTGATCTGTTATCATTCCATATTAAAGTAAAACAGAGCAGACTGATCAGATGGCTCCTATAAGGGCCATCTGATCTGGATCATCTCTGTTTGCAAGGGCATAGAAAGGCATATTTATGGAGTAAAGGGTTAACATGCATATGCCTAGTATTGATATGAAAATAGTGTAGACCTAGATGAGATGGCTCCTGAATGATCTTATCATGGTCTACTATGTTTCCTTCATTAGTTGATCTTCTAGTGTCACACCAGCAAAATCTTTTAACCCTTTACCCTCTAAGTATTTATGGAAAAAATAATATTAATGAACCCTTTCCCTCATACAAATACCTTTTCATGGTTTTACAAACCGAGTAGACCCAGATCTTGATATTCATAACATCATTATTTCTTTCATGAATATTGAACAGAGAAAGGGTTAAGCATGGTGACACTTAGGGATCAGGGTCCATGCTTATAAAGCTTTTAGTTGAGTCTGAGTTTCGTTCTCAAGCTTTTGATTGGTCAGATTTGAGTTCTCAAGCTTTTGATTGGTCAGATTTGAGCCAGAGGCTCAAATCTGACCAATCAAAAGCTTGAGAACGTACTCAGACTCAACTAAATGTTTTTATAAGCATGGACCCTGGTCTCTATCGCCTGTCCATCAGTCAGTCCACCTTTCCATCCATCTGACACTGTTTTCATCACACTTATCCCAACAGGTGACAAACATGTTCTCATAAACACTCTTGTCATTTCTAATCAATGCTCTTGCTAGTGTGGTTTGTTTTAAACTCATCTTGTATTTCCAGGTGTGCATACTCTCTACAAAGTCATCAGACTCGGATGTACTCCAGAAATCTCAAGTACAAATCAGGCTGAAAGCAATCAGGTGAGTCTAATTGCTAACTGAAGACATGAAAAAGATTATGCAGATGATATAGTTATAAATCAGTTGTAAAATAGCTTGATGTAATAATATAAAAAGAAAGTGCTAACAATATGCAATCTGATTATGCCGTCATTTGCCAATAATTCCTTGCAATTTAACCCTTAATGTACATTTTCACGCTGTCTGATCAGGGTCTGCTCTGTTTGCTTATCGTACAATATAGATCTGATTCTACCTGAGCAAAAATATCCTGTGTTCATGTGCCATTATAAATGTCCCACTGATAAATAATCATGGTGTCATTATTTTTTACATGAACATGCAACAGGGAAAGGGTTAACCTTTAAAGTTGTATCACTCTGCATCAAGGAGATACAGTCGAGACTGTCATATGTGACCTTCCAAGGGACTTCATGAAAAAGGTCACATATGACAGGGAGTCTCTTAATACAGACCTAGGATATAATACATGACGTATACCGAAACGACATGTACATGTAAGAGATCTACTTAAGGGAAAAATAAAACTGTGTACTAATCCAGTCTAAAACAATATAATTATGTATCTATTACTTAATACATTTATACAACATTTATTATCACAAATAAACGCTAATTTAAAAGTTTAATAAATTAATAAATCATTCACTTACCAGAACATTAGTGCATGTACGATACAATGTACAAATATAATACACATATAAGTGCATGCACTAAATTCAAACTATCCCTGTTCTATGTTTATTACAAATTTCAATACCTGCTGAATATTCATGGATAAAATAGTTATAATGAAATATGGAAGGTGGAACATTGTAGCCATTTTAGAAAGAAAAGAAACAGATCTTTCAAATTCCACTAGCAAACAGAGAAGACCCTGGGTCTACTCTGTTTGCAAATGCGTGAAAACACGTTTATACGAGGGAAAGCGTTAAACACTTAATGATATAAATATAAACTAGGTGCAGATTACCAAGCATACTTTCGAGTAATGTTTATAGAGACATGTATTATGCACATACTGATTAATATTTATAAAGACCGTTCTGAACTATAGAGCCCGTAATAATCGCAAACCAGATCGAATTAGTTGCCTTGTTTAAAAGTTGTTTGTCGTTCTTTAACAGTTTTGTCGCTCGAAATCTCCTCCGGCGAATCTTGTATACGACGTACGTAGCCATGTTTGACACGACTGGTTTCCCGAATATTCTGCTCGCGTACATGTATCTATAGAGCGGAAGTCAGGAACCAGCTAGTTCACGCGTGATTACAATCCCGGGTTTTCCCTAATTACAGTAGTACAACGATCAGATGGCGTTGTTTACAAAACAGTATGTATGTAAACACAGAAAATTAACGATAAATTAAACTGCGACATGTTGTATAGGTTCATCCAGGTCTAACAGCATAATCACTACACCACAGCTTCCTATCCTAATATACATGCCACAGTTGTACTTATCGTTAATTTTCTGTGTTTACATACTCACTGTTTTGGAAACAACGCCATCTGATCGTTGTACTACTGTAATATGGTGTGAAAAACCGACGCGCTATGTAAACAAACAAAATAAACTGTGATAATTGAATGTCGTTTTATACAGACCGAAGCCTATGTTTGGTTCGCAAAATCAGGGTCGCTTGTCACGTAAGACAGGGAGTCGCTTAATGCAGACCAAAATTATAGGAAAATACGTTGGGCGGGATGAAACACGGTCGCGTATGAGAGGGAGTCGCTGAATCCAGGGGGTCGCTAAGGCAGTCTCGACTGTACTAGATAACCCTGTACTTGATTACCCTGTCTTTTGATGCATTTGGCAACAGAGTAGAACTAGATCAGACAGCTCCTATAGGAGCTGTCTGATCAGAGTCTGCTCTTTTTGCTTTTGCTTTTGCTATGATATAGGTCTGATTCTACAGATTTTGCTGAAAGTATTAATGTATTTAACATGAATATGAATATTTAAGAGCTGATTTTTTTTTATAATGACCTATGTACACAGGTGTTTAATGGAATTCATAGAAACTGTATAATAAGATCTATTATAATTTCATAAGCAAGCAGAGCAGACCCTGATCAGATGGCTCCTACAGGAGCTTCTGATTTGGGTCTACTCTGTTTGCAAATGTGTGAAAAGGTGTTTATGTGAAGGAAACAGTTAAACCCTTATTATGCTAACCTGATTGGCACCTTCAATCAGATAGGATCCAAAATAAAACACAGAATAACTACGTCTTAACAGGATCACAAAGCTGTTTGACTCTTGGTCTTTAGGTTCCAAAGTTTGACCAAATCAAAAGTCTGACAATAAACAATACAGTAGATAAGACTGTGAGAAGATATAATGTTTTATAGTATGTTAACCCTTTATTCCATAAATATGCCTTTTTATACGCCCACCTAATAAAGGTGGTCGTATATTGTCGTGGCCCTGTCCGTCCGTCCGTCCGTTCGTTCGTTCGTTCGTTCGTTCGTTCGTTCGTTCGTTCGTTCGTTCGTTCGTTCGTTCGTCCGTCAACATTTTGTTTGTCCGCTATTTTCTGGGAAAACTATTTGACAGATATTAATGAAACTTAACACAAATGTTTAATGCATCAAGATCTGAAGCTGAGTTGATTCTGAGGTTCATTTGATTATTCATTTCAGAGTTATGGCCCTTGTCCTAAAAAATATGCAAATAGTTTGTCCGCAGTTTTCTGGGAAAACTATTTGAGAGATATTAATGAAACTTCACACAAATGTTTAATGCATCAAGATCTGAAGCTGAGTCGATTCTGAGGTTCATCTGATTTGTCGTTTCGGAGTTATGGCCCTTTTACTTAAAAAATAATGCAAATACATGCAAATAGTTTGTCCGCTGTTTTCAGGGAAAACTATTTGAGAGATATTAATGAAACTTTACACAAATGTTTAATGTATCAAGATCTGAAGCTGCGTTGATTCTGAGGTTCATTTGATTTTTCATTTCAGAGTTATGGCCCTTGTATTTAAAAAATAATGCAAATACATGCAAATAGTTTGTCCGCTGTTTTCTGGGAAAACTTTTTGAGAGATATTAATGAAACTTCATACACATGTTTAATGCATCAAGACCTGAAGCTAATTGATTCTGAGGATCATTTGATTTGTTGTTTCGGAGTTATGGCCCTTGCACTTAAAAAAATAATGCAAATCTATGCAAATATGAGGATGGCCATAACTTTTTCATTTGAAATGATATTTACTTCAATTTTTATATGGTTAAACCTTAATGTGAATTTTCACATATATTGCGGGGGTTTTGATATGTCATTTTATTCTTAAGTTATGGTCCATGAACTTTGTGTGTTTGTTGCTTTGTTTGTCTGTCAACTTTTAGTTTGTCTGTTGTTTTCTGGGAAACTATTAAAGTGATATAAATGAAACTTAACATAAATGTTTTAAGCAACAAAATTTGAAGCTGAGTTTATTTTGAGGTTCATTCAGTTTGTCTTCAGAGATTTATGGCCGTTGCACTTTACAAAAATCTGCAAAAATGAGGATTAGCTGTAACTTTTTTATTTAATAAGATATTCACTTCATTTCTTTAAAAAATAGTATCACCTTAGTATGGAAATCAAGATCTGAAGCACAGATTAGAAAATGTCAACACTTATAAGGCATGTTGAATCGGAGAAAGTTTGCAAGTGGGCGTATTATGTACCGTATGCGGTACTCTTGTTACACCTTTTCAAATAGAGTAGACCCCAGATCAGAGGGCTCCTAGAGGAGCCAACTGATCAAGATCTGCTCTGTTTGCTTAAATGAAATAATAATGATAATGATTCTACAGTTTCTGCTATGGACAAAAACATTCCTGTGGAAATGTGTCGTTATAAAAATTAATGTAATTAATATTCATGAAGTCATTATTTCGTTCATGAATATTCATGGAGTAAGGGATAAGGTTTAGTGGTAATGCTGATGCTCGTTTATCTGTTACAGTAAAACCTCTCTAAGCCCGACATTCAATTTAGTATAAATATCGGTCTTGGAGACAGGTGGCAGCTTAATGCAGGGTGAAAGTCATGCAGAAAGCTCCTCTATGAACTTTCTGCATGACTTTCATCCTGCATTAAACAGCCACCTGCCTGAAAGTATCTTAATTCTTCTTTGCTAGATTTCCGGTTTAGAGGGGTTTCACTGTATCTGTTTTTCTGTTTTTGTTGCAGGTCTACCATATCTAATGCAGTGAATTCTAGGGTGCTTCTACCTGCAGTGACAAAGTGTTACAAGGCTCTGGTAGAGGGTGGCGAGCTGGTGAGTTATCTGAATTGTACTGTTAGCCCCTTCCCTTTTGAATATTCATGATATAATGACATGAATATTTATAAGCTGAATTTTTATAATGGCATGTGTACACATGATTTTTATGCCCCCCAACGGCGGGCATATAGTAATCGCATGGTCCGTCCTTCCATCTGTCCCAAATTTCGTGTCCCTTCTGTAACTTTTTTTTCTGTGAATGGATTTCAAAATAACCTGGCACAAATGTTTACCACACAAGACAATGTGTCGCGTTCAACTCCCTGGTCCATGGGTCAAAGGTCAAGGTCATCCTTCAGGGTCAAAGGTCGGGGCATAAGTGTTTCCCAAACACACTCTTGTAAATGTTTGGTATTGGTGGAAACCATAGTCAGATCTATTTTAATTTCATATGCAAACAGAGCAGACTGATCAGTCCTCCTACAGGAGCCATCTGATCTGGGTTTACTCTGTTTGCAAAGGCATGAAAAAGTGTATGCTTAACCCATTCCCTCATATTGACGACTTTTGACGAAAAAAGTAAAAGTCACTTTGTGAAACCATTGTGATAAATAGAGCATTTGCTCCTGTAGGAGCAAATGCTATATTTATCACAATGGTTTCAAACTACAAAATTCTAAAAAAAATCCTTTTCTCTAGTTATTGCTCCTTTTAGGTAGATTTATTCAAAGAGGTTGGATCTTAAAATAGCCAATGAGGTAATGGGTTAAAGGAAAAGGTTATGCTTATTACACTCCATTGTCAAATTGTGTTTCTATGAGGTCAAGGGTTAAATCCAGGGGACTGCTTAAACCCTTTCCGTGTTCAAATGTTTATTTCAAATTTCAATACCTACTGAATATTCATGGACAAATTGGATATAATGAAATATGGATGGTGAAACTTTGTAGTCATTTTAGAAAGTAGAGAAACAGATCTTTCAAATTCCATTAGCAAACAGAGAAAACCCTGATCAGACAGCTCCTATAGGAGCTGTCTGATCTGTGTCTACTCTGTTTGCAAATGTGTAAAAAGGGGTATTTATGGAGTAAAGGGTTAATACAGAATGAAAGAAATGCAGAGATACCACCTTCCTTTAAAACTCAGAATTAGATTTCCTTTGATTAGCCATTGTAATGAGGTTCCACTGTATGAAGAAGATTTAAATATTTGCTCTGATGTCATTGTCGTGGTGTATTTGTAGAGGTCAATCTCCTCACTAATGTCGCTGTTTGGTGACCACATCAGCCAGATACCCCGTGAAGATCTTATCATGCAGCTGAACAAACTACAGTCATTCTTTCTACAGTGCCTTGATCTCAGCACTGACCACCCAGAGGTAAGACTGCAACAGACTGAAAGATTTAACCCATGCCCTCATATTGATGCCTTTTGACGCCTGTTTAAAAGTCACTTTTTGAAACCATTGTGATATTAAAACAGAGCATTTGCTCCAATTGAGCAAATGCTCTATTTATCACAATGGTTTTAGAACTACACAATTCTAAAATTTTCCTTTTTTCTAGTAAATGCACCTTTTAGGTAGATTAATTCAAAGAATTAGGTTGGGTCTAAAAAATAGCCTATGAGGGAATGGGGTAAATTTTAATAATTGCAGTAAACCTATATAAAGTGACCACATCATGAATGAATATACAGTAAAACCCCTCTAAAGCAACCACCAGATATTGGTCAAATAGTCATAAAGACAGGTGGTATCTTAATGCAGGATGAAAGTTATGCAGAAAGCTCCCATGGGAGCTTTCTGTATTACTTTTATCCTGCATCAAGCAATGATCAGTTTTTAAAGACACAATGGGTAAGTGACCACCTGCCTTTAAGACCCAGAATTACAGCTCTTACTGGTAGTCACATTAGAGGGGATTTACTGTATTACAAGTAATAGGTGAATGACAATTTTATATGTTTTGAACATGTAAGTGTCTAAATGATCAAGACTAAAGTATCCTCAAGTTAACCCTTTCCAAATAATGAGATCATGAATATTTATTAGTTGAATGTTAATAAACTGGAGTATTTTTAGACACCGAAGAGTCAAATCTATTCTAATTTCATAAGCAAACAGAGCAGACCCTGATCAGATGGCTCCTATAGGAGCCATCTGATCTGGGTCTACTCTGTTTGCAAATGCATGAATTGTGTTTATACGAAGGAAAGGGTTGACATGTAGCCTCCTTTGACTTTGTAAAATCCAGGAAATATTGTAAAATTGCACACATTATAACCAAGTTCTTTGGTTGGGGTGGGATGCTGGAATAAGTTTGTTTGTCCATTGACAAGATTTTGTTGGCACTACCCTTTGAATAGTATTATATTTATTTATTTAAATTGTTATATCATTGCAGTCATTGTGTGCGGAGCACAAAATATTAGTTATTGCCAAGTTTGTTTTCTTTGTACAGGGTATGAAAATGGGGGTGGACTTATAGTTTCAAATCCATACACATTCATTTACAACTATTTTCATTTCAGCTTCCTGCATCAGTTTTGTCTGATGCTGAAGGTGTTACCATAGAAACAATTATTGACATGGTGATGAAACTGTCAGAGTCTACATTCAAACCGTTTCTTTTCAAGGTAGGCAGTTTTGGTGTCTGGCATGTAGCTTTAGCTTTAGGAGATCATTCAACACTCTCCTTGTTAAGTGCTATACCTCATAGAGACACCTTTGGACATCTTTGCAAACAGAGTAGACCCAGATCAGATGATTCCTTTAGGAGCTGTCTGATCAGGATCTACTGTGTGTGCTCATGAAATGATATAGATTAATAATATATTTGTGTTCACAGCCCTTAGAAAATTTCATCATATTAATATTTATGATGTTGTTATATCTTATATTAATATTCATCAGGATCAAAGGATTAAGAAACACTTGGCACAATGGGGTTCACCTGCTGTGTAGCTGCTTCTGTTTTTCGTTATGAACAATTTCGTCACTATAATATAAAGCATGTAATGAAAAGTGCTTGATTTAGGGACAATTTCACCAAGGGAGCATCCATTGTTCTGTAGAGACAATTATAGTTTTACCAATTCTCTTCTACAGACGCCTTTTGACGCCTCTGTAAAACTCATTTTTTGAAACCATAGTGATAAATAGAGCATTTGCTCCTATGGAGCAAATGCTCTATTTATCACAATGGTTTTCAAAACTACACAATTCTTAAATTCTCCTTTTCTATAGTTAATGCTCCTTTTTATACGCCCGAAGGGACGTATTATGGTATGGCGCATGTCGTCCGTCCGTCCGTCCGTTAGCAATTTCTTGTGCAACTAACTCCTCCTTTATTTTTCAACATAATTTCTTCAAACTTTCAGGAATGATAGATACTGATGTGTAGTTGTGCATATCAGTGAGATAACTCTCATATTTTTCATTCTGGAGTTATTGCCCTTTGATAGTTTCGGGTAGCAATTTCTTGTGCAACTAACTCCTCCTTTATTTTTCAACATAATTTCTTCAAACTTTCAGGAATGATAGATACTGATGTGTAGTTGTGCATATCAGTGAGATAACTCTCATATCATTTTTCATTCTGGAGTTATTGCCCTTTGATAGTTTCGGGTAGAAATTTCTTGTGCAACTAACTCCTCCTTTATTTTTCAACATAATTTCTCCAAACTTTCAGGAATGATAGATATTGATGTGTAGTTGTGCATATCAGTGAGATAACTCTCATATCATTTTTCATTCTGGAGTTATTGCCCTTTGATAGTTTCGGGTAGCAATTTCTTGTGCAAAAATGTTTCTTTGTTATTCCTTTTACCTGCTACTTTTTTTTTCAAAATAAATGCTCCTTTTTCAGCTTTCAGTAGGCCCAAAGACAAATAAAAGATTACTATTACAATAAGCAGTTTTACTCTCCTTGCTATTGCCTTAGCCCTAATAGACCTCATATGCGCAACTTCTGAAGGTTCACACATTGTGTAAATAGAACAGCCTTCGGGCGTATATTGCCCCGTCTCGCGGTGCTCTTGTTGGTAGATTAATTCAAAGAGGTTGGGTCTAAAAATAGTCTAGGAGGGAATGAGTAAATTGTTTATTTATTGGTTTATGCATGTAAGAAGAAATGTCTCTATGGATATTATATTGATTAGCTTGATATTTATAATGGCATATGAACGAGAGAATTCTTGGCCACGGCAGGAACTGTAGACTTAGATAGATTTTATTCAATAAGCAAACATAAGCTGTCTGATATGGGTCTTCTGTGTTTGCAAATGTATAATTATGTATCTCTAATAAGTAGTGTGTTTCTATCATGGCCATAAACTCCTGTGTTCATATGCCAAATGAAAGTTGTTCTGCTTAACTCTAATATAAATGCTTTTTCACAACTTTGCAAACAGAGTAGACCCATGTCAGATTGCTACTGTAACAATCGTCTGATCAGGATCTGCTGACTCTGCACTGTTTGCTTATAACATGATATAGATTCGATTCTACAGTTTTTGTTAGAGCAAAAATTTCCCTTGAAAAATTTACATTGTAGAAATTCAGTTAAAGAATATTCATGATGTCATTATTTCTTACATGAATATTGAAAAGACAAACTGTTAATATTTATTAATGTCTGAAAGCTTTGTAAAGTACTCTGACAGAGTTAAAGGGTGAAGAGAATTATTGAAATAGATATACTGTACATTCAAGAAAATAAGAATTTAGCTGGTTCACATTTTAGTATTGTAAAATAAACAATAGTAGTGGTGTCACACTCCTATTAAATCTGTCTCGCAGCTATATGTAAGCATAATGTGTGTGTTTTCAGCTGTTTGACTGGGCCACTTCTAGTGATGAGGTCAATGACAGGGTGCTGGTATTCTACAGGCTGGCAGAAAGGTGAGTGGCAATGATTTGAGCTTTACTTCGTCAGAGTCTATTCTGGGATGCGCCTTTGCGGGATTCACGCATACAAATCACAAATGGCGCAGAGAGAATTCCATCCTAGGGCCATGCCGGCGCTCAAAATCTCAAATCCCCCCTCCCTAAATATATAATTATGTCTCCCCCCATATTTATATGGGGGAGACATATTGTTTTCGTGAGAGTTGTCTGTCTGTCTGTCTGTCTGTCTGTCTGTCTGTCCGTCTGTCTGTCTGTCCATCACACTTTTTGTCCGGACGATAACTTCAATATGCCTGATGCCAGTTGATTGAAACTTCATATATGGAAAGAGCATAATGAGAGGAAGTGTCATGCACAAGGTCCATAACTCTGGCTTCACTAATATAGGAGTTATTGCCCCTTGTAAAAAAAAAATCACACTTTTTTGTCCGGACGATAACTCCTATATGGCTCATGCCATTGGATTGAAACTTCATATATGGAAAGATCATGACGAGAGGAAGTGTCATGCACAAGGTCCATAACTCTGGCTTCACTAATATTGGAGTTATTGCCCTTTGTAAAAAATATCACAATTTTTTGTCCGGACAATAACTTCAATATGCCTGATGCCAGTTGATTGAAACTTCATATATGGAAAGAGCATAATGAGAGGAAGTGTCATGCAGAAGGTACATAACTCTGGCTTCACTAATATAGGAGTTATTGCCCTTTGTAAAAAAAATCACACTTTTTTGTCCGGACGATAACTTCTATATGACTCATGCCATTGGATTGAAACTTCATATATGGAAAGATCATAACGAGAGGAAGTGTCATGCACAAGGTCCATAACTCTGGCTTCACTAATATTGGAGTTATTGCCCTTTGTAAAAAAAATCACAATTTTTTGTCCGGATGATTACTCCTATGTGACACATGCCATTGGAGTGAAACTTCATACATGGAAAGATCATGATAAGAGAAAGTGTCATGCATAAGATCCTTAACTCGAGCTTCAATAAATTTAGAGTTATTGCCCCTTGTACATTTGTTTAATTCTTTCTTGTCCGGACGATAACTCCTACATGGCTCTTGCCATCGTATTGAAACTTCATACATGGAAAGAGCATGATGAGAGAAAGTGTCATGAACAAGGGCCATAATTCTGGCTTCAATACTTTTGGAGTTATTGCCCTTTGTTACATTTTTTGGCCGATCAATAACTCCTGTTCGACTATTGGAATGACATTTTATTTTTGGAAAGAGCATGATGAAAGTAAGTGTCATACACAAGGGCCATAAATCTGGTATCAGTATTTTTGGAGTTATTAGCTGTTATCATTTTCTTCTTGAAAAATGTGGTGTGGAAAGCGCATAATGAGGGGAAGTATCATTCATCAAGACCATAACATTTTTAGTGATTTTGTTTTTATTAGAGGGGAGACATCCGTTTTTGTGACAAATCTGAATTAACATCGGGATGTTTTGTTTTTGTTTCACTGTCGCGAAAGAGGTCGTGAAAAAGAGTCGCTACTTGTTGCTTGGAGACAGCAAATTTATTTCCGGTAGTGACGTCGCCCAGATACAGCATCTGGTGTGAAGGTTTTTACGCGATTTGATTGGTTAATTTATATATCAAAACCACATAGTCTCTCGCGCGAGTTAAAAACGAAAGTGAAAAACATTTTGTTAACAAATGTGATTATCTGGACTTTTCTATACGATAACGAAGCAGTTATGTCCGAAAGAAAGGCTGAAAGTGAGCGCAGTACTTTATTACATTGCCTCACGATAGTACTGAAGCAGCCTATGGATTCAGCGTTAGCTGAGTCTGAGAATTTAATGACAAACTGAATGGGCCAGTGATAACGCTTCTTGTAGCTCGGAAAACCGTGTCTCCGCGGATTCAGGCAAGTTCTTAATTGGCTGTCTAAATCTAACTAGTAACATTACGATGCTGAGAAAAATTCGGTGTTTAGTGTTATCTATCAAAAACACTTTTGTGACAGAATGTTCAAACTTTCGAGCAAGTTGTCGAGACATGCGTCCAGCATAGACAGTATCTAGAGAGAACTGATTGGTACAGTACTTGAATGACAACAAAACATGTAGACAAGTGCATTAATTTTATTTTCAGACTGGTTAAACAGTTTACATACTGCATACTACTTCCATAGTAATCAGGTGTAAATCTGGTTGGCCCATCAAAATTTCCAAATGGCCCATTCATTTTGTGGCTGATGGGCCAATGGCCCATCTGTCACTCAGTCCAGAATAGACTCTGCTTCGTACCAGTGGGTCTCTTACATAAGCTTCCTGGCTCCAAGGATATAAAAAAAACTTTAAGAGATTAAGTCCGAGTTCTGATTCATCAGATTTTAATTGAACTCAAAATCAGACTTATCAGGTGATAGAGAATGAATTCAGGCTCAAGCGAAAGGTTTATATCCTCAGAGCTTGGTTAGAACTTGAATTCGCCAACGCAATCTTAAGATAAAATCTTAAGACTCAAAATTCAAAATATTCACAAACGTGTTTTGCTTGGCTCCCAGTTTTAATATAGATTGGTAGAATCTAGTAACCAGATACACATGTTTGAGAGTATTCTTTTGACTAGTGAATGTATGTCAATAGTGAGTATTAGGTTAGGGTCTTCGGTCATCCATAGAAGTATTATGTTTAAAATGTAATGATCAACAAGAAAGCTTTAGATATGAAACATATTTGTACTCCATAGATATATCTTTTAATGCTTTGCAAATAGAGTTAACTGAGATCAGATGACTCCTGTAGGAGCTGTCTACTCAGAGCCAGCTCTGTTTGCTTATGGGTATACAATGTATATAGATCTGCGTCTTTTATAATTTCTGTGACAGCCAAACATTTCTGTGTTCATATACCTTTACAATAATTTATAATTCACCTAATTAATATTCATGAGGTCATTATTTCTTACATAGATATTATGAAGTACAGTAGAACCCAACTAAACCAGAATTCTAGTAGTGAAGAATTTAGATACTTTTTGGCAGGTGGCTGCTTAAAGCAGGGTGAAAGTCATGCAGAAAGCTCCTAGAGGAGTTTTCTGCATGACCTTTACCATGCATTAAGCTTCCACCTGTCTCCCAGACCGATATTTATACTAAATTGAACTTCTGATTTAGAGAGGTTTTACTGTAAAGTGTTAATAAAACTGTTACAAATGTTAGGTAAAACATTTCTCAATGTTGTGTTTTTGTTTTGTTTCAGACTTGCTGAGCGACTGCGGAGTTTGTTTACGTTATTTGCAGGGCACATCATTGGCCATGTGGCCAATATGTTAGACAGCAACAACCTAGCTAAAAATGGTAGGTCTGGATACACACTACATCAGCTAACAGTGACTGTTTCAACACTATGGACCAGTGTTTAATGACCTGTGTACTCTATTGACTCTATGTATTCAGACACCTAGTATGTCTTTTCCACCAGTTTGTATAGCTACAGTAAAACCTGTGTTAAGCGGCCAGTCAAGGGAAGTGGCCAAATTGACCGCTTAAGCGAGGTGACCACTTAATCGAGGG
The DNA here is from genome assembly GCA_963576725.1 of Azorinus chamasolen. Taxonomy (NCBI): domain Eukaryota; kingdom Metazoa; phylum Mollusca; class Bivalvia; order Cardiida; family Solecurtidae; genus Azorinus; species Azorinus chamasolen. The sequence goes on along the minus strand of OY755243.1, from coordinate 62,420,630 downwards.
GTGGATATTTTGGGAGATATTTCTGCTTGGTCAGACAAACGCAAAATATATCTACACATACTTTAATGCCTTATCCAACAGATTAAGTATTTTATCCTTGTAAATACAGGTAAAATACAACATGTACTGTACATTGCATGCACAAAACAAAAAATAAACATCATGCAGAATCATTCGACACATCCGGAAATACAAATGTACATGTCTACACTTCACTCGATTCTCTAACGTGAGGAACTTACGTTTGGAAAAGGCGTGAATATTTTGTTTTGATGTTATCTCTTTTGATTCGGTAACGTTCAGACAAACTTCTCAACACCCCCATATTTGCATATTTATAACAGGTAAAGGAGTTGAAAGGATTATCAGGCCATTGATTATGATATTGCCCTAAGGCCAAGGTCAATGCTTGTTTTTTTTGTTCACTTCCGACAACGAAAAACACCGAAGCGGCCAATCTATGCACTTTCCCGACACAACGGAAGTTTCCGAAGCGGTCACGATATTTCGATCGGCGATTTCCGTAATGTCGGAAAGTTACGATGCGTAATCTCCATCTTGACATATGTCAACTGGCTGTGTATTGGGTTTTCACACATTTCAGACTGGCCGCCAGGCTGTCTGCTGGCCGTCTAATGGGGTCGAAATATAGAGTTTGGGGTGAAATATGGTGGCCGCTGGCCGCGGAAGGAAGGTGACTGTCTAAAACGGGTGCATTATTGACTGATTTTCGTCGGGAGGATTTCAAACTGACCGTTTAGACGAGGTGACCGTTGATTTAAGGTGACCGTTAGGTCAAGTTTTACTGTATATAATTCAGTTCGATACCATTCTGATAAATTTTAACACTTTACTCCGTAGATACGCCTTTGCAAACGGAGAAGACCCAGATCAGACAGCTCCTATAGGAGCCGTCTGATCAGGGTCTGCTCTGTTTGCTTATGAAATAATTTAGATTTCCTGTGTCCATGTGCTGTTATAACAAATTAATCTAATTAATATTCATGACATCATTGTTTCTTACATAAATATTCATGGAGTAAAGGGTTAATGGTACTTTTGGTCATCTAGTTAAAAAGGGATAGAAGAAAAATGTAATTTAAGAGTTTTGAGACAACTTTTTCAGGCGAAAGTTACTTAGCTTTGAAAGAGTCAAGCCATTGAATGCTATGTAAGAGTCAAGCCATTGAATGCTATGTAACTTCTGTTGGAAGTTGTCATCTGCTTCAGGCATTTATTCTCTTTTGTCTTTAAACTTTTACGTAACAAAATTGTCTGAATCTGTGTCAGAAATGATACTTTGTCATTTCAGGTGACAAATTTTTTGCCAGTGATAAGAAGTTACGAAAGAAGTCATGTCAGCTGTTGTTGTATATTCTCGACTGTGTCTACAAGTGCTGTCTGTATGATACAGAAGGCTTCGTCACTCGTGAGAGGTTTGAGACCGTCATGCAGCCTCTTGTAGATCAGGTATGTGACTGCATTCTTGGCATGAGTATTGTCGTCGGCTTCTGCGCTAGAAAGTTCTTGATTTCACCTTTCGCATTTCAAGGATTTATGCTTTCCGTCATGTAAATGCCTTTGCAAACAAGAGTAAACCCAGATCAGACAGCTCCTATAGGATCAGTCTGATCAGGGTCTGCTCTGTTTGCTTTTTATTTTTATTTGGAATTATATAGATCTGATCCTACAGTTAATCTGTTAAAGCCAACAATTCTCTTATATAGGTTTTCCTTTTAAAATTTTAAGTTTAATAACGAATACTCATGAAGTGATAAATTCATTAGTGAAAGGGTTAATGTAGCGTTAATGTGAGAAAGACATGACAGGAAAAAAACATCTATAGATGATCCTGATATTTTTATTTGATATGCCATATGGTTAATTTAACCAATTTCTTTAGTCCTTGTTTTAGCTAAAGTGTAACACAATCATACTTAATTGTGAGTAACTGTGTAATGTCTAGTTTAACTTTCTTTGTCTGTCAGTGTGGTTTTACTATGAAAGATATTTTGGAATATATTTTTTTCAACTTTGACATGCTGTAACCCTTTACTTCATGAATATTCATGTATGAATATAATTGGATTTCATGTGTGGTGACTGCAGCAGGGACTGCCACTCCAGGTGTGGTGACTGCAGCAGGGACTGCCACTCCAGGTGTGGTGACTGCAGCAGGGACTGCCACTCCAGGATTGGCCTCTACAGTCACCACAGACTCTGCTCCAGCTCAAGTTCATTCTGGAACATCCAGTCATATACTTAGACTTAAATAGCTTAATATTCATAATATCATATGAACAAGAAAAGTTTCTGACCTAGTAGAATCAGATCTATATACAGAAAAAATTCGATACTACGAAATTTTAGGAAGGAGGAATTTATGTCTTTGTAGACAGGTGGATGGTTAATGCAGGATGAAAGTCATGCAGAAACCCTGCATTAAGCCGCCACCTGTGTTAAAGATCAATAATAATATGTGTGTTTGTAGTACCGAGTTTTTACTGTAGTCCCATAAGCACATAGAGCAGACCTTGATCAGATGTCACCAACAGGAGCCGTCTAATATGGGTCTACTCTGTTTGCAAAGACATTAAAAGCTGTATGTATGGAGTAAAATGCTGTCATTTCTCATGTAACTTTCTCACAATATTTTAGGTGGAGAATACACAGGGAGGAGAAGAGAGGTACACTGAGAGAGTGAGCGGACACCTGGTTCCCTGTATTGTCCAGCTGGCTGTGGCTGCCCAGGACGACTCCCTCTGGAGGACACTTAACTACCAACTATGTCTGACCACAAGGACACAGGAACCACAGGTAAACAGTGTGTGGATGTATAGCCTTAAGATATTCCTTTAACCCATTCCCTCATAGGCTGTTTTTAGACCCAACTACTTTGAATAAAACTACCGAAAAAGGAGCATTTAGTAGAGAAAAGGAAAATGTTAGAATTGTGTAGTAATAAGTATTGAAATCATTGTGATAAATTGAGCATTTGGTCCTATGGAGCAAATGCTCTATTTATCACAATGGTTTCAAGAAGTGATTATTACAGAGGCGTAGAAAGGCGTATTTATGGAGGAAAGGGTTAAGGTTCCCTTTTATAAAACAACTTTCACTGAAGAAGACCATTGGAAGTGTGGTCAAAACAGGCAAAAAAGTGCTTAACCCATTCCCTCATAGGCTATTTTTAGGGCCAACCACTTTGAAAAACCTACTGAAAAGGAGCATAAACTAGGGAAAAGGAAAATTTTAGAATTTTGTAGTTTGAAACCATTGTGATAAATAGTGCATTTGCTCCTATGGGAGCAAATGCTCTATTTATCACAATGGTTTCAACAGGTGACTTTTACAGAGGCGTAGAAAGGCGTATTTATGGAAAGGGTTAGATTAGTAAACTGTCCGGACTAAATAAAGATTTTTCTTTACATTTGTTTCTTAATTATTAATTATGAATAGAGCATCTCTTTGGGATAAAAAATGTTTTCAAAAGTTAACACAAATTCATCCATAGAGTGCTGTGACATTTAGAAGATAGTTTGTGAAGCAAAAGGCCCAGACCCTAATTTAAGACTCTGGTCCGGAACTACACTGTTTGCCTGTGTCCCTTTTTAGCTCACCTGAGCCAAAGGCTCAGGATGAGCTATTGTGACCGCTATTTGTCCGTCGTCCGGCGTCCGGCGTCCGGTGTCCGGCGTCCGTCCGGCGTCCGTCGTCCGTCCACATTTTCAAACGACATCTCCTCTGAAACTGCTGACCCGATTTTAACCAAATTTTGTCAGAAGCATCAATGGCTAGGGGGAACGAAATGTTATTTACATTATGACCCCCGGGCCAAAAATGGCCCCGCCCAAGGGCTTATCAATTTTTCATAGGAAAATCTTTAAAAATCTTCTTCTCTGAAACTGTAAGGCCTAGACCTTTGATATTTGGCATGTAGCATGATCTAATGGTCCTCTACAAAAATTGTTCAAATTATGACCCCCGGGCCAAAAATGGCCCCGCCCAAGGGCTTATCAGTTTTTCATAGGAAAATCTTTAAAAATCTTCTTCTCTGAAACTGTAAGGCCTAGATCTTTGATATTTGGCATGTAGTATGATCTTATGGTCCTCTACAAATATTGTTCAAATTATGACCCCCGGGCCAAAAATGGCCCCGCCCAAGGGCTTATCATTTTTTCATTGGAAAATCTTTAAAAATCTTCTTCTCTGGAACTGTAAGGCCTAGACCTTTGATATTTGGCATGTAGCATGATCTAATGGTCCTCTACAAAGATTGTTCAAATTATGACCCCCGGGCCAAAAATGGCCCCGCCCAAGGGCTTATCAGTTTTTCATTGGAAAATCTTTAAAAATCTTCTTCTCTGAAACTGTAAGGCCTAGACCTTTGATATTTGGCATGTAGCATGATCCAGTGGTCCTCTACAAATATTGTTCAAATTATGACCTCCGGGCCAAAAATGGCCCCGCCCAAGGGCTTATCAGTTTTTCATAGGAACATCTTTAAAAATCTTCTTCTCTGAAACTGTAAGACCTAGACCTTTGATATTTGGCATGTAGCATGATCTAATTGTCCTCTACAAATATTGTTCAAATTATGACCCCCGGGCCAAAAATGGCCCCGCCCAAGGGCTTATCAGTTTTTCATAGGAAACTATTTTACATTCTTCTTCTCTGAAACTGTAAGGCCTAGACCTTTGATAGTTGGTATGTAGCATGATCTAATGGTCCTCTACAAAGACATTATGACCACGTGCCAAAAATGGCCCCGCCCAAGGGCTTATCAGTTTTCATTGGAAAATCTTTAAAAATCTTCTTCTCTGAAACTGTAAGGCCTAGACCTTTGATATTTGGCATGTAGCTTTGGCTTGTGGTCCTCTGCCAAGATTGTTCAACTTACGACCATGACCTCTGGGCGAAACTTGGCCCTGGGTTATCAGTTTTCAGGGGAAAACTATATCATTTTTCTCTGAAACCATAAGGCTTAGACCTTTAATTAATGGCATACTGCTTTGCCTTGTGGTTCTCTACCAAGGTTGTACAAATGATGACCCCGTCCCTGGGGTATCTCAGGTGAGCGCTTCAGGGCCTCATGGCCCTCTTGTTAGAGAAACATGACCTAACCCTTTCCCTTGTATAAACATCTTGTCACCCCTTTGCAAACGGAGTAGACCCAGATCAGACGGCTCCTGTAAGGAGCCATCTGATCACGTTCCGCTCTGTTTGCTTATAAAATTATAATAGATCTTACTCTACAGTTTCTACCGATACCATTAAAAACCATTTTACATAATTATGCTGTTAAAGAATTCAGCTCTTAAATATTCATGATGTTGTTATGTCTGACATGAATATTCAACAGGGAGAGAGTTAAATAGATTAATACTTTGAGCTGAGGTAGCGTTGTGTTTGTTTACAGGTGAAGCTGGCAGCATTACAGGTGCTGGACGAGCTGCACAAGAAGTTGGGCGAGGACTACATGCCTTTACTACCTGATGCTGTACCTTTCCTGGCAGAACTAATGGAAGGTATTGTAAACATTCTACCACTATACCTATTAACCCTTCACTTGCTGAATTTTAAAATACATTTCTCCTTCTTTACCCATGCCCTGTGGTATAATTACATATATCTTCACTGTGAAAACGTATTTCGCTGTACAATCACTGCTGTGGAGTGCACAATCAACTTGTAAATAGTGCAGACCCTGATGAGACAGCTCCTGCAGGAGCTGTCTCATCTGGGTCTTCACTATTTACAGGCACATATATTGACGTGAACAGCAAGTGAAGGGTTAACAGCCATCAGAGGTCCAGATAAGATGAATAAATTTAAATATTTTCAAGAACAGCTACTTTATTTCTTCACTAAATCCTATACTGTGATCACTCTTTAGAATCGTCTTAAAGAGACGGTTTTAACCCTTTCCCTGTTCTACATTTATTCAAAATTTCTATACCTTATTACCTACTGAATTTTCATGGACAAAATAGTAATAATGAAATATGGAAGGTGGAACATTGTAGCCATTTTAGAAAGTAGAGAAACAGATCTATCAAATTCCATTAGCAAACAGAGCAGACCCTGATCAGACGGCTTCTATAGGAGCTGTCTGATCTGGGTCTACTGTGTTTGCAAATGCATGAAAATGCGTTTACATGAAGGAAAGGATTAAACAGTGGTCACAGTATAGGGTTTGGTGGAAAAATGACAATTTTAGCAGTGCTACAGATAAAGGTGCATACCAAGATACTAAAATCGTCATTTCTCCACCAAACCCTATGCTGTGACCATTGGCATTCGCTAGAATCTTCTCGAAGAGACGATTAAAAAAAGTGGTCACAACATAGGGTTTGGTGGAGAAATAAGGTTGTTATTCTTGAAATTGTTTTGATTTACACGTCTTATCTGGATCTCTGTTTTAGTAGGTATATGGATATGCACCTTTATCTATAGCTCTGGTCATGTTTGACAACTTTTTTACTGTCTGGGAATTTATTTTGCAAAATTTACTGGGTTATCCTTTCAACTCTCAGATATGCAAGCAGAGTAGACCCGGGTCAGATAACTTGTAGGAGGAGCTATCTGACTAGGGTCTGCTCTGTTTGCTTATAAAATAATATAGATCTGTACTGTCTCTGTCAATTATCCGTTTGCCGTTAAAAAAAAAGAAATCTAATTGATATCCAGGATGTCATTATTTCTTACATAAATATTGAGGTAAAGGGTTTGATGCTTGTATTAACCTATTCCCTCATACGCTATTTTAAGACCCAGCCTTTTTGAATAAATCGACTGAAAAGGAGCATTAACTAGAGAAAAGAATTTTTTTGATATTGTGTAGACTTGAAAGTTTAAACCATTGTGATAAATAAAACATTTGCTCCTATGGAACAAATGCTCTATTTATCACAATTATTTATAAAATGTGACTTTTACAGAGGCATAAAAAGGTGTCAATATGAGGGAATGAGTTAAAGCAAACAGAGGCATACAAGCATATATTAGCTAAGGGCTGTTCCATATAAATGTGTATTAGGGGCAGGAAGGCACTTTAAAAAAAAACAGCTATGCATGGGTGGGTTTCACTGCAAAAATGGTACTATTTGGTTTGTGCATTAGTAAAAAATTTCTATGGGTGGGTGGCCGGATTTGAAAGTGCCTTCCTGCACCCCATACACATTTAAATGGAACAGCCCTAAAGGGAAACTTATCAAAACAGTACTGATTTGACTAAACCAGTTTAGAAGGTATGGTGTTCTAATATTTATGGTTAGTGCAGTATGACTGTTATCAACTGACGAGAAATCTGTATTTATTTCAGACGAGTCCGAGGAAGTGGAGAAGAAATGCCATGAAGTTATACGGGAGATGGAAAAGACCCTGGGTGAACCATTACAGAAATACTTCTAAAGAAAAACCTGGGTGCATAAAGTTCATCACAATCCTTTGAATGCTGAATATTCAAAGGGGAACGCCCCATCAGAGTTCAACTATAGAGTGACCGAGTCCATTCAGTATGAAAGACTTCATTTTCCCCAGAGGATTTTGAACTACAAACTGTGCAGACCCTGTTAGATGACAACACTACTAGTTAGGGCTGTTCCATTTAAATGTGTATGGGGTGCAGGAAGGCACTTTCAAATTCGGCCACCCACCCATAGAAGTTTTTTTACTAATGCACAAACCAATTAGTACCATTTTTGCAGCGAAACCCATCCATGCATAGCTGTTTTTTAAAGTGCCTTCCTGCCCCCAAATACACATTTAAATGGAACGGCCCTTACAGTAAAACTCCTCTAAAGCAGACATTAAATTTAATATAAATATCAGTCTTGGAGACAGGTGGCAGCTAAATGCAGGGTGAAAGTCATGCAGAAAGCTCCTCTAGGAGCTTTCTGCATGACTTTCACTCTGCATTAATCCATTCCCGCATATTAACGCCTTTTGACACTTCTGTATATCTCGCTTTATGAAATCATTGCAATAAATAGAGCATTTGCTCCACAGGGGCAAATGCTCTAATTATCACAATGGTTTCAAAACAACACAATTCTGAAAATTTCTCTTTCTCTAGTAAATGCTGCTTCTGGTAGATTTAATCAAAGAAGTTGAATTTAATGAATTCCAGTTTAGAGTGGGTTTGCTGTACCTTATAATACATGTATATTGAAGAGAGACAGATATTCAGTTGTGCAGATACAGCCGATTTTACTGGATTTTATTATGTCTTTCCATCTCGTTATTTCATTATTTCAGTATTCACTACAGTGGACCCTCTATAGAGGCCATTCAATATCTAGACAATGTCAGTGTCTTTTGGTGCCAAATAGTTCTCCTCTTCAAACAATGTCGCCTATTTTAACTCACAGAATGGATTTTTCTTCTCTAAAAAATATAAGTGGTGTGTCAAACAGTTTGGATCTTGATGAAATGCTGAGTTACTCAGTATCTTATCTGAATCCAAATTGTTTGTAAACGTAATCAAAAATTTGCCCATTGCAGCAAGCCCTGTGAGTCATTTTCCAGGGACCTCAGTGGAGAAAGAGTTTTTTCCTGATGAATAATCATGTAAACTATAGTGGTTTAATGAATATTAACTACATGTACTATTAACTACATGTACATGTAGTTAGTTTTTTATAAACAAGAGAATATATAAACAAGAGAATATTGGGGATGGCACAAACTGTAGAATCAAAAAGTTAAAACAAAAAATGCAAAGTACCTAATTATAGTCTGCTTTCAGTTAGAATAACCACTCAGCTGCCTGTACATTTACTCCCCTGGTCATTGAGCCAATCACCTACAATATTGAGCACTGCTAACATATGGCTCGATTATGCAGCTGCAGTAGTGACTGTGACCCTCACAGGTACACATTTTAACCCATGGGTAGAGTGGAGGCAGGGGGGCCTCATTGGCCTTGTAGTTATGGTCTTCAACTGACAATTTAGCCCCTCATCGCTGTGGGTTTGAATCCCGGTCTGGGCATTCAGATATTTCATGTGAGGAAGCCTTCCAGCTGGTTTGCGGTAAGTCGGTGGTTCAACCTGGATGTTCTTCTGTGCATGAAACAATGCAATTTGTTCCGTGCACAGAAGAAATTCTTGGGTCTTTCTCCATTTGTAATTAGCTGGACGTTGTGATATGACTGAAATACTGTTAAAACGACGTAAAAACCTGATAAGAGAGAGAGAGAAGGCAACCTCATGCGGGTAGGAGACACTGAAAAGCGTCACTGAAATTTAGATCTGGTCCAGCTTGGATTCGAACTCCGGACCCCCGGGTTATCAGCTCAATGCTCAACCACTAGGCCAAGCCACCATATCTATGATGTTCCATAAGTACAGTATAGACTATGTAGAGGCTGTACATACAATAAAGCTTAGGTGTGTTTTCTGACGTGAGTTCTGATGTTAACCGATAGAGCATGTCAACACTGATGCTTGCCAAATATCTGGCCATGTATTTTGTTGAAACAATTTGAAAAAATAACGATTTTAACACGTTGACGCAGTTTTGATCTGGATCAGATTGTAAAAGTTTTATGACTGATTAGAATTCCCACTGTTTGACCTGTACACTGTGCTTCTGCTGTGTTCAGAATGTAGTTCTTATTTATATCAGAAATTACCACAGATATTAAATGAAATTAAAATATATTTTTATATATTAAAAAAACCAGTCTATAATACATCAGCTATTTGTGTTGACCCTGATGAATGGATTCCTAGAGGTTCTCGCATCAACATCTGCACTGTTTGCTATGCAAACGTAATTTTGTTTCACCACTCTAGATTAAAATTAAATTCTTTCAGTCAGAAAGTAGATAACTTCATTTGGAAATTTAGCCTTCAAGACGTAGAACGTCTCTTGCAAATTTCAGTGACTAAATGGTATGGACTCAGATAAGAGATTAACCCTTTCCTCCATAGGCTATTTTTAGATCCAACCTCTTTGGATGCATCTACCGAAAAGGAGCATTAACTAGAGAAAAGGATTTTTTTTAGTTTGAAACCATTGTGATAAATAGAGCATTTGCTCCTATAGGAGCAAATGCTCTATTTATCACAATGGTTTCATAAAGTGGCTTTTACAGAGACGTAGAAAGGCATATTTATGGAGGAAATGGTTAATTTTATTAAAAACAGGACAGTCTATTAGTATGCAGTCATTCTGACTGGTGACAGCTTCTGATAAGTATTCAAGCAGAAGCAGAATCATTGAGAACAAAATATAATTAAAGCTTAAGATTTTTTAAATTGTGATGTTGATTTTTTGTTTGTTTTATCCCTTTACTCTGTGAATATACATGTAAGAAATAATGACATCAACATATTAAATTGATTATGTTTTATAATGATATATTAACACAGGAAATTTTGGGCATGACAGAAACTGGAATCAGATCTATATCATATCATAAGCAAACAGAGCAGATCCTGACCAGACTGCTCCTATAGAATCTGTTCTGGGTCAACTCTGTTTTCAAAGGCATTAAAAGGCATATGGATTAAATGATTAAAGACATTTTAACATTAATGTAGCAGTCTGAAATGTGGTTACTTTTCAGTTATTTATTTCTGTCGAGATTTTAGGTTTAGATTAAGGCTGATAATTTATCTGCATTTAATTTTTAAAACCATGCAAAATATAAAAGATAAAACCTTTAAAGTGCATAAATGTGGTTTTACATCTTTCACTATTCTCAGTGTTAAAAAACGTGCGAGTAATCAGTGATATGATTGTTTGATATGAACAAGATGTCTATTTTACCTTTAGAATTATTGTCTAAGCACTATGTCTGGTTACTGCAGTTCTTGACACTACAAGTAAATTACTATATAGATGTTAGATCTAATACTAAACCTACGATATTTGGCATATGGCATTGTCTACAGGTCATCTGCCAAGATAATTCACGCCATGAGCCTTGGGTCAGGAATGCCTAAAATAACAAGTTTGAAATGGAAAGAATGGCAGTGAAGTGATCTGCCTTACACTTTTTATGATGTAAAAAGTTAGCAAGCTTCATGAATATTTCAGTATGGTATGGTAGGTTCAATGATTAGGTTGTATTTTCCTTTATTCATATAGAAGGTAGAAAGAACACTATCTGTTGAAAAACACTTCATCATCCTCTGTTAACTAATAATAAAGGAATGTGTGCTGTTGAACAGCTATCATTTGCTTAATGCAATAAACTAATAAGCTCAAAACGGGATGCTTATAATAAATGAACCCCAGACCACCAGTACCTTCCGTACTTTGATTTATCACGAGATTTATTTCGACCCAAAGTGGTTTGACCACTAACCGTAAGGTAAGTTCAATGTTTTCGAACAAAACGCCCCCATCGATTATTATTATTATTATTATTATCATCATCATTAATATTCTTATAACACTGTTAGTAAAGTACGAATGCTCTCCCATTAAATATCAATATATGAAATAGATCTCAATTAGGGTATTATTAGTTATTATTATTGTCATAGTAAGCTCATTACCATTATTAAATAATAATTATAATGAACTATTTCGTTTATTGATAATTATGGTCAATGGGAGAGAATTCGTACTCTACTATAAGGAAAGGTATGAGTTGCTTCCCTTAGACCATAACGGGGTGAATGGAACCTTACAATACAAAGGGTTGAAAGTATAGTTATTATTATTACAATCTTTTCTTTGAGTAAATTATGAACACTCCCATTTACCACAAATTCACGAAATAGATCTGAATTTCGAAACCGATTTCGTTGAGATATTAATGGTCAAAGGGAAATAATTCGTACTTTACTATACGGAAAGATTGTAAGAGTTGCTCCCCTTAGACCATAAATCTTACAACTTGGGGGTTGAAAGTATTGTAATTATTATTATTACTTATATAATATATAGTACAGCCCAGTGAGGGCCTTATTGCATATATAGTAATCTACCAGTCAATATCCCAAAATAGTTTAAGGCCCAAAACATACCACACATTGTTGACAAGCAGTTCTGTATCGCTCCGTGATTACCTCCCTTTAATACGCAATTCACTTTTTTCAGTCGTATTAATCTGTATATCAATTATTGCATTACTAAAAACGTGTTTGGTATCAATTTTAATCAAGATGAACAATTATTATTTTATTTACTCGGAGAGAGAAATAGAAACATGCAAAATAATTACCTATTTTGATTTTAAATTTATTAAATAATATATAATTTTAGAATGCCATTGGTCATACATGTGCGTTTCCTTACCAGAGGGCCCAATAAAAAATATTTATATAAGTAAAGAAGCCAAGGAGAGTATTTATACTGTGATCATCATTATCATTATTGTTATTAATATTATACTTGAAATAATTATAATTCAGAAATATTTCATAAACTGAAATTAGAGAATCTAGATGCAGACATCCCAGCGCTGAGTAAATTCTTACCACCAGAAAATATTGATACATATCAATGTTAGTAATGGATCGATCGAGTTACATGTGTATCTCCATTTCTCTTCAAAAAACCGCTCAGCGTGTCAGTTTTGATCCTGATGAAGCATCGAATTACCCAGCGGTTCTTTATTCGATAAAAACAGTTTGTATCTATAGACTATCATAAATCCGTATACATGTAGAGTACCTAAGCGACCATTAATTGATGAAAATTGGACTCTTAAAAAGCAAATGGTTGCTTTATGCAGGCAAAAGTAATGCAGAAAGATCTTATAGGAGCTTCCTGCATTACTTTTGACCTGCATTAAGCTAGATGTAGGCCTACCACCTTCTTTACAATCCAATAGATCTACCACCTTCCTTACAATCCAATAATTAGATCTATTTTGATGACCGCTTAAGATAAGTTCAACTGTACAGATAAAAAGTTAAATCTGACTGGATTTTGCAAACAGATTGGATCCAGATGAGACGCCGAGTAATTCAGCCTCTCACCATTGCCCATTCCGTCTAACACTCAATCAAAAGTTACAGAAAAATGATCGAATAGGATGTGAGTGAATTATGACAGGGCTATCTTTTCCCAGATCTATGCATATTTCAGGCGGTTTATATTTTTGAAAACAGTACATATCCTGCAAGTCAACACGTCAAATACTCGTTTGCATATTGGATGGCATTCTGAGGATGCAGAGAAATGCCATACCGTATAGACCCTTGTACGATACCCAATATCTAACACAATCGCTGGTCTGGCTCTGGTGTGCTGCTAACATCATTTTACCCTCTATCTGATGAATGATCATGTAAGCTTCCGCCCATTATGAATATTAATTGATTTAATTATTGTATTAAAATAGAAAATAAAGACATTTATTGCTATAGCAGCAGATAAACAACAACAGCAGCAACAACAACAACAACAATAATAATAATAATAATGATAATAATAATAATAAATATAACCGACAGGGGCTAGCCTGTGTGCAAAGTGGAGATACGCACCAACTGTAGGGGTGGGGGTGGGGGTATGATTCCCCACGGAAAAAAATATTCTAGAACGGCGCAGGTGCATTCGGGAGGGTATTTTGGACAAACTACTGATTATATTTTACGGATATATACTAATTTTTTACAGGTTTAACATATAATTTTCTAAAAGGTGACTGCAATGGTAAAACGTCATGTGTATGTGAAAGATCAAAAACATAATATTATTTCTGAAAGTAGGAGATTCTTCGAGGGCAAAAGAAGCAACGTGAAAAAAATGCAGACTCAGTTTTGTTGAGTCTGTTTATGAGCAGTTATTAAAAGTGCAGCACTACTCACGACCCCTAGCACAACTTTTAAAGCGGTATTCAAATTTCAAAACTAAAAGCATCAAAGCTGATGATCCCGAAGGATAAGAAAATATAACAACACTGGGAATGTGGCAACTATCTTTTTCTTTGCCTCAGAGACCTTCCTACCTTGCAGTGGTTCTGGGGCTGAATTGTCACAGGGGATGTTTTTGTTTATTTGACGGAGATTTCCCATCTGCCAAGAACTAAAAGGAAGGCAGGTGGTAGGCTTTGATCCCATCCGCTGCTATGCAGCGAATGAGATTAGCCAAACTCATCTTCCTGAAATCATCCCTCATCACCATGTCATCTCATCATTCATCTGAGCTATATGACCTATTCATTATCGCAGTGCCGTAAAACCCAAATCACTCACTCACTCTTTTTCTTTGACCACTTGGGTTAAAGGGTAAAAGTCATTCAGAAAGTTCCTTTGAGACACTGATTATATTTTTGTAAGGAAATTAAAGAAAATGCCAATTTGGACAATGAAGCAGACGACGACCTAAGCAGATGGAATTTATTTGGCACCGAAAGAGATCAATATCCTGTGCGTTTTTACTCATGAACCGAAACTATAAAATGCCGTAAGAGAGACAACTCGTACAAACACCAAGGGAATGAACTCTTGCTGGAAAATTTGCTTCAAAAAAGTTTTCAAAAGAACAATAGGCAAGGGAGGTAAGATTTTTCCCGAAAATGAGAAAATATTACGACAGAACAATAGCAAGGGAGGTAACATTTTTTTTGTATGGTGAATATTATATACACAAGTACATGTAACACATAATTTATCCTTTTTTTTCAAAGATTTTCTAATAGCCATACGTCCACTGGACGTGTCTGGGGGAAATATATATAAAAAAATATGTTATCCAAAGTAAAAGTAAAGTCGAGTAAAAGTTCTTCCAGAACAAAACATTCATTTTTACAGCAGGATACGGGTTTAAACGCAAATGTGTCGCATATTGTTTTTGCTCTGTCTGTTCGTTTGTTGCCGCTACACAAACATAGTCAAAAGTTGTCATGAATGTACAACTTATGGAGGCGTCCATTTAATCCTTTGCTCAATAAATACGCCTTTCTACGCCTCTGTATTAACCACTTCTTGAAACCATTGTGATAAATAGAGCATTTGCTCATGTAGGAGCAAATGCTCTATTTATCTCAATGTTTTCAAACTACAAAATTCTAGAATTTCTAGAATGCTTTCTTGTGGATCATAGGAAAACACGAACAGACAATGTCAAACTAATTTGCAAATACTGCAACACCTCCCTAAATCGAACACTCAGTAAGAATAATTATCATGCTCAAAGACAGCTGACAGCTACCTTTTCGGTAGATTTATTCAAAGAGGTTTGGTTTAAAAATAGCCAATGAGGTAATGGGTTAATACGGGGCAACAGTTATAGGCATATTTTCTGCATTTCTTCCATTCTTCATGAAGTAAACGTCTGTTAATGTACATATATATGCATCAGGATATCGCATCCGAGACATTTTACTACATGGTGACAATTCTTAAAAGTATCCAACAGTGTAGCCCCTGATCAGATGACGCGCCTATGACGTGGCAACTTATTTGTTATATAGAATGTTATATATTCAATCTTTTATCCTATGAATATTAATGCTAAAAATAAGTATGCCATTAATTTAACATTAGATCCTGTCTTAAAGGGGATGTCCCTATATTTGACGTGTTTCATAAACACTCAAAATGTACAAAACTCATTTGTTTATATGCTGAAAAGTAGTATATCGCAAAAAGCCCCATCCAATTACCGTTTATAATGACAAAACATCCATGTGTATGATATCGCCCATCCCGGTTTTACTCCCCGATGTTTCAGTTTTATTCGGGTTGGGTTTTAGTTTCGTAACTGTTCGCCCTATTCGCGATTCTCCGACCACTTCCGAGAAAGCTATTATGTAAACAATGGAGGGGTCGGGTGATCATCGGCAAACCGCGGAAGAATTTAACGGAAACGGCCGATAATATTGTGTTGTAGAACAAAAATTATCAGTATTGATGAAATCGGTTTATTCGTATCACAGGGGCATTTATCGATATAAGTTCAAATTGAGAACCTTCATAATAATGATAGAGCATAACAAATACCAAGTTTTATGATATTATTGAAAATATGCAATCATTGTAGGGACCTCCTCTTTAAGCGACCATTAAAAAGAGGTCTACATAGAGCTCCTTAAGACGGACGGTAGCTTAATGCAGATGGAAAGTAATGCATACATTTCCTATTGCAGTGTTCTGTATTACTTTTGTCATACTATGTTCAGAATAAGAATGATCGCTGTTTTAATGCTTCTGAACTTTTAATGGAACATGAATATGGCAGAAACTGAAGAATCAGATATATAGTATTTTGTAAGCAAATAAAAGTAGAAACTGGTCCGACAGCTCATACAGGGACCGTCTGATCTGGGTCTACTCGGTTTGCATAACCGTGAAATGCACCAGGCAAAGGGTTACGTGCATCTTCAAGTTGACATTTATATGGCATGGCCAGTGGTAGATTACCTAACGTAGATATGCAGTAAACTATTACCTCCCTTGCTTTTGTTATTAATCACTCAACCGTCGAAAAAGATTACCTTCCATGCTATTGTTCTATCGACAAACTTTTTTTTGCAGAATGTCGCCCGACACGAGTAGCCTCCCTTCGTTCTTGTTCTAGTTGTCTCGCTTTGTACGATTTTGATAGGAGCAAATGCTCTATAATTTATCACAGTGATATTCTAAAAGTTTCATTTTCTCTAGTAAATGCTCATTTTTGGTAGATTTATTCAAAGAGTTGGGTCTAAGAATAGCCTAGTAGAGAATGAGTTCAACAACATCTCCCAATGTGACGTTCTTTTTCAGGCCATTGTATAGGTAGGTCGCACACGCTAAATAGATTCTTTAAACATCTATCCTCCTAAAGCACTGACTGGATTTTCACCAAATGTCAGAGGAATGACTTGTGTGTCATATATATATATAATGTTTACCATGGACATAAATTAAACTGTTTAACCTCTATAAATACGCCTTTCTACGCCTCTGTAAAATGTGCTACAGGCACGGCAAGAAAATGTACGTACACTAAAAATAACATACTATCTAAATTATAGAATATTGCAGCAAGTGTTCAGGACATGGGGTTATAAAATATTTTGCTTGAGTCAGAGAACATTCTCAAGCATCTGATTTTGAGCTAGCTTGCAAACTTCGTACAAAGCGAGAGAACTAGAACAATAACTAAGGGAGGCTACTCGTGTCGGACGAAATTCTGCGAAAAAAGTTTGTCGATAGAACAATAGCATGGAAGGTAAACTTTTTCAACGGTTGAGTGATTAATAACAAAAGCAAGGGAGGTAATAGTTTACATATAGTTTATACGTTAGGTAATCTACCACTTTCAATTCCATTGCACCATGCACCAAAACCTATATGTTGTGGCCACTCTTTAGAATTGTCTCGAATTGTTTGTTGGATAAATAAATGAGCTATTGTTGAAAATCTTTGAATTTATGCATCTTATCTGGGCTTCTGTGTTATCTATGGGCTTCTGTTATCTATGGGCTTCTGTGTTATGTATGAATCTGGTTACTCGGGGATTGTTTTAGGCCTTCTTTTTGTAATATTCTTAGATATATTTGTCTGCAGGTGAGCCAGTTGAATTCATATACAGTAAAACCTCTCTAAACCGGAATCCTAGTAGACAAGAATTTAGATTCTTTAGGCAGGTGGCTGCTTAAATGCGGGATGACAGTCTGCATTAAATGCGGGGTGACAGTCTGCATTAAGCTGTTTAGAGAGATTTTACTGTAACTCTTTCCCTGCTCAGAGAATTGCTTCATTTTGAAAGATTTTCTATTTTCTGTATAATATGTAGCTTAGAAGCTATCGACCAAGGGGCAAACAGGCTAGACTCTGATCATAGGCAGGTTTATTTGGTATCTGATCTAGACCCAAGCTGTTTTTCATGTTATAATGTGTTGCAGAACAAGAGTTAACCCTTCCCATGTTTTATATTTAATCCAATTTTAAAACCTACTGAATATTCATGGACAAAATAGTTATAATGAAATATGGAAGGTGGATGATTGTAGCCATTTTAGAAACTAAAGAAACAGATCTATCAAACAGAGCAGATCCTGATCAGACGACTCGTACAGAGGCCATTTGATATGGGTCTGCTCTGTTTGCAATGCGTAAAAAGGTGTTTATATGAAGGAAAGGGTTAAAATAAGAAATTAATGCGATGTAAATCAGCAGAAAAAATCAACAACTTTACCAAGATTTGCGCTCCCTTAACAAGCTTTGGTTTAGATTGTAAACACTTGAACAAATGCAGGTAAATATATTAGACAAAGGCGCTGTTTACCATGGGTGTATTGGCTTGGTCAGGATAATAAACATTACAGCTGAAGTAAACATTGCACAATGCGAGAATGTGTGCCGAGACATCAGTTATTCAGCTCTATTTAACAGCCCTGTATTTATCATCATTTAACAGGTTTCTAATCTTGATTTGACAGATACCATAATTACTGTAAGTGAAAGATCACACAGTATCCCGTCTCCATTGGTTTGTAAAGTTGACACTGTTTTGGTAAATTTAAATTAGACTTACATATAAGTATACAGTAAAACCTCTCTATAACGGCCACTAAATTACATCAAGTATTTTGTGTTAAGGCAGGTGACTGCTTAAAGCAAGGTTAAAGTAAAACAGAACGCTCCTATAGGAGCGTTCTGTTTTACTTTCACCTTGCTTTAAGCAGCCATCTATTATAAATACCAACTAATTAACACAATTTAGTGGCCGTTATAGAGATGTTTTACTGTATGTAAGCATTTTCAACTCGTCTATTGTTCAAGGAAAAAAACCTCCCATGTCCGTATTGTCGTCATCGTGGTTGTCCTGAAACTTTAATGTTGGCTATTTCTTCTTGACTATAATGCAGATCTTGTGAAACTTCACACACTTGTTTACCGTCACAAGGGCTACAATCGAACAAATCTATGAGCGTTGGCACCCGCCTGTATAGTGCTCTTGTTAGGTATAGTAGCATTATAGTGTAGACCCTCCTTCAGGAACAGTTTGATCTGAGACTGCACTAAATCTATCTGCTCAAATACTTCGGACAATTAGGGTATACGCTAGTAACTGTTCAAACAGTCCATTGGTAGGAAAGCAAATTTACTTAAACTCTTTGCATGTGTAACCTTGTGTAGTGGCATTTGCAAATAGTGTAGACCCAGATCATAGGGCTCATAGAGGAGCCCTTTGATCAGGGTCTACAATGTTTGTTATTCAAATTCTTCTCACAAAACCCTCTTTATACTGAGTGGACTCTATAGTTAAACACTGATGGGCCATTCCACTTCAGACATTTAGCATTTCAAAGGATTAAGCCTTTCCCTGTTCTATGTTTATTACAAATTTCAATACCTACTGAATATTCATGGACAAATTAGTTATAATTAAATGTGGAAAGTGGGACAATGTAGCCATTTTACAAAGTATACAAACATATCTATCAAATTCCATTAGCAAACAGAGCAGATCCTGATCAGACGGCTCCTATAGGAGCCGTCTGACCTGGGTATACTCTCTTTGCAGATGCGTGAAAACACGTTAATATGAGGGAAAGGGTTAAAGCTTCCAGTTGTTACATTTTATTAGTTCAGCCCAGGGTGTACAAATATTGGGCTAACAGCAAAACTATTGAAACACGTTCTTCATCTATGTACTGTTTATAGAAGTATCATACTAAATAACAAAACAGTGAACCATTTCAACAGTAGTAAATTTTGTCTGGGAAATCTGTTGTATTTTTCTTTCATTTCTTTTAACCCATGACTCCTTGAATATTCATATAAGAAATGATGATATCATGAATATTGATTGGATTATTTTTTAATCTGGCACAAAAACACACGTATTTATGGAGTAAAGGGTTGCAAGGGAACCTTTGCTGACAGACCTTTTTTAATGGTAAATAGTGATGGAAAAACTTCCTTAGGAGCCCTCTGATCTGGCTTTTCACCGTTTGCAAATATTAACCCGCGACCACTATTAAAGAGTTAAATTGGATTGAAATATAGGAGAAATCTGGTGATATTTGAGTTCATTTATTCCATAACCATGTTCATAACAAATAAAGTATTTAAAAATACAACTCAAACGATCAGGTGTCTGTTTACTTGTAACAGATACAATTCTTACACAAAAATATATTTTTTATTGTATTAAGTACAGCCGTAACACTCAGATATCTGTTACCTGTAACAAGTGCAACACCTTAACACTCAAATATCTGTTACCTGTAACAAGTACAACCTTAACACTCAAATATCTGTTACCTGTAACAAGTACAACAGTAATACTCAAATATATGTTACCTGTAACAAGTACAACAGTAACACTCAATATCTGTTACCTGTAACGAGTACAATCTTAACACTCATATATCCATTTACCTGTAACAAGTAAACACTGAATACTCATACAGTAAAACCCCACCAATGAGAACACCTAAAAGAGGTATAATTCTGGGTGCTAGATACAGGTGGTAGCTTAATTAATGCATGTTTGTTCATTAAGTGGTCGCATTAGAGGAGTTCTACTGTATATATATCTATTTACCTGTTATAAGTAAAACCTTAACACTCATGTATCTTTTTGCCTGTAACATGTATATCAAATATCTATTTACTTATAACAAATACAACCGTAACAATCAAATGTCTATTTACCTGTAACAAATATAACCGTAACAATCAAATGTCTATTTACCTGTAACAAATACAACCGTAACAATCGAATGTACTATTATTATTACTTTACCACATTTATATAGCGCTCTTTTCACATCAGATATGTGCGTTCAAAAGCGTTAAAAATGTATATTTATCTGTATCAAATACAACATTAACACTCAAATACATTTGCCTGTAACAAGTACAATTTAAACACCCAGATATTCATTTACCTGTAACAAATACAAAGGACTGACATATCTTTGCAAACAGAAGACACATATCAGAGGGCTCCTGTAGGGATCTTAGATCTTTCTCTTCCTGCAATGATTCTGCAAAAGCAACAGTTTGTTTCATGGTGTAAACAAATCTGAACTTTGAAATACTGCCAACCTGGTGTAATGGTTACTGCCACTCATGTGTAATGATTACTGTCACTCTTGTGTAATGCTTAATACCATTCTGGTGTAATGGTTATTGTCATACTGTTTTCATGGTTACTGCCATTCTGGTGTAACAGTAACTGCCTATCTGGTGTAATGGTTAATACTATTCTGGTGTGATAGTTAGTGTCACTCTGGTGTAATGGTTACTTCCAGTCTGGTGTAATGGTAACTGCTACTCTGATGTAATGGTTACTTCCAGTCTGGTGTAATGGTCACTGCTATTCATGTGTAATGGTTGCTATCATTTTTTATAATGGTTACTGTCATTGTGGTGCAATGGTAACTGCCAGTCTAGTGTAATGGTTACTGCCAGTCTGGTAAAATGGTTACTGCCAATCTGGTGTAATGGTTACTGCTATTTGTTGTTTAATGGTTGCTGCCATTCTGATGAATATTCATGTGAGAAATAAATATCATCTGGACGACTTTATAAATGGATATGAACACAAAACATGTACAATCAGATCTATATTATTCCATAAGAAAACAGAGCAGACACTGGTCAGATGGCTCCAGCAAGAGTAATTTGATCTGAGTCTTATCTATTTGCAAAGGTGTCTCTATCAAGGGTTGACAGCGATTAACCCTTTACCTGATATGGATGCCATTTCACCCATTTGCAAGCAGAGTAGTAGGACAGGGTCTTCCCTGGTTGCTCATGAAATTATGTAGATCGGATCTTAAAATTACATGGTAAAACAGAGTTGACCCTGATCAGGCGGCTCCTACAGGTGTGGTCTTATCCGAGTATATACAGTAAAACTTCTCCTTAATGGCCACTAAATTGTGTTAATTAGTTGGTACTTAGGGCAGGTGGCTGCTTAAAGCAAGGTGAGAGTAAAACAGAACGCTCCTATAGGAGCGTTCTGTTTTACTTTCACCTTGCTTTAAGCAGCCACCTGCCTTAAACACAAAATACTTAATGTAATTTAGTGGCCGTTATAGAGAGGTTTTACTGTACTATGTTTGCAAAGGCATGGAACAGTGTTAAGGAAAGGGTTGGAGTGCAATCAAATCAGAAGGCCACTGTAGGAGTCGTCCGATCGCCCCTATAAGTTAACCCTTTATTCCATAAATACGCCTTTTTACGCCTTTGCAAACAGACTAGACCCAGATCAGATCGTTGCCGTCTGACCAGGGTCTACTCTGTTTGCTTATGATATAAATGTAATATAGATATGATGCTACAGTTTCTGTCAGGGCCAAACCGTTTTGTGCCAATTTGCTATTATGACTAATAATCTAATTACTATTCGTGATGTCATTATTTTTTCATGAATATTCATGGAGTAAAGGGTTAAAAGCATCTCTATGAGGTAAAGGGTTTAGAGAGACTTCTCAGCATAATAAGGCTTGCTGTCTACTTTACTTATGTCAATATGTCAGTTTCCCTGACAGTCTCAAAATCATTGCAACATCCGTCACACACTCCAGCCCCAGGCCCTAGTGGCATTAACTCCTGGACAGATGGGTTCTTATCATATTTCTTATTTCTGTCGTCCATTTGTACTTTGGGACAGTCACTTGCACATTTCTCCTTTGCTTGGTGGAGCCCAAACAAGAAGTAACCAAGCCCGAGCCCGATGATGGTGATGACTAGGACCCAGGTGTTGTAGGTCATAACGACAAGCATGAGGATATAGCTGATAAAGAACTCTGTGCTGTACAGCATGGTCTGTACCACGTGTTCCTTGCTCCTCCAAGACTGGCTGCAAATAAAATTAACCATTTATCTCGTGCATATTTATACAAGAATTCATGACATCATAAATATTAATTAGATATTTTTTAACAATGGCATATGGATGGCATTTGGGTTCAGACATAAACTGTAGAATAAGTTCTATATCATATAATGAGTAAACAGAGCAGACCCATATCAGACGGCTCCTATATCAGGGTCTACTCTGTTTGATAAGGCATGGAAATGCGTTTATATGAATTTGGATACTTTTAGGCAGGTGGTTGCTAAATTCAGGATGAAAGTCATGCAGAAAGTTCCTATAGAAGCTTCCTGCATGACTTTCACTCTGCATTAAGTTGCCACCTGTCTTCAAGGCCGTTATTTATACTAAATTGAACATCCAGTTTAGAGGGGTTTACTGAATATTATTTCATAAGCAAACATTTGCAAGGCGTCAAAAGGAGCAACTGGGAGGTTATTTTCTGTTTGAAAAAGTGTAAATGCGTCTCTTATAGGTTAATAAAAGATGCATCTTAACTCATCAAGATCCAACAAGTTAATTATTTACCTGACGAATATTTATTTAAGAAATACATGCAATGGCCTTATGAATATTAACTAGAGGTTTTTGTCACAAAACGGATGTCTCTGCCCCCCCCCCCCCCCCCTCCCGCTTCGCACCCACACAGATATGCGACATATTGTCACATTTTTGTGCATGGGAACTCGGCCGGACGAGATGTGTGACTGACAGACAGACAACTCTAACTAAAACAACATGTAAAGGGAAATAACTAAAAATGTTGTGGACTTGAAGAATGATACTTCCTTTCATCATGCTCTTTCCATAAATGAAATGGCATTCCAGTAGCATCAGTAGAACTGGGGTTATTGATCTGACAAAAAATGTTACAAAGGGCAATAACTCCAAAAGTACTGAAGCCAGAGTTATGGCCCTTGTTCAAGACACTTTCTCTCATCATGCCCTTTCCATGTGTGAAGTTTCATTCAATGGCATGAGCTATTATGGAATTATCGTCCGGACAAGAAAGTGTTAAACAAATGTACAAGGGGCAATAACTCTCGATTTATTGAAGCCAGAGTTATGTTACCGTCCGGACAAAAAAGGTGTGATTTTAACAAGGGGCAATAACTCCAATATTAGTGATTTTCAATCCAATGTAATGAGCATATAGAAGTTATCGTTCCGACAAAAACGTGCGAAACAAATGACAAGGGACAATAACTCCAATATTAGTGAAGCCAGAGTTATGGACCTTGAGCATGACACTTCCCCTCATCGTAATCTTTCCATGTATGAAGTTTCAATCCAATGGCATGAGCCATATAAGAGTTATCGTCAGGACAAAAATTGTGAAAAAATTACAAAGGGCAATAACTCCAATATTAGTGAAGCCAGAGTTATGGACATTGTGCATGACACTTCCTCTCATCATGATCATCCATGTATGAAGTTTCAATCAACTGGCATCAGGTATATTGAGGTTATCGTACGGACAAGAAAGTGTGATGGACAGACGGACGGAGGGACAGACAGACAACTCTCACGAACACAATATGTCTCCCCAATATAAACATGGGATGAGACATAAGTAGACGATTTTTATGGCATACTGGATATTTTAGCCATGGTAGAAGCAGATCTATATAATTTCGGCAGATCTATATAATTTAAGGTGTTGTCTGATCTCGGTCTACGCTGTTTGCAAATGCGTCAAAAGGCGCAACACCCAGATAAGAGACGTAAATTAAAACATTTTCAATAATAGCTCCTTTATTTCTCAACCAAAGCCTATGTCATGACCATTCTTTAGAATCGCTTCAAAGAGACGATTCTAAAGAGTGGACACAAAATGACGTATGGTTGAGAACTGCGATATTATTTGAATGCGTGCCGTTATTCCACTCCCTCATGGGCTATTTGTAGACCCAACATCTTAATTAATCTACTGAAATGGACCAGTTACTAGAAAAAGGAACATTTTTAGATTTGTGTAGTTTTGAAACCATTGTGATAAATAGAGCATTTGCTCCTATGGAGCAAATGCTCTGCTTATAACAATGGTTTCAAAAAGTGACTTTTACAGAGGCGTCAAAAGGCGTTAATATGAGGTAATAGATTATCTATTGCTTTGACTATGTACTTACATTTTGTCTTTGTAGTTGGTGTGTAGGTATTTTCGTACCCATTTGATGCCTTGGTAACCGATGGCCAAGATGGCAGTGAACAAGAGTAGCAGCACTATACCTGAAATCACAGAAAATCCACATTATATCAAACTACTAGCTTATTTCAACCATTTAACTGATGAATATTAATTAGCTGAATTATAAATATAACAATAGTATATGAAACCTTGATATTTTGCCATGGCCGAAACTGTGGAATCTGAATAATTCCACAATCCCTGACTCCTGGAGCTGTCTGATCTGGTTCTACTCTGTTTGCAAAGTCGTGAACATGCAAATCTATGAGGTAAGGATTCCAATTCTTCATAGAAACGACTTTTGACACATAATTTGCATACCATAGAGCCAGTTCATATGCCATTAATACCGAAGCTTATTAGGGACATTTGTCTAGTCCCTAATGGGCTTCTGTACATTATGAACATTTAGTTAGTAATTGTTCATGGTGTAATTATTTCTTGCATGAACAACCATGTAAAGGGACAAGGCATGCGCCTTTTGGCGTCATTGCAACGTGTTCCTAGATCTGACCGCTCCTGCAGAAGCTGTCTGCTCTGTTTGCTAACTACACTAGTGTAGGCATGTAGTTCTGACTCTACAGTGCCTGTCATGGTAGAAGATTCCTGTTTACATACGTCATTATAAAATATCAGCCAATTAGTATTAATAAAGCCATTAAAGCTATTCATGGAAAGTTTTAACCCCTTATTCCATAAATACGCCGTTCTAAGCATTTGCAAACAGAGTAGAGCCAGATAAGACTGCTCCTATAGGAGCCGTATGGCCAGGGTCTGCTCTGTTTGCTTAACCCTTCGCTTGCTGAATTTTAAATTACAGTTCTCCTTCTTTATCCATGCCCTGTTGTATAATTACATATATCTTCACTGTCTACAAGTATTTCGCTGTGCAATCACTGCTGTGGAGTGCACTGGTTGCACAATCAACTTGTAAATAGTGCAGACCCTGATGAGACAGCTCCTGCAGGAGCTGTCTCATCTGGGTCTTCACTATTTACTGGTAGGTATATTGACGTGAATAGCAAGCGAAGGGTTAATACTATAGATATGATTCTACAGTTTCTGCCAAGACCAAAACTGTCTGTGTCTAATGTGCTATTATAACAATAAATCTAATGACATCAATTTATTACATGAATATTCATGAAGTAAAGGGTTAAATGCAAGAAACGAGTATACTAGCATTAGATAGGTATAATCCGAACACACAAACACTTGCACTTTTTATCATATATTTACATGTACAGTAAACACCCTCTAAACCGGAATTCTAGCAGAGAAGAATTTAGATACTTTAGGCTTAGATGAATTTACACGTAAAAGTTTAAACGTGCCATTAACTTGCCATCAGTATGGAGCTGCATGTACCAGTCTCCATCTGTCTTCCACTTCGCACTTCCCCATACGTCAAATGTATTTGCACTTTACATGTTACACAATAAATGTGATTGATAACTGCTACATGTTAAAGAATAAATGTGATTTATGTCTGCTACATGTTACACAATAAATTTATGTGATTGATAACTGCTACATATTACAGAATAAATGTGACTGATAACTGCTTTAAACTACACCTTTCTAAACGTTCAATCAAAATAATGTTCTCGCTTTTTTGGAATTTTTCTGTTCATTTCCTTCATGGTATAACCCTTTACATCCCAGATACGCCCTTCTACGCAGTTGAAAAACAGAGTAGACTCAGATCATACCGCTTCTATAGGAGCCGTCTGATCAGGGTCTATTCTGTTTGCTTATGGTATAATATAGACATGACTCTACAGTTTTTGCCACGTCTAAAATTTATTGTGTTCATATACCATAATACCAATATAAAAATGAATCTAGTTAATATTCACGACCTTGTTATTTCTTACATCAATATTCATGGAGAAAATGTTAAGAGAAAAGTACAGATTATCTATGTCAAAGTAAAAATCCGGACCTTTTTGCTGTCTTGTGTGACGGAACTACTTGTTCACGTGTCTTACGCATTGGGCATTACATCTATTGATAGTGTTATATATTTAACCATTACAGTGCTTTCTTAACCCATTCCGTCATATTGACGACTTTGTAATAGTCACTTTGTGAAACCATTGTGATAAATAGAGCATTTGCTCCTATAGGAGCAAATGCTCTATTTATCACAATGGTTTCAAATTACAAAATTCTAAAAGTTTCCTTTTCTCTAGTTAATGCTCATTTTCGGTAGATTTATTCAAAGAGGTTGTATCTAGAAATAGCCGATGGGGTGATGGGTTAAACATTTACTCCATGGATATGCACGTAAGAAAGAATGACTTCATGATTACTGATTTTTTATAGTAGCACAAGGGACTTCTGGCCATGGGAGAAACTGTATCTACATGTATATTACGTCATATGCAAACAGAACAGTCGCTGACCAGACCACTCCTACATGAACTGTCTGATCTTGGTCTACCCTGTTTGCAAAAGCGTAAATATAAGTATATATAGAGTAACCGGTTAGGGCATTTCTGTCGTACATTATCAGTTTCTTTGACTCGAAAAGTATGAATCTAATTACTCGAATGTCCTTGAAAATATAACAACAAAAAAAAAACGTTGAAAATATTTTCACTTCATGCTCCAAAGGAGCAAATGCTCTATTTATTACAATGGTTTCAAAACTACACAATTCTAACATTCTCCTTGTCTATATGTTAATGCTCCTGGTCAGACGGCTCCTACAGGACGCTTTATGCAAAGTGAAAGGCTAAGTTTTTCACATTTCAGGTATACAGAACAATTTTCTGTAACTCTAGAAACGTACATTACTTAATTTTACCGAAACCATTTGAGTGCAGGACATGTATGCACTTACTTTACAAATGGTGTAAACCCAGAACAGAGGACCCTAATGGAGCCCTTTGATCAGGGTCTGCACTGTCTATCATTACAAAATCCTCTAGCAAGTATCATCAACCTTTTATACTGAGTGCACTATTTATTTCGTGTAAACACCTTTTCACGCATTTGCAAACACAGTAGACCCAGATCAGACGACTACTACAAAAGCCGTCTGATAAGGACCTGCTTTGTTTGTTTATGGTATAATATAGCTCTGATTCTACAGTTTCAGTCTGAGCCAAAATGTCCTGTGGTCATATGCCATTATATAAATGAATCTAATTGCACCGTTGATTTTACATGAATATTCATGAGAAGTGAAGGGTTAAGAATTTGCAAACGATAGTGTTAGTGGAACGTATTGACAAACAACACGTAACACATCTAAATAACTAGCCGCCCAGAGGTAAGCAATTAACCTATCTAAACAACGCATCTAAACAACAAGCCCTTCATTCTATCTCAAAAACCCAACACCAGAAGTTCAGATAAGATGCGTAAATTTATAAATTTATCAAGAATAACCCCTTTATTTCTCCACGAAACCCTATACTGTGACCACTCTTTAGAATCGTCTCGAAGAGACGATTCTAAAGAGTAGTCACAGTATAGGGTTTCGTGGAGAAATGACGATTTTTGTATTCGTGTACGAACCTTTATCTGCCAAACATACATTGACTCTTTGTGCCATTAATAATCGTCGCCTACAAACACTGTTGTCTGATTAGGAGATCTGAACAGTAGTTCTTCTTCAATTTCTCTTAAAGAAATACCAAGAGTGAAACAGACTGGGTTCCGACGAGACGCCTAGTCACTCGGGGTGCAAACAAACTGTTAGGCTAGGTTATCACAATCAACTGACAGCGTGCAAAGAGTTGGGCTCAAGCGGCTCGCGGGCATTTTTCTACCTTGTAAACAATTTAAATTCGGTTAATGTATTGTGTCTCGAGTATTTTTTATTCAAATTGTAACGATACAATGGTACTTGTAATCAAAATGTCGTCTGGTGTAAAACTGTAAAACTGTTAATAAACCCTGTTAGAATGCAGCTCGTCTGTGCTATTTAACGTCGCATGCGCGTGTGTTTGTATAACGAACAAGAGTACAGTAGAAAGAATATCTACAATTAACATTGAATCCTTTCCCTAATTTATATTTCAATACAGCGCAACAGATAAAGTATTCGTATTCAAATACTAAAATCTCGAAGAGACGATTCTAACGAGTCTTCACAGTATACAGATCGGTGCAGAATGAAAGGGAATATTCTTGAAAATGTTTTAACCCTTTCTGCCATAAATACGCCTTTCTACGCCTCTGTAATAACCATTTCTTATTTATCACAATGGTTTCAAACTACAAAAATCTAAAATTTTACTTTTCTCTAATAAATGATCCTTTTGGGTAGATTCATTCAAAGAGGATGGGTCTAAAAATAGCCCATGGAGGAATGGCTTAATCTACACACCTTATCTGAGCCTCTGATTTATGCGCGGATTGATATATTATAATGTTGAATTTTGAAAGGGTTGTTTGGCTTAGGCAATAACTGTACGCTGAACAACTAAGTTCAGAGAAATAAAATTAAGCACAGAGAGAGGACATGAACATATATAAATACGAGCATTTGTATGTAAAACAAGCAATTAATGCCAAGTAATCCATCGTCCCTTTTCAAAAACTTTTCACTATGGCCGCCATCGGGCTTCATAGAATAACCTTTGAAACCCACGTTCTTTAAATGAAACTTTTTGTCGGGGAAAAATAGCATTTTTAATAAGTTTTTCCTGTCCTTCATGTATATACCGCCTCTCATGCTGAACAATTCCACAGAATCTTGTATGTCAGTAACGGTAATTTGTTAGAATACAAAATGTGAGTCGTCTGGTAGTAAGAAGATTTGATTTTGAAACGCAAAAAAAGTTTTAAATATGGGAGAGGTAAATCGACCCCATAAACACGTCCAAGTGTTTGTATTGCGCAAACATCGTTGTTTGTAAGTGTCACGCATGTTTTACTCTAATCCTGTCTTGTAACATATAACTTGAAGTACATATATGTATCATAAGATGGGACAGTATGTAGTGAACATATAACAGAAATTTATTTATCTTTTAGGCAAACTTGTGTTTACCGTGTATACTAACCCATTCAACTCTGACAATAGAACCCGTCTTAAGCGGCCATCAAAAAGAGGTCTAATTATGGATTTGTAAGGCAGGTGGCAGCTTAGTACAGGTCAAACGTAATACAGAAATCTCCTTTACGTTTTGCTGTAGATTTGTTATTTCTACTTTGTTGATTGATATATTTTGAACTACATGTATGTTACATTTAAAGCTATCAGTATCTTAATTTGGTCTACCATTTGTTTGTGCACAAAACAGTTAAAAGGAACATCTGCCACTCTTACCATGCTCATAAAAGTCAAGTTATTCCGCCATACATAATATCTATGATGTTTGACATTTCTCTTAAATAACACATTCGGTGTTTGGGTACATTTACCCCCCCCCCCCCCCCCCACACACACACATTTGTAGAAGCAAATACAACGAATCACACAGAAGATGAAAACAAACAAGAATATAATTATTGTTAAGCAATGTTTTATAGCAATATTCAACTTCAAAGGTAATAAATTAATAAAATCAATAGAAAGGGATACTTAAAATATGTCATATTTTGGACATTTTTTCTTGCTTGTCTAGGTGTACACTGTTTGTAAATCCAGATGACATCGTTTTTTCTCTAGACACAACTCAGTATGTCCACCAAAAATGCAATCAGGGTGTCAAACAGTTTTGATCCAGACGAGACGCCGATTTACTTGACGTCTCATCTGGATCTAAACTGTTTGCAAGGGTAATCACTCATCGGCCCACTACAGGCTAAACGTTAAGAACTCCAACCTATAAGAAATCCAAGGCCCCAACCCATACTGACCTGTTGTTGTGTCAACGACCCATTCCTCAAACAACACCGACATGTTAAACTCATTGCGGAAGTAGCCGGCGTGATGCTGAAAGACAAAAGATGGAGTTTTCTCAATGATGTCACAGCTATATATATTTTGCATAGTCACGATGACGTCAACACCAATGGAATCATCCTTGTACTCTGTATGACTGTTCAAGTGTGATAATGCCATTAGCTGCAGAAACTGCCATTAACCCATTCCCTCCTAAGACCCAACTTCTTTGAATAAATCTATTGAAAGGAGCATTTACTAGGAAACAGGATTTGTTTTAGAGTTTTTAGAATTGTATAGTTTTTAAACCAATGTGATAAATAGAGCATTTGCTCAGGAGCAGGCTCGTCTTATGGAGCAAATGCTCTATTTATCACAATGGTTTCAAAAGTGACGTTTACAGAGACGTCAACAGGCGGTAATAGGTGGGAATTGGTTAAGTGATAATTGCATAAGTAGTCACAGATGTCGTATTGATAGCGAAAGAGTTATCCACACCTCACTTACCTTACCATATATCATATTGGTATTAAATGTACTTTAAATAATGTGTCACGTACGCACACGCATGCGCACACACAATGCGATTTTAAGATGCCTGCCATCAGCGCATTTTGAACGACAAAAGTAATTGCATCGTCTGAATAAATACACATGGACGAACGGACGAATAGACGATGGAATTTTGATACGGCTCCTCTCGGACCATACAAATGTTCTTTGAACGACAACAGGGGTCTCCTGTCGTACAAATATCGCCTGAAAACATACACACAAGGACGGACGGACGATTTAATTTTGATATTCTTCGTCTCGGAACATAAAACAATATTTTAACGCAAGAGTTACAAATACATTTTGTATGAAGATGTATTTGGGTGTGTATGTAAGCTACATCTTACTAATTCTGAGCATAACACTGTTGACCACGTTTGCCCCCCTCCAGATCAACCACTTTATATTGACTCGGCCTCTAAAGTGGATCAAACTATTCATCAATACAATGTACTAACTTTTTGTAGGTGAACTACATGTACGTGGAAAATAAAATATTCAAGGACAGACGACATTAAATCTATTATTAAGTTAACCCTTACAACGCTGAATTTTCAAATGGACTACATGTATTCCAAAATTCAAACAGGTCTTGAAAGCTCACGGTGAATATTTAGGGATTTTTGTAGCGAAAAGTTTAACATGACAAACAGTGCAGACCCTGATGAGAGGGCTCCTCTAGGAGCCCTCTCATCTGGGTCTTCACTGTTTGCAAAGGACATTAGTGACTCGTGTCCGACACTGTAAGGGGTTAAGGCCATACGCAAACTAATCCATTACCGTCCGCGGTGCGTGCCACCGAAATGCACGGCACTTGTATTTGCGCATGTCCCGAGATCGAGTGGTTGTTGTCACAATTTTCTCAGCCTAGGAAACTAAGAAAATGGTGATTCCGAATTCGTTTAAGCAGTAATTAACTAAATAGTGAGACTGGTTATACTACAATACAATTTTATTAAAATATGACTACACAATGTTCTATAAGCACCACAAATGTATATCACGCAATATCTGTATTGCTAAACTAAACTGTTATTGTCACCTACAGCTACATAACACACACTATTTAGCAATATATGCTGCTAATGTCTACAGCGTCCAGTTCTATATCTGCACAGTCACTTCACCTCTCACTGAAAGTCTGTAATGTCCAAACTCTTATACCCCACACAGGGAAACTAAACGTCACACAGACGATAAATTATAATAGCCACACAGACTATAAATGTATAATATAGGTCACACAGACACAATAAATGTCACTTAGTCATTCATATATATATATATTGGCCACACAGACACAATAATTGTCACACAGACGTATATATACTATTTGTCATATAGACACTTAACCAGACTTCATTTGCAAACACTCGGTATAATGAAGACCACAGTGTTGATAGACTGCAACCACTACTCCACCCTATCCATTGCCATGCACAAGACTTCAAGGCCTGGGAGCCGTATTAACGTGGACTCTCACAGACAACATACTGGCCAGCCACTCGGTCCAAATAACAGCATTAATCGGGTCTTTACAGGGCCATAATTGGGAGCCACCTACAATTACAGGGAAACCTTATATACCAAACTGGACCAAGAGGAAATACCCTACAATAACTAATAAAAGGATAAAAACACAAATATAAAATCCACGCGAATAATGCAGAAATAACAAGCAAATAAGTTTGGACATGGGCTGAGGACCTGTAATAACTTACAATTGCCGTAGTGTGAAACGCCCTTCTATAACAGCATGCTTCCAATGTCTAAGCATATCTACATGTTCACCATGTGAAGGTTAGCTTCGTAATGACAACCCTACACAGAGCAGAGAACACACAACTAGCCACTGGTCAAGCTTGACAGATAAACACAATACCCTCAGTACACTTTAAAATGCACAGGCACTTGATTCCCTACTGCATTATATACCTACACACTACTTGGCGAGCAATTCTACATGTATAAAACTTAGTCAAACTTGTTATACATCCAATATAGAACACTATATACACTTACAGATTCTAGGTTACTATACAAAACATGTTAACTACTCACTGGTTAACCAAATACATACGAAAACTCTATAAATATACTGCTTGACCACACTAACCTCACAGGAAGTTGGTTCACTAATAACAAATACCTGTCATATCCCCCTACTCAAAATGAAAAATTCCAAAATTTTCACTTGAATATTAATAAACACTGATAAAAGACAATAAAACTCTGCACGTCTTGTATAACTACATATCCTCCTACTCTAGACGGCTCAAGAAGTCAGCACCTACATTTTCTGACCCTTTGATTACCTGTACTCTGAACCTATAGGGCTGTAGAGACAAAGCCCATCTCATCACACGAGGATTTGTCAACTTGGTCTTGTTCATGTAAACAAGAGGAGCATGGTCTGTTTCTAGCAAGAAATCAGTACCATAAATGTATTGTTGGAACTTTTGTACTCCCCAAACAATTGCGAGACCTTCCTTCTCTATCACTGAATACCTTGCCTCTCTAGGCAACAACTTACGGCTTGCGTATGCAATGGGGAATTTCATACCAGATGTCTCTTGCATTAGAACAGCCCCAATTCCAGTATCTGAAGCATCAGTTCTCAATATGAACTGTTTGTCTACATCTGGTAGGCAAAGGATTGGAGCCTTTGTAACATGTCTAATGAGTGATCGGAAACCGTTCTCTGCTTCCTCTGACCAGACCACAGCATTCGGAGAACCTTTCTTCACCATATCTGTTAATACTGAAGCAATTGTACTGAAATGAGGGATGAACTTCCTATAATACCCCACCAGACCTAAGAAGGATCTTACCTGCTTCTTGGTTTTTGGTCTTTGACAATCTTTAATGTCGTTTACTTTCTGGGGGTTTGGTTTGATCTGACCATTACCTACAACATGGCCCATGAAACAAACACTCTGGAAGCCAAGCATACATTTGGACGGTCGTGCAGTCAAGCTAGCTGCCCTCAATCTTTCGAACAATTCTCGCAAACTGGAAAAATGTATGTCCCAACTGTTTGAATGATCCAAAATATCATCAACAAAGTTCTCAACGTCTACTAACCCTTTCAAGAGCTTTCGCATCATTTTACAAAATGTAGCTCCAGAATTCACGAGGCCAAATGGCATACGTTTGAAAGCAAACAGGCCTTCGGAACATATGAAAGCTGTATAAGGTATACACTCCTTCTTTACTTTTATCTGCCAATAACCTTTCGAGAGATCGATCTTTGATAGAAATTTCGCTTCTGACAGTCGAACGAAAATTTGATCTGCATTTCCGATAGGCTCCGAGTCGAACACCGTCAAAGCATTAAGCTTCCGGTAGTCGATACAGACTCTATTTGATCCATCTGGTTTCTTCACTATTACCACTGGGGACGCATACGGACTTTCTACAGGCTCAATAATTCCTAACCTAAGCATATCGTCGATGTCAGACTTAAACGACTCCCTCATTGCGTAAGGCATGGGGTATGGTTTGGACCTTACCGGTGTGTCACTACAAAGTTTGATGTCGTGTTCTATCAAATCTGTATGACCCGGTATATCAGTGAACACATCACTAAATTCCTCTACTAACTTCCTCAACTGCTCTCCCTGTTCACTCGTCAATTCAGGATTTATCTGTACATCATTAACGGTCTCTTTTGCACGCAAACTAGGCAAGTCTATCTTAAGCTCTCTATCATTCATGTAACTACCCCCCGTTTTATCTTCATCTAGTTCACAGATCTCTTCTTCTACCACGGCTACACATACTATATCTAACATTCCAGCTACTTCATTCTCTTGCCTCTCACTTACTACTTCTAACCCACCTCCATCTCTCTGATTATCACGCTCTACATATTTCCTAAGTAGATTAGCATGGTATAGTTTTTCCTTGCCCTTAACCTTGACCCTGTAATCGAAGTCATTCAACTTCTGAGTAACCTCATATGGGCCTTGAAGATGCATCAGCAACTTGTTTGCGCTTGTGGGTAAGAGTACCAATACCTTATCTCCCACCTTCAAAGGTTTTACC
The DNA here is from genome assembly GCA_963576725.1 of Azorinus chamasolen. Taxonomy (NCBI): domain Eukaryota; kingdom Metazoa; phylum Mollusca; class Bivalvia; order Cardiida; family Solecurtidae; genus Azorinus; species Azorinus chamasolen. The sequence goes on along the minus strand of OY755243.1, from coordinate 62,385,261 downwards.
TTCTTACCAACATTGGCATACTTCCTGTACCTACCTGTGTTTTCTTCTAACTCCTTCCTAGCAACTTCTAATGTATCCTCTAGTCTGTTTCTCAGATCTACTACATATTCGTACGTAGTTTTAACCTCATTGGTTTCAATTTCTTTTGACCACAGTTCTTTCAGGATACACAGAGGACCTCTGACCGTTCTGCCATATAGAAGTTCAAAGGGAGAAAACCCTAAACTTGACTGAGGGGCTTCTCTGTATGCAAACAGTAAGGGGGAAATAAATCTATCCCAGTACCTTGGTTGTTCATGGCACATCTTTTTGAGCATGTTCTTGATTGTCCCATTAAACCTCTCTACAAGACCATTACATTGTGGGTTATAGGGGGTAGTTGTCAACTGTTTTATTGATAACAACCTACCGACTTCTTTCATTAAATCTGAGGTGAATTGCTTCCCCATATCTGACAGAATTTCACCCGGGACACCAACTCTACTAAACATGTCTACCAATGCTTCTGCAACTGTCTCGGTGTCTATTTTCTTAAGAGCAACGGCTTCTGGGTATCGAGTAGCATAATCCACTAATGTAAGTATAAACCGATTGCCTTTCTCTGATGGCGGGTTAATTGGCCCAATAAGATCTACTGCCACTCTTGCAAAAGGAGTATCTATAAGTGGTAACTCACCTATTGGTACTTTTGTAACCTTCCCTTTTGGAAATGTCTTCTGACATATGTCACAAGAACGACAATATCTCTTAACATCTGCTTGGATACCTGGCCACCAGAACTGGGAAAGAATCTTATCTGCAGTTTTTTTTATTCCCAAATGACCTCCCATCACAGAGTCATGTGCCAACTTGAGGACTTGCAAACGTAAACTCTCTGGGACACAAAGCTGCTTAAAAAGCCTACCATTTTCAACATTGTTACTCTGAAAATGCCTGAAAAGAACATCATTCCTGAGCTCAAACCAACTTGTAGCACCTGTTCTTGAAACTTTCTGCACCTTAGACTTGGATTTATCTCTAGCTTTAGCTAAGCTTGGGTCATCTTTCTGTTTAACTTTGATCTCATCTACACCTACCCGGCTTACACTATCTGCAACTTTCAAGCTATGAACTGACTTGTCTCGCTCTTTCTGAGCTCTTGTCTGAACTGCACTCAACTCTTCCTTCTTACCTGTACCTGATCTATCTGCTTCTGGGTCAGTACAGTTTCTCTTCCATGTTTTGTCTAACTCACCTGGACCTCTAACACCTGCAATATTTCCTAAAATCAAGTCATATATGGGATGTTCCGTACATAGTGCCCTAACTTTCCCTGTGTAGTAAGGGGTATCTACGACAATTGTGGCTATTGGGAAACGTCTCACTGTCCCATCTATTAAAATGCATTTCTGTGTTTCACCTGTCAAGCAATCAGCTTTTACCAAATCTCTCCTGACAACAACACTTGAACACCCACTATCACGCAATACCTTGACCTTCTTGTCATCCAAATAACCTTCAACAACAGGCATATTTCTAGATCTAGCAGTTTTATCTGAACAAGATGCAGACACAAGTTGAGATTCACAACCAACATCTAAAACCACTGATTCATCTGAAGGTACAACCCTTTCCAAAACAAAGCAACCAAGATCACCACTGTCATTACAACCTTGCTTCTCGCTACTATGTAACTGCTGATTTCCATTTTGACCACCTCTTTGACCACCACGGTAACCACCTCTGTAACCACCTCTACTACCAAAGTTCCTTCTATGAAACTGTCTACCTCTAGAACCATAAGACTGTTCATAACCCCTAGTATCAAAAGTCTGCTCATTTGCTGTCAATGCACCAGCTTTTGTGGAGTTTGTAAACTTTTGAGGACAATCCTTGGCTAAATGTGACCCTGACCTACAAACATAACATTGTCTACCTCTGTCACTCCTTACCGGGAATATATGTGGCTTTGGTACATTACCATTATTATCAAATGCTACAGATTTTCCCTGACCAACAGGTTTGCCTGGATTCATTATGGACCCATGAGCTTCGATATATTGATCAGCCAATTCGGCCATATCTTCCACAGAACTTACTTTCCTTTCTTTAAGAAAGACCTGCAAACTCTTACTGGAAGACTGCATGAACTGTTCTCTCAACATGAGGTCTTTTAAACCTTCAAAAGTTTTGTCTACTTTTGCCAAGCTCATCCACCTCAAAATATACTCCTCTAACCTAACAACAAACTGTTGTGATGTCTCACCAACTTCGAACTTACTGGTACGAAACTTTACTCTAAACCCTTCCTCGGTGAGCTGAAATCGCTTAAGTAAAGATTCTTTAAGTATGTCGTAGTCAACGGCATCAGTTGCAGATAACCGTGAATACACATCAAGTGATTTGCCTTGTAAAAGAGCACTCAAATTTGTTGCCCATTGGTGTTTAGGCCAGTTTGCAGTTACAGCAAACCTTTCAAACCTTTTGAGATAAGCATCAATGTTGTCTTTGTTCTCAATAAAATGAGGCAATTTCGGTAACTTGGCTTTTACTTCAGTTTTACTAATGCTTGCATCTGGTTTAGTTTTAAGTCTTTCCATTTCAAGTTCTAATTCTTTCTCTCGTCTGGCATTTTCTAATTCTAAACGTTTCATAGAACGTTCCTCATTTCTCTCTTCTCTTTCATTTTTCTCTCTCTCTATTCTTTCTCTTTCCTGTCTCTCTCTAATTTCTTTTTCCTCTTTCTCTCTCGCTTCCTTCTCAGCATCTTCTCTCTCTCTGTCGTATTCTTCTCTAACAAAGTTTAGCAACTCTTCGCCACTTAACTCTAATTCCTTCCCTATTGCTACATACCTCTCCATTGTCTAATAGCAATAATTACTGCGACTAGTACAGTTGTACAACAAAAACAGAATAAAATAAAACAGCAAACATTAACTTGGAACCAGCCTCACCATCCAAATAAAATACGTATTACTACCATATAGATATATAAAAATCTATCCCGGACGAGCCCCCATTTGTCACAATTTTCTCAGCCTAGGAAACTAAGAAAATGGTGATTCCGAATTCGTTTAAGCAGTAATTAACTAAATAGTGAGACTGGTTATACTACAATACAATTTTATTAAAATATGACTACACAATGTTCTATAAGCACCACAAATGTATATCACGCAATATCTGTATTGCTAAACTAAACTGTTATTGTCACCTACAGCTACATAACACACACTATTTAGCAATATATGCTGCTAATGTCTACAGCGTCCAGTTCTATATCTGCACAGTCACTTCACCTCTCACTGAAAGTCTGTAATGTCCAAACTCTTATACCCCACACAGGGAAACTAAACGTCACACAGACGATAAATTATAATAGCCACACAGACTATAAATGTATAATATAGGTCACACAGACACAATAAATGTCACTTAGTCATTCATATATATATATATTGGCCACACAGACACAATGATTGTCACACAGACGTATATATAATTGGGAGCCACAATTGCCGTAGTGTGAAACGCCCTTCTATAACAGCATGCTTCCAATGTCTAAGCATATCTACATGTTCACCATGTGAAGGTTAGCTTCGTAATGACAACCCTACACAGAGCAGAGAACACACAACTAGCCACTGGTCAAGCTTGACAGATAAACACAATACCCTCAGTACACTTTAAAATGCACAGGCACTTGATTCCCTACTGCATTATATACCTACACACTACTTGGCGAGCAATTCTACATGTATAAAACTTAGTCAAACTTGTTATACATCCAATATAGAACACTATATACACTTACAGATTCTAGGTTACTATACAAAACATGTTAACTACTCACTGGTTAACCAAATACATACGAAAACTCTATAAATATACTGCTTGACCACACTAACCTCACAGGAAGTTGGTTCACTAATAACAAATACCTGTCAGTTGTCATCTGAACGAACCCTTACCCTCACATAAACACATTGGCAAACAGACTAGACCCGAACACAGCCAAACAGGGCTGCTCTGCTTGCTTATGAAATTATATAGATGTGTCATTTTATTGTTTCTGCTATGGTAAAAAATGCTCTGTTTATGTATCATTATAACTATCACTAACGTAGAAGTGATGGATACCCCCGCACAGCAGCCTTGATCGCCATTTGCTGACGGATGGACGGACATAGCGAGCGATTGGCTCATTCCAGTATAACCCCTTAAAACTTTGTTTGTGGTGGTATAAAAATCACCAAGTAAATATTCATGATGTAATGACTTGTTACATAAACATTGACCAAGCAAAGGGTTAAAATAGTTTCAAATACAGTAAATCCTGTCTTAAGCTGTCATTATTTATTGAACATAGGAGTTTTAAAAAGCAGGTGGTTGATTCCTACAGGAGCTTTCTGTATCACTTTTGTCCTGCATTAAGCTACCATTTGCTCAAAGAATCTTTTTAATGGCCGCTTAATCCTTTCCCTCATATAAACGTGAGTTCACGTATTTGCAAACAGAGTAGACCCAGATCAGACGGCTCCTATAGGAACCGTTTGATCAGGATCTGCTCTGTTTGCTAATGGGATTTGTTTCTTTACTTTATAAAATAGTGAGCATAGCGAGCAGAAACGGACGTTAATCAACACAAACAAACTTTATAAAATGGCTACAAAGTTCCACATTTCATATTTCATTATCACTATTTTGTCCATGAATATTCAGTAGGTATTGAAATTTGGAATAAACGTAAATCAGGGAAAGGGTTAAGAAGGTTCTACTGTAGAGCTCTCATACGACGATAACGTATCCCAGATACTGCCACGAAATATTGCATAACAGTACCACCGGTAACTCGTTACGCTGATGAGTTAGTTTTTATCTCTTCAACCCTTTACGTCATTAACATTTTGTACGACATCATGAATTTAATATTTATTAGCCTAAGCAACAGATAAAAGTGCGCACTAAAATATTAAATTCGTCCTTTCTCCAACAAACCCTGTGTTGAGACCACGAAGAGGCGATTTTAGAGAGGTCACAACATAGGGTTTGGTGGAGAAATAAAGAAATTCTTCTTGGAAATGGTTTCATTTACGCATCTTATCTGGACTTCTGAATTAATTAGCTTAATAGTTACCATGGCATTATGGGAATATTTTATACTACAGTGCTCCCTCTCTACAACGACACCCTTTGGGATACGAAGATTGTATGTGTTGTTCAGAGGGAGTTGTTATAGGGAGGGAAAATCAAACATAATTAGCTTGTTCGCAGATCCCCATATAAGGTGTATTTCGAGAACTAAACCCGATATGCCTCCATCAAACCCTATGTTGTGACCACTCTTTAGAATCGTCACAAAGTGACGATTCTAAAGAGTGGTCACAACATAGGGTTTGATGGAGGCGTAAAGAAAATACGATAGAAACAGTTGTTTCTGGAGCCTTGTTGTTTCGGAAACAGTGACATGCGTTGTTGTAAGGAGGGAATCGTTATTGAGAGGGCCGTTGTAGGGAGGGAGCACTGTAGCAGACATTGTAGAATCACTTCTATAATATTTCATACGAAAACAGAACATACCCTAATCAGAATGCTCCTACAGGAGCCATCTGATCTGGGTCTTCTCTGTTTGCAAAGGTGTGAAAAGGCGTAGCTCGTCCTTGTATTAGGATTTTTCTGTAGTATCATTTTACTCGTATAGTTATAGGTCTACAAGCCGAACTTTCGAATTATTATCAATTAACAGATTGCAGTTTTAACCATTTCCTCCATAAATACGTTTTTTCTACGCCTCTGTACGAAATAGGCACTTCTTGAAATCATTGTGATAATAGAGCATTTGTTCCATATGAGCAAATGCTCTATTTATCACAATGGTTTCAATAGTACACAACTGTAATATTTCCCTTTTATCTAGTAAAAGCTCCTTTTCGGTAGATTTATTCAAAGAGGTTGGGTCTAAAAATAGACCATGAGGTAATGGGTCTACGTGGCTTTCACCTTACATTAAATTAACTCTTTATTCCGTGATTATTCATGAAATAAATGATTACAGTACGAATATCAATGACATTTATTTTATAATTCGGCGCCTAATCAGGATCCAAACTGTTTGTTACTGCGGTAATGTGTTTTGAAAGAAAAGGGGAGAAAATTAAACAAAAAGAAAATTGTAGAAGATGGCAAATTTCCAGATATGTGATAACAGATTTATAAAAGCTTACATATTCCTTTGGGGTAAAACGCATAATTTACTAGGGATCAAAGAAACATATATCAAACGTCAGTAATGAATGAAATAGAAATTTGAAGATGACACATTTTGAATAAATTGTATAGAGCAGGTTAATCTTTCTGGATGGGGAAACGAGTGCTCTGACAATTGCAAACAGTGCAGATGCAGACTAGAGGGCACACGAGGAAGTCTCTCATCACGGTCTGCACTGCCTATAGCGAATTCAATTCCTTTTAATTAACCCTTTCTTTGTTCTATGTTTATTCCAAATTTCAATACCTACTGAATATTCGTGGACTAAATAGTTATAATGAAATATGGAAGGTGGAACATTGTAGGCATTTTAGAAATTAAAGAAACAGATCTTTCAAATGTCATAGCTAACAGAGCAGACCCTGATTAGACGGCTCCTACGGAGTCTACTCTGTTTGCAAATGCGTCAAAACACGTTTATATGAAGGAAATGGTTAACTCCATCCACTTTGAATATCAAATGGTTAATTTAACCTTTCATCACTAGTAAACTAGAGGTTTTTGTCAAAAAAACGGATGTCTCCCCTCTAATAAAAACAATTTGTAAAGGGAAATCACTAAAAATGTTATGGTCTTGATGAATGATACTTCCCCTCATTATGGGTTTTCCACACATTTTTCAAGAAGAAAATTATAACAGCTAATAACTCCAAAAATACTGATACCAGATTTATGGCCCTTGTGCATGACACTTACTTTCATCATGCTCTTTCCAAAAATAAAATGTCATTCCAATAGCATCAGTCGAACAGGAGTTATTGATCGGCCAAAAAATGTAACAAAGGGCAATAACTCCAAAAGTATTGAAGCCAGAATTATGGCCCTTGTTCATGACACTTTCTCTCATCATGCTCTTTCCATGTATGAAGTTTCAATACGATGGCAAGAGCCATGTAGGAGTTATCGTCCGGACAAGAAAGAATTAAACAAATGTACAAGGAGCAATAACTCTAAATTTATTGAAGCTCGAGTTAAGGATGTTATGCATGACACTTTCTCTTATCATGATCGTTCCATGTATGAAGTTTCACTCCAATGGCATGTGTCACATAGGAGTAATCATCCGGACAAAAAATTGTGATTTTTTTTTACAAAGGGCAATAACTCCAATATTAGTGAAGCCAGAGTTATGGACCTTGTGCATGACACTTCCTCTCGTTATGATCTTTCCATATATGAAGTTTCAATCCAATGGCATGAGCCATATCGAAGTTATCGTCCGGACAAAAAAGTGTGATTTTTTTTACAAAGGGCAATAACTCCTATATTAGTGAAGCCATAGTTATGTACCTTCTGCATGACACTTCCTCTCATTATGCTCTTTCCATATATGAAGTTTCAATCAACTGGCATCAGGCATATTGAAGTTATTGTCCAGACAAAAAATTATGATATTTTTTACAAAGGGCAATAACTCCAATATTAGTGAAGCCAGAGTTATAAACCTTGTGCATGACACTTTCTCTCGTCATGATCTTTCCATATATGAAGTTTCAATCCAATGGCATGAGCCATATAGGAGTTATCGTCCGGACAAAAAAGTGTGATTTATTTTTACAAAGGGCAATAACTCCAATATTAGTAATGCCAGAGTTATGGACCTTGTGCATGACACTTTCTCTCATTATGCTCTTTCCATATATGAAGTTTCAATCAACTGGCATCAGGCATATTGAAGTTATCGTCCGGACAAAAAGTGTGACGGACAGACGGATAGACAGACAGACAGACAGACAACTCTCACGAAAACAATATGTCTCCCCCATATAAATATGGGGGGAGACATAATTCCCCGAGTATAACCTGTGGCAAACAGTTGGGATGTAGATGTGAATCCACAAAAATGAGATGTCTCGTCTATCCCACAGGGGTAAGACACGTTTGAGTCAGTATATGTATATATAGAATACATATACTGACTCAAACGTGTCTTACTCCTGTGGTCTATCCCGAAAATGTTAAACGCTCTCTATTTCTAAACGACGACAGAAGCAGGCAATATTATAAGCAAATGAAAAGTAGTTAGAATTAATTACCTGTAACCCTTTACCTCATAGAAACGCATTTGCAGGGTGTACCCAGATCAGATCTGATCAGGGTCTACTCTGTTTGCTTATTAAATGAAATAATATAAATTTGATTCCTACAGTTTCTGTCATAGTCAAATAGTCTCTTGTTCATGATGCTATATTTAAATTTCAACTAATTAGTATTTACAGTCATTATTATTTCTTACTAAATATGTATGAGGTGAAACCTTAACCCATTCTCTGACGCCTTTTGACGCCTCTGTAAACGTCACTTTTTGAAACTATTGTGATAAACAACACAACTATAAAAATCTACATTTTTTGCTAGCAAATGATCCTTTTCGGTAGATTTATTCAAGGAAGTTGGGTCTAGAAATAGCCTATGGGGAAAAGGGTTAAATGATCGACTGTTAGCCTTTGCCCTTAAACCCATTCCCCGTTGAATATTCATGCAAGAACTAACGACATCAAGCATATTTATTAGCTGAAATTTATTTCATAGTGGCATATACACTCGTACACGTGATATTTTGGTATTGGTAGAAACTGCGGAGCAAGATCTATAAAGATTTCATTAGCAAACAGAGCAGACCCGAACAGACGGTTCCTATATATATATAGGATCTACTCTGTTTGCAAAATGCGTGAAAAGGCGTTTACATGAATGAAAGGGTTAACTGCTGCGAAAATGTATGTAAGGCAATGGTCGATATCGTGCCGCATGATACTACACTAAAACTTCTATAAAACGGGAATTCTAGTAGAGAAGAATTTAGATACTTTTAGGCAGGTGGCTGCTTAATGCAGGGTGAACGTCATGCAGAAAGCTCCTAGAGGAAGTTTCTGCATGACTTTCACCCAGCATTGAGCTGCCACCTGTCTCCAAGACTGATATTCATACTAAATTGAAAGTCCGGTTTGGAGAGGTTTTACTCCATATCAATTGACTCATGCTATTTTCTTCCCTCGTGTATTTATCGGTTTAGTTTTATCATTTCAAGTAGCGTCGACAAGCGCCAGGCATTTAGGATACCAAGTTACTCAAAGTCGCATCTGATTAAAAACTTGTTTTTGTCAGTCAAGTCTCGCTCAACCTATACTCCGTGAATATTCATGAAAGAAACAATAACATCATGAATTTTATTAGAATAATTTTTATAATGATATACAGCTGTATGGATATAGAAATGTTTTGCCATGACAGATCCTGAAGAATTAGATCTACAGTAAAACCTCTCTATAACGGCCACTAAATTGTGTTAATTAGTTGGTATATAGAGCAGGTGGCTGCTTATAGCAAGGTGAAAGTAAAACAGAACGCTCCTGTAGGAGCGTTCTGTTTTACTTTCACCTTGCTATAAGCAACAACCTGCTTTTAACACAAAATACTTGATGTAATTTAGTGGCCGTTATAGAGAGGTTTTACTGTATATTATTCCTTAAACAGAGCAGAATCTAATCAGACTCCTACTGAAAATGAAAATGATTTTATATGAAGGGGAAAAAAAGCTTAACCCTTATTCTATAATAAAAGGGTTATGCTGGCCCTGTATTACTCATCTGAGACAGAATAGGTCAGGTGCTCTAATGTGTATGTAAGTGTTTAACCCTTTACTCCGTGAATATTCATTTAAGAAACAATGACGTCATTGATATTGATTATATTAAATGTTATAATAGTGCATGGACGGAGGAAGTTCTGGACATGACAAAAACTGAAGAATCATAAACTATCTATATTATATCATGAGCAAACGGAGCAGACCCTGATCAGATGGTTCCTATAGGATATGTCTGATCTGAGTCTACTCTGTTTGCAAAGACATAGAAAGTCATGTTTATGGAACAAACGGTTAAACTCTAGCAAACAAGCTTATCACTTGAGATCAATGGTTTTCAAGGAATCGCAATACATTAAGCAGTTATGGCAAACGGTCATCTAAGAAAAATTCCTACAAAACTATCCCATTAAACCATATATATACAGAACTTTAGTTCTTAGTAACGATAATACCTTACATGTACAGGGGTCAAGCTAAGATGCGTAAATTAAAATATTTTCAAGAATAACTCTTACATTTCTCCACCAAACCCTATGTTGCGACCACTCTTTAGAATCATCTCTTCGAGACGATTCTAAAGAGTGGTCATAACATAAGGTTTGGAAGAAATGATGATTTTAGTATTTGAGTAAGCACATTTGTTGCTCTGCATGTAGCCTTAACAATTTTGGTACAGTAATATTCCAACAAATTTCACTGAAATCCAACTGGAAGTTAGACCCGCCCCTGGCACAATTACTTCATATGCACAGAGTAAAACACTCTAAGAGCTGAATGCAAAATGCCACAAGAAAAGTAATATTAGGAGCTTTGTGATAAGCGGTTCACACCCTGATTCTAATCTGGGTCTACACAGTTTGCAAAGGAAATAAATGACATGTGTCCCGCTCTGAAACGGTTAACCCATTATTCCATGAATATGACATTGTTATAGTCATAATGTCATCATGGATATTAATTAGAATAATTATTATAACAGCGCATGAACAAAGGAAAGTTTGACCATAACAGAAACTGTAGAATCATATCTATATTATGTCATAAGCAAACCGAGCAGACCCTGTTCAGACGGCTCCTACAGGAGCCGTCTGATCTGGGTCTACTCTGTTTGAAAAGGCGTAGAAAGTCGTATTTATGGAGTAAAGGGTAACAGGTTCAGCTTTACGCACTTTATCTTAACCCTGTTCCTGTTCTGTATTTAGTCCAAATTTCCATACCTACTGAATATTCATGGACAAAAAAGTTTTAATCACATTTTGAAGGTGGAATAGTGTAGCCATTTTAGGAAGTAAAGAAACAAATCTATCAAATTCCATTAGCAAACAGAGTAGACCCTGATCAGACGGCTCCTCTAGGAGCCGTCTGATCTGGGTCTACTCTGTTTGCAAATGCGTGAAAACACGTTAATATGAGGGAAAGGGTTAAACTGATATGATAAACGTTGCTGTTGTTGCAACTGCATGCATGTCAAATGATAACCGATGTCAAGAGGTTCATAAGACGCAAATTATATCTTTAACCATGTAGGTGTCAAATATATTTCAGCTGCTAAGATCATCGCCTGTCTTAGGGTTCTTCAATTTGTTTACACATATATTATCAGTGTCAAACAGTTTCGATCCCGAGTGATTATTAGGAGCCAACTGATCAAGGCATGTGTTCTGTTTATTTCAGAATAATATAGATATGATTCTAAGGTTTTTGCCAAAGCCAAAATTTCCTTTGCTCGCATGCCATTATAAAAACTCATATTAATGATGCCATTATTTCTTATATGAATATAATTTAAACCCTTTACTCCATAATACGCCTTTCTACGCCTTTGCAAACAGAGTAGACCCAGATCAGACTGCTCCTCCTGAAAGAGTAGATCTAGTCTAATCTGGGTCTGAATACAGTTATCACTTTACTGTTTATGCCACGGCCAATATTTCATGTTTTCATATACAATTATAAAACTGAATCTAGTAAATATTCACGAAGTTGTTATTTCTTACATGAATTTTCATGAAGTATAATATGTCCTAATCAGTCGCAGAGTCAGTATTGGCCCCGAGGTTATAAAAGGTTTTGTTTGAGACCGAGTTCATTCTCAAGCATATGATTGGTCATATTTTGAGTCAACTAAAGGCCTGACCAATCAGATACTCGAGAATGAATTCAGAATTATACTCACGGGCTTTAAATCCCCGGAGCCTGGTTTTGCAATTTTTGTTTTAGTCAGAGTTTTCAGGATTTTGAACGAGCTAGCGTAACATAAGGACATTTCCTGATTTGACGTCACTACTAAATTGAATCAAAGCTGCAGATGTGAGAATTCCCATTATTCTTGTCAATTAATGGCTAAAAGGTTGAAACAATGAAACATTCAATAAAATCGAATTTCAACCAAATTGAAAGATATATATCTAGATTAACTTACGTGCAAGCCGTGTACATCATGTCCTCCGAGCGTCCCTTGGCCCGAATGACCTCCATGTCCAGCATGTGTATTGTGCGTATTGTGCGTATTGTGTGACTCATGCATTCCATCAGTAGAATGAGTATCGTAAGCCACATCTGCCCCGTGCATGCCGTGCATGTTATGCGTGTCTTGCGTGCCGTGCATGCCGTGGTTGTGGTGATCGTGGTGATCATTATGTGACATAACTGACGTCACAATCTGTTTCATGACGCTGGAAATAGTCGTTGATATCGTGGATGTTGTGTCGGGTCTCTCTGCATGTTGTCCATGGTCATGCATATGATGATGATCTGAGTGACTCATTTTGCACTTTGAGTTGGTGCAAACGAAAATGCCGTTAAGAAATCGATTATTTATCTCTGTTTCTCCTGTTACCGTTGTTGATTTAAATTAAACGACAGCAGTCCATCTCTATAGTACCTCGTGTTTATCTTCTAAATGTTTAATATAGACTGTCTTCCTCTCATATGCACTATTTTCTAAGACGTCGCAACTCCGTCAGTTCACAACTATTCCCCGCCACGTATTACTCCGCGAAAGACGACCGTTATCAGTGGTTCATTGATTTAAATCATTTCTGCGTATCTTTGATTTTTTTTCTTTAAATGATAAGTTTCAATCGTTTCTTTCTTATCACATCTCCCTACGAACGATATTGATACTGGTGCACTCAGTCCACTGCACTCAAATAAGTATTGGTTGACAAGGAAGATATTACTGGTATTTTCGAAGTGGAGTCGGCCGTTTTTAGCCAATTGGATCCTCTTTCTATCTTCCCGGTTCCTTATACGTTTTCGCTTCGTTGTTAATTGAATTATTCAGTTTTTGTGACATATCTTTTCATGTTACCATATCTAATCAACTTTCCCCCGGATCGCTCAACATTCTAAAGCATAGCTGTAGTTAAGCTGACACTGCGTTTCCTGGTATCCGTATACCTTGACATACGGTTCTCTGAAAGGCAAGAAAAGAGACCTCTTAGCTTATAGGTTTTAGTTTGAATTCGCTTCTGTACAGTAAAACTTATCTGAACCCTTTCCTGCGTAGAAACGCTTTTCACGCATTTGCAAACAGAGTAGACCCAGATCAGACGGCTCCTATAGGAACCGTCTGATCATGATCTGCTGTTTGCTTATGGAATTATAGTAAAACCTCTCTATAACGGCCACTAAAATGTGTTAATTAGTTGATATTTACGGCAGGTGGCTGCTTAAAACAAGGTGAAAGTAAAACCTAAAGGAGCCGTCTGATCTGTGTCAACTCTTTTTTGCAAAGGCGTAGAAAGGCGTATTTATGGAGGAAAGGGTTAATAGGTACAAATATGCATTAATTTTCATAAGGGCAGGGATTATGTCAGGTGACAAAATGGCTCCCCTAGTGGTGTTTTCATTGTAACCAGCTGGGAGATACCGTTTTATTGAAGATCATACGGCCAAACGTATTTCCCTCATTTCTCCATCAAACCCTCTCAAAGAGACGATTCTAATGAGAAATGGTGGAGAAATGACGATTTTAGTAATTTGGTACGCACCATTATCTGTATCGCTGTTTAGTCCTAATCAACGACCGTCACTACTATTCACATAGCCGAAAATATTGCACAATCTAGCTTGCGACAAGTCAGTTTAATTTCGTATGGAAGAAAAAGTTCTAACATATACAGTAAAACCCCGCTAACGCGACCGCCTAATAGAGGTATAATTATGGGTGCTAGATGCAGGTGGTACCTTAATGCAGACACACCTGTTTATTAATTAAGTGGTCGCATTAGCGGGGTTTTACTATAGTTATCGCAACTGGAATGCGATTGTTGTATGTTACTACTTATGACATTGTCAGTTGTATAAAACGGAACCCAGGATTTTTAAGAGGTTTATCTATACTTTTTCATATTTCAGTTATTCGAGTGTTAAAACAGCACACGTGAGGAATCTAGATACAAATCAGAACTGATTTCGATAGAAATATTTTTAACCCTTTCCCCGCTGTGAAAAAATAATGTCCCCATAAATTAAGATCTGGTGCAATTTTGACTACTTCCGATTCGATCATGGTTTTGGTAAAATATTGACCGAGTGTCAAACAGCTTGAACCTTGATATGCCGATTGGATATGGGTTCAAACTGTCTACATATGCGTGTCAAGTCGCCGATATAGCGACAGAAGAGTTGATGTAATTACAGTAGAACCTGTCTTAACCGTTTCCCTGTTCTATGTTAATTCCAAATTTTGATATATAGTGAATATTCATGCACAGAATAGTTTTAATCAAATACTGAAGGTGGAACATAGTAGCCATTTTAGAAAGTAAAGAAACGTTCTGTTTCTATCAAAATCCATTAGCAAATAGAGTAGACCCTGATCAGACGCCTCCTATAGGGTCTACTCCATTTGCATATGCGTGAAAACACGTTTATATGAAGGAAAGGGTTAAGCGGCCATCCAAAAGAGGTCTAATTATGGGTCTGTAAGGCAGGTGGTAGCTTAATGCAGGTCAAAAGAAAAAGAGTTTCTATAGGCGCTTTAACCCATTCCCGCATATTGACGCCTTTTGACGCTTCTGTAAAAGACACTTTGTGAAACCATTGTGATAAATAGAGCATTTGCTCCACAGGAGCAAATGCTCTATTTATCACAATGGTTTCAAAACTACACAATTCTGAAAAAATCCTTTTCTCTAGTTAATGCTCCTTTTTGGTAAATTTAATCAAAGGGGTTAGGTCTAAAAATAGCCTAAGTGGGAATGGGTTAAGCAACACTCTGCTTTTTAATACCCCTATTATCAATAAATAAATGGTCGCTTACGACAAGTTCTACTGTATGCGAAAGAAGTTTGATAAATACAAGTCGGGTTAACCAATTCCCTGCTGAATATGCATTTCATATTTTAAGAATATCTATTAGATTTTTTATACAATGGCAAATGTACACAGGAAGTTTTTGGTATTGGAAGAAACTGTACATAAAGTTATATCCATCATAAATTCACACACAAACAGAGCAGACCCTGGTCAGACGCCGCCTCCTAAAGGAGCTTTCTGTGTCACAGTTGCCCTGCATTAAGCAACTACATGCTTTTGCAGTCTCCTGTGTTAACATATAGCCTCATAGGCTATTTTTAGACCCAACCTCTTTGAATTAATCTACCGAAAAGGAACAGCTACTAGAAAAAAGAAAAGAAAATAGAATTGTGTAGATTTGAAACCATTGTGATCTATGGTGCAAATGTTCTATTTTTCACAATGGTTTCAAAAAGTAACAGAGGCGCCAAAAGACGTCAATATGAGAAAATGGGCTAATAAAAATCACGTACATGTAGTTGCTTTAGCGAGATTTCTGTATTTAACCATATTTGAATGGTAGTTTCTGGCAGGTTTTACTGTACATGTACACATGGATCAATAGCATAGCACGGTACTTGTTCTACAAGAAAACATCATTTTCAGCCACTGGTCATTAATGTTAACATGCGTATTTAACCCATTCCCTCATATTGACGACTTTTGACGACTCTGTAAAAGTCACTTTGTGAAACCATTGTGATAAATAGAGCATTTGCTCCTATAGGAGCAAATGCTCTATTTACCACAATGGTTTCAAACTACAAAATTCTAAAATTTTCCTTTTCTCTAGTGCTCCTTTTCGGTAGATTTATTCAAAGAGGTTATATCTAAAAATAGCCTATGAGGTAATGGGTTAAGAGCTATTTCCACAATGTTGGTGAAGTTGTGGATGTGTGCAAACAGTTTGGAGTAAATCGGCGTCTCATCAGGATGCAAACTGTTTGACACTCTGATCAAATATTTGAAAGGAAATAGTAGAATAACATTCTTCAGAATATAAGAAAAAACAACCATTTTTTTTACTATAAAAGTTACTTCAGTCGTGCTCTTTTCAGCGCAAACAGTTAACCCTTTATTTGAAAAACAAGACCAAACCTTTGCAATCAGAGAAGACGCAGATCTGACGGCTCATGTACGAGCGGTCTGATAAACTTCGGCTCTGTTTGTTTATATGTTACAGATTTTATACTGTTTGCCATTGCAATTCTTATTTTATATCTTAACCCTTCTCTTGCTGAATTTTAAAATACATTTCTCCTTCTTTACCCATGCCCTGTTGTATAATTACACATATCTTCACTGTGTACAAGTATTACGCTGTGCAATCACTGCTGTGGAGTGCACTGGTTGCACAATCAACTTGTAAATCCTGCAGGAGCTGTCTCATCTGGGTCTTCACTATTTACAGGTAGGTATATTGACGTGAATAGCAAGCGAAGGGTTAAATAATCATAATGGGCGGAGTCATGTATGAATATTCATAAGGCAGGTTAACTGAAATGTCCTGTAGTGAGATAACTCTAAAGTTGGGTCAAATGTACACACTGCATTAGAATGGCAAACAATGCAGACCCATATGAGAAGGCACCGCTAGGAGCCTATCACATGGGTCTACACTGTATACAGAGGCATATATGTACGCTAATCACATGGGAAGGGTTTAGGCCGATGCAGACATCATTATCTTAACTCTTAGCCTAATATAAAAATGAGATCTTCTAAATATCCGACATGTTTCAATGTTTACTTGCTTCCGATTCGTTTAAGCTTTTCAGAAACTATTGACAGAGTGTCAAACAGCTTTGATTCAGATGAGACGCTGAGTTACTCGGCGTCTCATCTGGATCCAAGCTGTTTGCAAATGTTTATTAGATCGCGCATAGCAGGTAAGTGTATAAAGTGCTTCAAGTTCGGTGATAAAATGTGGAAAGTTCAGATTTCAACAAACCATACTATTCAATCACTGACAGGACTTGCACGTATATATTGTGTTAACCCTTTCAACGCTAAGCCAAATTCATCTATAGGAAAACAACTTGTAGTCAGTTACAATTCTGACAGTACATATTTTCCTTCATTTCTTTTAAAAAACAGCGCCTTAGTGTCAAACTGTTTGGATCCTGATCAGATGCCGATTGACTCGGCATCTCATCTGGATCCAAACAGTTTGCAAATGTCGTCACAAATCGGTCCATAGTGATGACAAAGAGTCTACAAACATCTGTCTACGTCTTAAACCCTTATAATGCTATGCGCGAACTGACTCGTATTTGAAAACAGTTTTGGATCCAGATGAGACGCCGAGAAACTCGGCGTCTCATCAGGAGCCAAGCTGTTTGACACCCGATCTACAGTTTCTCAAACGCTCGTACCAATCAGAATTAAGTAAAAAAGCAACAGCTCAGAGTTTTGGCAGTTATTTTTTCAGCACAATAAGGGCTAAAACATCATCCACAATTACATCAATACACGCATGTTGTACGGTTAGCCCTTTGCCTGATGAATATTCATGTTGAAAATAATTACTTCATGAATATTAATTAGCATATTTAAGTCATATGAGTTTTGGCACTGGTAGAAAGTGTAGAATTAGGTATATAGAGTAAACGGAGCAGAACCTGATCTGACGGCTACTACTGAGGCTGCCTGACCTGGGTCTACTATGTTTGCAAGCGTCTCTATCGGGTGAAGGGTTAATACCTTTATCATGGAGAGTAAGGCATCGTCTGCTCAAATTATCGTCTGCTCCATTTTCTAAACACCAAATATGATTCGTATTGATCAACAAGAACGTAATATGAGAGTCAAACAGTCTGTTTATGTTATGCTGTGGGTGCTTTCGTTTGGATCTACACTGTTTGCATCTCTAAAGATAACTCCCCCCCACACACACACACGAGAGGCACGTACTGGCTCGTCAAACATTACTCATGCAGTGCAGTTAACTGGCCTTGAGATCGTTACTTCTTATCTTAACGTTGTCTTCAATAAATTTTTATTCAGTTTCCATTCTTACCCTTTACTCCATGAATATTTATATAAGAAACAATGACATCATGAATATTAACCCTTACAGTGAGGGGTACAAGTCACTAATGGCATTTGCAAACAGTGTAGAGACCCAGATGAGTGAGTTCCACCAGGGTCTGCACTGTTTGTCATGTTACACTTTTTTAAATAAATAAATCCCTAAATATTCACCATAAGCTAAACCTGTTTGAATGTTGGAATAGTCAGTTTGAAAATCAGTATTGTAAAAGACTAATTAATGCTCTATGTATCACAATGGTTTCAAAACTACACAATTCTAAAAAATCCCCTTTTTCTAGTAAATGCTCATTTTCGGTAGAGTTATTCAAAGAGGTTGGATCTAAAAATAGCATGTGAGGGAATGGATTAATGTCTACACTACTTGTTACTATGTCATCAGAATATTGCCTAATTGGTCTCTGGCAACTTAACCCTTTCAGTGCGGGTAACGAGTCATTAACCCTTTCTGTGCGGGCTACGAGTCATTAACCCTTTCAGTGCGGGCAACGAGTCATTAATGTCCTTTGCTAACATTGTAAACCCAAATAAGAAGGTTACACTTTTCTTAAAAATTATCTCTGAATATTCACATTAAGTTTGATCTTTTTTTATTTTGGAATAGTCCATTTGATAATTCAGCAATGAGACAATTAAAAAAGAAATGAACCAACTCTTTCGCATCTGTGATTACCTATGCAAACAGTTTGAATCCAGATGAGACACCGAGTAAATCGGCGTTTCATCAGGATCAAAACTCTTTGTTACTGTGGCTGTTTCTTGAAACAACTAGAGTGTTCGGAGGAACACATGTGCCGCCTGCTCGCAGCTGACACAAAAACTTATTGTTAATATAAAAAGGGGAATAACTAAATAAATATTGATGCTAGAGTTGTTGCCCTTGTGCATGACACTTCCTCTCATCATGCTTGTTCCATGTGTGAAATTTAAAAGTTCTATAATGATTAGTTTAGAAATGACAGCCAAAAAAGGAAAGTGTGACGGACAGACAGACGGACATACGGACGGACGGACAGACGGACGGACAGACAGACAGACAGACAGACGACGGAAAAGTGACCCCTAAGTGACACACTGCCTCTAGGCAGGTGACACAAAAAAATAAAAATGAAAAATTGCAGCAGACGGCAAAGTTTGCTGACGACAAAAATTGGATGCGAAATAGTTAATGAATTGAATGCGGGAAACGAGTGTACTGACGTGTGTAGCATGTAACACTGTAGACCATAATCACAGGGCTCCGAGATGTCTCCTCTGGTTAGAGTCTGCGCTGTGGACTGTTTGTCATTCAAATTTCTCTCGCAAATTTTATCGTTTCATATTGACTCTTTCATTAAACACTGAAGGTTCATTACACTTGATGCAGACAACAGTTTTGTAGACGAAAGGCTGTCGTTCAGCCGTAGAAAGCAGTTGACAACATGAAACATGAAATAAATTGCACTATATGACGAAAATGAAAGCAAACTGACTCATTAAAATGCACTTAACCTTTTCATTCGTGCAGGCGACGTTTGGCTCATTTGCAAACAAAGTAGACCCAGATTAGACAGCTCTTGTTGGAAATGTCTGATCAGCGTCTGTTCTATTTGCTTATATAATAATATACAGTAAAACAATAAAAAATAAATGATAAAAACTTAAAATAAAATAATTACAGTAAAACCTCTCTATAACGACAACTAAATTGTGTTAATTATTTGGTATTTAGGGCAGGTGACTGCTTAAAGCAAGATTGAAGTAAAACAGAACGCTCACCTTGCTTTAAGCAGCCATCTGCCTTTAACACAAAATAAGTGATGTAATTTAGTGGTCGTTATAGAGAGGTTTTACGGTAGATCTGATTCTGAACTTTCTGTTACAGGGAAATGTTTTTTATTATTGTGTAATTATAAATATTAAGTCCAGGAATACTCATAATACAGTAAAAAAAAAGGGGGGGGGGTTGTAAGCATACGTGATTTGTCAAAGCAGTCTCACCCTAAAATTCAAACAAACTCCACTATTGAAAATTACAGTAGAGCCTGTCTTAAGCTGAAATAGGCATTCGAAAAAAACATGTAGTTGCTTAATACAGGGGAAATGTAATACAGAAGCTTTCTGCATTACTTTTGACATGCATTAAGCTACTACCTGTCTTACAGACCCATAATAAGACACTATTGTGATGGTCGCAGGTTTTTCTGTAGTGTGCAGGCCATGTTTTACTGTAGAGTATTTATTCATATAAGGATCATTGTGTTTTCTCTGCCCAGGGTCCAATGTTATAAAGCTTCTGAGTCTGAGTCTGAGATCATTCTCAAGTATCTGATTGGTCAGATTCTGAGCAAGCTTAGAATCTGACCAATCAGATGCTTGAGAATGATCTCAGACTCAAGCAAAAAGCTTTATAACCCCAGGACCAGATCAGGATACAAACATAAGTGTGTGCGATTCATTAATGTCACGTAAAAATAATTTAAAACTTTCTGCTCAAATCTGCATCTGGTGCAATTTTGACTACAACCGAACCGAGATTAAGTGTTTCAAAAACTATTGACCGAGTGTCAAACAGCTTGGATCATGATTAGACACCAAGTTACTCGGCGTCTCATCTTGATCCAATCTGTAGCCAAATGCCAGTCAGGTCTCAATGGTTAAACTACTATTGTTTACAGCAGACTGGATGCTGACGCACACTCCGTTATGTTCGTGACAACAGCGTGAGAATATAGGGTCGAGAAATGCTCTCTTCCAGGAAAACGCGCATATTCATTTTTTTCCAAACACATCAAACTTTGGCCTACAAGTCCAAGTCGATGACGAATATGACTGAAAATAATTACATGTACGCTTTTAAAATGTTGACACAACTGTGCTAATATATGCATTGCAACGTGGGTGATAAATAACAAATATAGCGAGAGTTTATATACTTCTTCATCAGATTCATTTTGATGAGATGTCTGATAATGTACATACAGTAAAACCTCTCTATAACGGACACTAAATTACATTAAGTATTTTGTATTAAAGACAGGTAGTTGCTTAAAGCAAGGTGAAAGTAAAACAGAACGCTCCTATAGGAGCGTTCTGTTTTACATTCACCTTGCTTTAAGCAGCCATCTGCCCTAATATACCAACTAATTAACACAATTGAGTGGTCGTTATAGAGAGGTTTTACTGTACAATAAACCCCAGAGCTACATATAAAGGTGCGTACTAAAATAATAAAATCGTCATTTCTCCACCAAACTTTATGTTGTGACCACTCTTTAGAATCGTCTCTTCGAGCCGATTCTAAAACGTGGTCACAGTATAGGGTTTGGTAGGAAAATAAAGAAGTTATTGTTCAAAAATGTTTTAATTTACGCACCTTTATAAGAACCTAAACCCTTTCTAATTTGACCACCTAAAACTGGTCTTATCCTGTGTCTGACAGGTAGACTGTAGCTTAATGCAGGACAAAAGTTATACTGAAAGCTTCCCAGGGAACTTTCTGCATTATACTTTAGTCATACATATATAGTCATACATGAAGCAATCACTTCTGTGCTTATTTATTAAGAGGTTTCTTCTGCATAATTATATCATATATATTTAATAAGTACAAACGAGTTCCACGGTTAAAACAGAAATTTCAACAAGATACATCTGCTAGACTGGCGACTATTTAACCCTTTCCCTGTTCTATGTTTATTCCAAATTTCAATACCTACTGAATTTTCATGGACAAAATAGTTATACTGAAATATGGAAGGTGAAAGTTTTAGCAATTTTAGAAAGTAAAGAAACATCTTTCAAATTCTACTAGCAAACAGAGCAGACCCTGATCAGATGGCTCATATAGAAGCCGTCTGATCTAGGTCTACTCTGTTTGCAAGTGTTAAAAAGGCGTTTATACGGCAAGGTTAAACCTTTAATGTGTAGGGACCTAGTGTACAATACATTTTCAAACATTGTAGACCTAGATCAAACGGGCTTCTAAGGGGGTCCTTTGACAAGGGTCTGCATTGTTTGCCACACAGCTCTCGTTTTCTTCTGTGATAAAATCTGATACAACTTGTTTGTTTAATAAGCATTCAGAAAAAGGAGGAGCCAGTTTTAACCCTTTACTCCAAGAATATTGATGTAAGAAAAATGACGTCATGAATATTAATTAAATAAATTTTCAAAATGGCGTATTAACACATGACATTTTTGCCAAAGCAGAAACTATACAATCGAATCTATATTATTCCATGAGCAGACAGCAGTCCTTGATCAGACGGCTCCTACAGGAGCCGTCTGGTAAGGGCCTACTCTGTTTGCAAAGGCGTATAAAGGCGCATTTATGGAGGAAATGGTTAATTATTCATCGGATTAACACCGTGAACACAGGTACCTGTATATTCACAATAGTAGGTACATACACAAAGTACAAAGCAGGTTGTCTTTCTGTGATTTGCCACACTAACAACACACCCAGTCTATGTAAATGAGCATACCTTGTCTTTATCAGATATGTAAATAGTTTTAACCCTTTACCCGGCGGTGAATATTCATGAAAGAAACAATTACATCATGCATATCGATTAGCTGAATTACCGGTATATGCCGTAGCAGAAGGTGTAGACCAGACAGCTCAGCCTGATGGGATGTCTGATCTGGGTCTACTATATGTATAATAGCGAAAAATATGCGTTCCTATCAAATTGACCCTTGCAGTGCGTGACACGATTCACTAATGTCCTTTACAAACAGTGTAGACCCAGATGAGAGGGCTCCTCGAGGAGCCCTCTCATCAGGGTCTGCACGGTTTGTCATGTTATACTTTTCTGTTGAAAATCCCTAAATATTCACCATAAGCTTGGTCTGATTGCGTTTTGGAATAGCCCACTAGAAAATTCAGCGGTCAAAGGTTAAAGGATAAACAACAATTCTAATAATCAAACTATGATAAGAAGTTTTTCCAAGAAGGTAATCCTTTGACAGAGACACCCTTTAACGCTTTTTCAAACACAGTTGGCCGAGATCGCGTGAAATCAGTGTCGCTCTATTGGCTTGTGGGATAATTCAGATCTCTGATTCTACAATTTCTGTCGTGGTCAAACACCATGCGTTCATATGCCATTTTAAAACTTCACAAATGAATATTTATGAATGCATGCCCAAAAAGGCGTGAGCTAAAGGGTTAAAGCTCAGTTCCAAAATGTTGGGTCTCAAGTGGTTTCAAAGCGTGAGTTCCTGAGATGTTCCTAAAAGACCATCGGGGAGAAAGGGGGTAAAATAAAATTTAATATGCAAAACAATCACTCCCTATTCCGGGTTCACTGGGTCTATATCGGGTGAGCCGAAGTGCAAAATAGTGCATAACAAACCGTAATTTGTGCACGTGATAAAACTGGTAATAGTTTTCAGATGAGTAATAGTACGCTTTAATACCATGAAACAGAAAACAGGATCGATGCACAGCTGCAGATAAAGGTGCGTACCCAAATATTTAAATATTAAAATCGCCATTTCTCCACCCTATACTGAGACAACTCTTTAGAATCGTCTCTTCGAGACGATTCTAAAGAGTAGTCACAATATGGTGGGGGAAATAAAGGAGATATTCTTGAAAAGGTGTAAATTTACGCATCTTATCTGGGCCTCTGTTTGAAATACAGTTGCTCTAATAACCATAATGCATCGGACAATTAAAGCTGAATAAATCGATCTGGCACCATGTTGGTGACTTTGAATTAGAAGAAAAAACATAGTAGCAAATAGTGTAGACCCTGACTACACTGCTTCTTTAGGAGCAGTTTGATCTGGATCTACACTGTTTGCATACGCTTGTCAGTCTAAATACTAAGGAAAATTAGGGTACATATTAAAAAGCTGCCAAAGACAATATCACACGCTTCTACATGCATAACCTGAACGTGACTTTGCAAACCGTGTAGACGCAGATAAGTGGCAGTAATGTCTGGGCCTTCATTGATTACACTGCCCACACATAATATAACCCTGATGAGACCACTTCTATATATAAGAGTCTCTCTAAAGCGACCACATAACTTATTTACATGGGTGTCTTTAAAAGCATGTGGCTGCTTAACGCAGGGCAGAAGTCATACCACCTTTAACACTTTGCTTTTCACGTATTTGCAAACAGAGAAGACTCAGATCAGACGGCTCCTATAGGAGCCGTCTGATCAGGGTCTGCTCTGTTTGTCCATGGAATTGAAATATGTTTCTTTACTTTCTAAAGTGGCTACAATGTTCCACCGTCTATATATTATTATATCTAGTTTGCCAATGAATATTCAGTAAGTCATGAAATAAATATAGAACAAGGATATGATTAACACCATGGACTATGGAAACCCTATAACGACCACTGAACCCTGTATCGGATTTATCTATGCATTAAAAAAGTATGACATCGTGAATATTGTTTAGATTGATTTTTTATAATGGCATATGAACACAGAAAGATTTGGTCATGCCAGAAACTATAAAATTGACTCATAAGAAAACAGGACAGGCACTGATCAGGGGGCTCCTAGAGCAGCCTTCAGGTTTGGGTCTACTCTGTTTGCAGATCCAATGTCTGCGTTGTTTATCTACAGTAAACCCCCTTTAATGCACCACTTAATGAATAAACATGGCTGTCTTTATAAGCCGCGGTGGTTGCTTCATGCATGACGAAAGTTATGCAGAAAGCTCCTATAGGAGTCTTCTGATCAGGGTCTGCTCTGTTTGTTCATGGAATTGAAAGATGTTTCTTTACTGTATCTTACTGATGAATAGTCAGATCAGTATAGCTCTAAAGGGGGTCAATGACCAGAGCTTGCGCTTCCTGTTAAATTCTTATAAATGATGTCATATAATAGCAGTAAAAACGTTAACTATGTAGTATTAGTATTGTTCTTTTGCTCAATTGTCTACAATTCGATATGTTAGACCCATGGTGATATTTCTGTTATGCTTTTGATAAGCTTGTGCAGTTTATGTATTTCGTAGCTGTTTCTCCTCTAAAACAATGTTCATTTTGCGTAATATAAACCATGTTACTGTTTCTCCTCTAAAACAATGTTCATTTTGCGTAATATAAACCAACATGTTAACTCCTTCAGTGTCAGGTTTGACAGCTTTAACATTTGTAAACAGATAAGATCCAGACTGTAAGCCACCTAACGTGAAGTCTGATCAGAATCCAAACTGTTTGTCAACATTCGTTAGACTGTTTTGACGTGACATTTGCTTTATCAAATTGAGTCTTACTGATAAAGAATTCTAATTTCATAACAACAGTGCAGAGCCTGATCAGTATAGTTCTAAAGGGATAACTGACCAGAACTTATGTTTCTATCTTATATTTTAACTCCCTCATACAAAATAAATACAATGTTTAATATCACGTTCTTTCGTATAGCTGTAAAACCTTCTCCGAGATGTTTTGTTGCATCGTTTTTGTGGCATTGTTTCTATCATACTGTCAGTCATATTTACATAATAGGCTGGGTCCTAGTAGTGGTTACCGTAGCATCCCCCCCCTAGACTTTTTTTCATGGGTACCAAATTGTTCGTTGGGGTCCTTAGAACACATTTTGAGCATGCCCCCAAATATAAATTTGTCCAAGCTATGTTTTATTTAACGGTTTCCATGGTAACCCGAGGTAATTTTCGAAACTACCTTGGTTCAGAAAATGCGCCATAACTTTGTTTTTAGAAGCAATAGAAGGACAAAACAAGTACCAAAGTAAAGCAGAGACATATAGCTTGAATATGATATATGATTTTATTAATATTCATAAATACATTCTTATGAATATTAATGAGGAAGTAAAAAATGTGATTTTTTTAGAAAAAAGGAGTTTGTTGTTTAGTCTGAGAGGCTTATTAATGCACAGAAATTATTGAATTTAGGTTTAAGTTATTCGTTGGGGTCCTCAGAACACATTATGAGTATTTCCCAAAATAATTTTGTCCCATCTATGTTTTATTAAACGGTTTCCATGGTAACCCGAGGTAAATTCCCAAACAGCTTTGGTTCAGAATATGCGTAATAACTTTGCTTTAAGAGGTAATAGAAGGACAAAACAAGTACCAAAGTAAAGCAGAGACATATAGCTTGAATATGGTATATGATTTTATTAATATTCATAAATGCATTCTTATGAATATTAATGAGAATGTAAAAAAATGCGTTTTTTTAGAAAAAGGAGCTTGTTGTTTAGTTTGATAGGCTTATTAATGCACAAAAATTATTGAATTCAGGTTTAAATTGTTTGTTTGGTTCATCAGAACACATTTTGAGCATTCCCCCAAAGTAATTTTGTCCCATCTATGTTTTATTGAACGGTTTCCATGGTAACGCAAGGAGGTAAATTTCGAAACATCATTGGTTCAGAAAATGCATAATAACTTTGCTTTTAGAGACAATAGAAGGACAAAACAAAAACCAAAGTAAAGCAGAGACATATATCTTGATTATGATATATGATTGTAATAATATTCATATATGATTGCTTATGAATATTAATGAGAAAGTATAAAAATCCGATTTTTTAGAAAAATGAGTTTTTTGTTTAATCTTAGAGGCCTATTAATGCACAAAAAATATTGAATTCAGGTTTAAATTGTTCGTTGGGGTCCGCAGAACACCACTTGAGCATTCCCCAATATAATTGTGTCCAAGCTATGTTTTTAACGGTTTCCATGGTAACCCGATGTAAATTTCGAAACAACCATGGTTAAACAAATGCGTCATAACTTTGCTTTTAGAGGCGAAAGAAAGACAAAACAAGAACCTGAATAAAGCAAAGACATATAACTTGAATATGATATGAAATTTAACTAATTTTCATAAATGTATTCTTATGAATATTAATGAGGAAGTAAAACAATCCGGTTTTTTTAGAAAAAAGGAGTTTACTGTTTAGTCTGAGATGCCTATTAATAAACAAGAGTTATTGAATTCATGTTTGAATGTTTTCATGTGAAGGAAAATAAACCATCTTTGTTTCAGGTAATATTTCTATAAAGCATGCGTATTTCAACTTGTTTGCATATATTGTACGTATATGAATAAGCAATTTTCTATGAGCATTGTATTTAGTATTATTTTGAGTATACGGTATCTCGATTATTTGAATTTTCTTTATAGAAGCATTAAGACGCTTTTAAGCAGGTGACTTCTTAATACATGGTGAAAGTCATGCAGAAAGCTGCACTAGGAGCTGGTGAAAGTCATGCAGAAAGCTGCACTAGGAGCTTTCTGCATGACATTCACCATGCATTAAGCTGTCACCTGTCTTAAATATCGATACTAATACGTATCTCAATGATAATACGTCAATGTTTGAAGCGAATCATATCTGTTGGATGCAACTGCCGGTGCTAAAGAAGTGAATGAGAGAGAGAGAGAGAGAGAGAGAGAGAGAGAGAGAGAGAGAGAGAGAGAGAGAGAGGAGAGAGAGAGAGAGAGGAGAGAGAGAGAGAAGAGAGAGAGAGAGGCCTAATGCCCGCCCCTGGGGCTGTCGGAATCAAGTGAGGGGATCTGATAAAAAAACCCAGGTCGATTTTCATTTGAAACCGGAGGCCTAAGAGATACCCAGGGAACCCTTGTCCGCAAGAGCTTAGCGGACATGATCCACCCAGTTACCGGGCTGGCACAAAAATCTTCGTCCAGGTCAGGCAAACGGGAAAGAATTCCAGTGGAAGGAGAAAGAGACTCTCTAGACTTAATTAGGTTAGGGAGGTCCACTTTTTCGACTGACACTAGCACGGAAGAGGATAGAGGACCCCTGTGAATAGGATTCGGGGGTCTAGGACAGACAGAGGGTGGGATGATTCTAAAACAATCTTCACACGCATTCTCAATAGAAAATATTGATGTTCAGAATCATCTAAAGAAAAAGAGGACTAAGTCCCGTCTAAATCTGAGTGAGAGGCTTCCACAAAGTCTGATTCCCTTAAAAAATAGGACCATCCCTAGGAGCCATAATGGACAAAGTGTCTTCCTGCTCTCCCTCAGAATCCGCCCTGGTGAACGCCATGGATGGCAGGCTAGCACCCGGGAAGAGTGGGGCCCGCCACAGACATAGAAGTATGGACTCTGGGTTCACGTGAGAGCTATTCTCCCTCTAGGTGAAGCTTGCTGGTTCCCAGAATGAGTGTCGGCTATCGAGAGCGACCAGCCGGCGAATCTGGGGAGGCAGAGCGATGTCTTCGCATAGAAGAGTAATGGCAAGACCTCGATCTGCGTTGAGAGCGGTGCGAGTGCCGGTTCCCATTAGAAGAATAAGAAGGTTTTAACGCCTCCTACGGGGTGGGTGGGTGGGATGGGGCTGGGGAGTCCGAGGTGTACTCAGAAGATGAAGAGTAATTGCAGGGTCTAGACGACCAAGGACGTCTAGACTTAGCAAGAGCAGCTTCCTGTTGACTTTCACCAATGTTATGCGTTGTAGAGACAGAATGCCCTGTAGAAAAGATTGGACTGGTAGATTAACCGGTCCACTGCGGTATCCTGGTCCAAAGACCCAGACCGGGCCACCGGAGGACCATTGGAGAGCAAACTTAGGACACCGGGCCAAAGAATACACAGTGACATCTTTGGGCGGGGTTCGGTAGACCGGTCTGCTGGTGATGTCATGAAACGGAAGCACTAACGCCAGGACACCGGGGAGCGGTAACGGATAACTGGGCCTAGATTCAGCGGGACCAGGTAAAACTCTTCACACAACAAGCGGACCGGGAGACCTGGCAACAATAGTACCTGGGACCAGAACAAATGGTACCATTCAAGTGGTAAACGGGGAACCCGCGCCCGGGCCAGCAGTTGGGTGCCGATCTGCAACTAACAACTGGGGGTCGACTGCACCACAGGGGCTGTTGACGAAAGAGATTTTAAAGAAGAAGCAGGCTTCTTCTGAGCTTTAGAGGACAGTGATTTGTCTGTTGCAAGGGAGTCGCTGATTAAAGAGAAGAATACTTCTTCCGTCGGGCAGCAAGATCCCACGTCTCCCCTGTCTAGAGGGATGAAACTGGACAGGGAGCTGACGCGGAGCATCCGCAACAGGCCAGACACACTTAATGAGTTGTCCAGCCTGTCGCGAAATGCTCGCAAGAAGCATTGCGTTGCTCTGGCATGCTGTGGTAAATAATCAAGCAAATGCATAAGACATCGCGAGTAAGTTAGAAGTCACGCGAGGCTAATATGGGTAAACATAAGCTGATGATTATTGTCGAGATGCTATATATTTTCTATTGCATTGCAAAACACCCATAATAGTAATATTCTTCATAAAACATGCATGAGGCTCAATTCCTCTGCTGTAATTTCTTACAAGAAATGTGTTGTTCACATACATGTATATTGCATTATAATAGAAAAACTTACTTTCCTACAACAGTTTACATTCTCATTAATATTCATGATTTTGAAATAATATTCATTATCTACATATTTATATACATGAACATCAATATCGCTGTTTCAGTCAGTATCAAGCTCTATCCTGGTTAACTAAAATAATCTCAGATAAAAAGAACAGCTCATTCAAGTGTGTTTATTTTAAATCTCATTAATATTCATAAATATGCATTAATATTCAAGAACCCAAAGTAATGACCCTCTGCTCTTGTCAATGTTTGTTGTTCTGGTGTTTTACGTAAAAAATAAATAATAGAAAAGATAGTACACTCGAAACAATAGTAAATATAGGGTTTATGTTAAATTGCTTATTCATTTCGCACGTTATATGCAAATTAGCTTAGATATACATGTTTTAGAAATATTACATAAACCAAAGATGTTTTCCTTTACTTTATTTGTATGTTGATATTAAAACATTTAAATCTGAATTCAGTAACTATTTGTATATTATTAGGCCCCTCAGACTAAAAACAAACTCGTCAAACTAAAAACGCATTTTTTATTACTTCCCCATAAATATTCATAAGAATGCATTATATGTATTAATAGAATTACATATCGCGTTCAAGCTATATGTCTCTACTTTACGTTGGTTCTTGTTTTGTCCTTCTATTGTCTCTAAAAGCAAAGTTATGAAACATTTTCTTAATCAAGATAGTTTCGAAATTGACCTCGGGTTACCACGGAAACCGTTTAATAAAACATAGCTGGGGCACAATTATTTCGGGAGAATGCTCAAAAAGTGTTCTGATGACCCCAACGAACAATTTAAACCTGAATTCAATATTTTTTAATTTTTTGTGCATTAATATGCCTCTAAGACTAAACAAAAAACTCATTTTTCTTAAAAGCGGATTTTTATACTTCCTCATTGATATTCATAAGCAATCATATATGAATATTATTACAATCATATATCATAATCAAGATATATGTCTCTGCTTTACTTTGGTTTTTGTTTTGTCCTTCTATTGTCTCTAAAAGCAAAGTTATTATGCATTTTCTGAACCAATGATGTTTCGAAAATTACCTCCTCGCGTTACCATGGAAACCGTTCAATAAAACATAGATGGGACAAAATTACTTTGGGGGAATGCTCAAAATGTGTTCTGATGAACAAAACAAACAATTTAAATCTGAATTCAATAATTTGTGAGCATTAATAAGCCTAACAGACTAAACAACAAGCTCCATTTTCTAAAAAAGGCTTTTTGTTCTACATTTTCATGAATATTCATAAGAATGCATTTATGAATATTAATAAAATCATATACTATATTCAAGCTATATGTCTCTGCTTTACTTTGGTACTTGTTTTGTCCTTCTATTACCTCTAAAAGCAAAGTTATTACGCATTTTCTGAACCAAAGATGTTTGGGAATTTACCTCGGGTTACCATGGAAACCGTTTAATAAAACATAGATGGGACAACATTATTTGGGGAAATACTCATAATGTATTCTGAGGACTCCAACGAACAACTTGAACCTAAATTCAATAATTTCTGTGCATTAATAAGCCTCTCAGACTAAACAACAAACTCCTTTTTTCTAAAAAAAATCACATTTTTTACTTCCTCATTAATATTCATAAGAATGCAATTATGAATATTAATAAAACTATATATCATATTCAAGCTATATGTCTCTGCAATTCTTTGGTACTTGTTTTGTCCTTCTATTGCTTCTAAAAACAAAGTTATGGCGCATTTTCTGAACCGAGGTAGTTTTGAAAATTACCTCGGGTTACCATGGAAACCGTTTAATAAAACATAGCTGGGACAAACTTATTTTTGGGGGCATGCTCAAAATGTGTTCTGAGGACCCCAACGAACAATTTGGTACCCATGAAAAAAAGTCTAGGGGGGGATGCTACGGTAACCACTACTAGGACCCAGCCTATAATTTATATGTTTTGTCCTCGTGGGCTTTAAAGCAGCTCAGTGGAATTATTTGAATAAAACTTCAAACTTCTGAAAAACAGGCAAACGCCACAGAACGGTCAGAACCTAAACAGACAACTGCTACAGGATGACCCCTGTACTAGAATAATGACTGAACTTAGACAACTGCTACAGGATGACCCCTGTACTAGAATAATGACTGAACTTTACTAAGATAAATTCACTAGTTACCCCTAATAGAGACGTCTTTGCAAAACAGGGCAGACCCGTAATGAATATTCATGGAGTCACGGTTTCTTGTATAAATATTCACGAGACACAGGGTTAACCCTTTCCATATTCTATGTTTTATTTCAAATTTCAATCCCTACTGAATATTCAAGGACAAAATAGTTATAATGAAATATAAAAGGTGGAACATTTGTGGCCATTTTAGAAGGTAAAGAAACAAATCAATAAAATAATAGAAAACGTGTCCATGGGACACGGATGCCCCCATGGCAAACAGGAAGTAGGTGAATGACAGACCTGAAAAGGGGAGACACGGTACAACTCACTATGACTATGCTTCAGACCAAATATCAAATATTTGCAGCTTACACAAGTGAATAAATCTTTTACGAAATTTTTTGTCATTAAACAATCACCAAAATAGCTACATTTTCAAGAGTTATAATACTTTGAACAAATTTGTCACATGTAGTACAATTATTTTAAAGCTTTGGAAACGATCACCCATCTTATCAACTTTTGTCCGGTAGTTTTAGAGGAAATTTCGTCCGAAGGAAATTTGGCAGACGGACGGACGGAAGGAAGTCAGAAAATAAGTGGTAACACCACATCGCCGTGAGAAATAGGTCAGGTGAGCTAAATCGATAGGTTCGAAACAGTGTTAGTCTTGGTCGTTAAAGTAACACTTATTCATGAGCAAGTAATCCATCAAATTAACCCTTTGGATGCTAAATATTCAAAATGGAATGACCCACCAGTGTTTAACTATAGTGTCCATTCAGTATGAAAGGATATATAATTTGCTAGAGAATTTTGAATGACAAACAGTGCAGACCCTGATCAGGGGGTCGCTCCATAAATGCTATATTATGGTACTGTTATGTTTGCAGATGCCACTGCACTCGTTTCTCATATTCAAAGGTTAACCCTTCCCTTGCTGAATTTTAAAATACATTTCTCATTCTTTACCAATGCCCTGTTGAATAATTACATATATCTTCACTGTGTACAAGTATTTCGCTGTGCAATCACTGCTGTGGAGTGCACTGGTTGCACAATCAACTTGTAAATAGTGCAGACCCTGATGAGACAGCTCCTGTAGGAGCTGTCTCATCTGGGTCTTCACTATTTACAGGTAGGTATATTGATGTGAATAGCAAGCGAAGGGTTAACAATGCATCGTTAAAAGTTTCAACACTAAGTAACTGTCATCTGAAGAGACAGCAGTTTAGTACAACAGTAATCCCCACTAAACCAGAATTTTAGTAAAAAATAATTCAAATCTATTTAGGCAGGTGACTGCTTAATGCAGTATGAAAGCTGACCCCCCTCCCCCCCCTGCATTAAGCTGCCACCTATCTTACAGATAGGTATTGATAGCAATTTGAACATCCGGTTTAGAGGGATTTTACTGTATTCTCTACAATAAACAAGTACAACTAGTGTCAAGCTGAGATCTTGCCCATGGTGGCGAAAGAGTTCAACCTATGCTAGCAAACGGTTTACCACTCGATGTCTATGCATGTCCATTCCCTGTTCTATTCATGGACAAAATAGCTATAGTGAAACATGGAAGGTGGAACAGTGCAGCCATTTAAGTAGGTAAAAAAAACTAGATCTATCAAATTATATTAGCAAACAGAGCAGACCCTGATCAGACGGCTCCTATGGGAGCCGTCTGATCTGGGTCTACTCTGTTTGCAAATACGTGGCAATGTGTTTATATGAAGGAAAGGGTTAACCTTCACCTCCATGAATATATTACCTCATGGATATTCATTGATTGAATTATATAATGGCGCATTATTTGGATTGACAGAAACTTAAGAATCGGAACTATATCATTTCATAAGCAAAGAGAGTAGACCCTGATTAGACGGCATATACAAGAGTCACCTGGTCTGCGTCTACTCTGTTTACAACGGCGCCAAAAGGCAGCTTTCACTGCTAAAGCATTGAAATAACATCACATTTTGGCTGAAGTAAAACTTTTATTCAGATATATCACATTCACTTGAAGCACTGGAAAATGAATGATAATGAACAGCGAACTCGTGGGAATATGTGCAGATAGGCGACCATCATTACATAAATATATCAAGCTTCGTTTTATAAAACAAATCAAGAAATCTTCTTGTCAATCTAGGCAAATTGCCACGTTGGGCAATTGACAGCTAAACTTGAAACGGTTTAAGCGAAACCGATCTTATATAATTATTCCAGTTATGCAGACCGCCGCAATGAAGTATGCAATTAATCCTTTCAATGCGCGACACACGTGCAGTATCATTTGCAAAACGTGTATACTCAGATCAGAGTGCTCATACAGATGCTCTCTGATCAGGGTCTGCCCTTTTTGTCATTCAAAATCCTCTAGCAAGTTTAAACATTTCATACTGAGTGGACCGTTAAACCCAACTCGCCCAGTCACTGATTGGACTCTATATAGTTAAATACTGAACGTCTATACGACTCTTAAAGGGAGATATCCTCACTTATGCTTGATACTTCGCCGTCCTCCCAAATTATCAGTCTCAATGTTATCCTTCACCTGCTGTGCAAAAATAATGTCTGCCCAATGATGAAATTTGGACTACTTCCGACTCGATCAAGAAACAGCATGGATCCTGATGAGACGCCGAGTTACTCGGCGAGTTACTCGGCGTCTCATCAGGATCCATGCTGTTTGCAAACGGGTGAGGTCGCAGATAGAAGGACACTTGGTAACAAACATCGTCTATCCTGAGCACCAGACCTATTTTTAACCCATTACCTCATATGCTATTTTTAGATACAACCTCTTTGAATAAACCTACCGAAAAGGAGCATTAACTAGAGAAAAGGAACATTTAAGAATTTTGTAGTTTGAAACTATTGTGATAAATACAGAATTTGCTCCTATAGGAGCAAATGCTGTATTTATCACAATGGTTTCACAAAGTGACTTTTACAGAGTCGTCAAAAGTCGTCAATGTGAGGGAATGGGTTAAAGGTCACCACGACGGCATACCAAATGTAAGGGGTACGTCTGTGTTAGCTTACTTCGAACCAGTCAGCTAGTGCTGTGTTTACTCTTTTTACTCCTATATAATTCCATAAGCAAACAGCTCAGATCCTGAGCAGATGGCTCCTATAGGAGTTATCTGATCTGGGTAAACTCTGTTAGCATGTGCAAAGGCGTTAATATGCATATGTTTGGAGAGAAGGGTTAACTCTTTCGCTACCAATGACGGATCTGTGATCACTGTTGCAAATAATGTTTCATCTAGATGCGGTGATTATGTTTATTGGACCCTTTTATTGTTCTATGTGTATTCCAAATTTCAATACCCAATAATAAAGCAACCGTACATAAACTGGTGAATAATAAAACAACGGTGTAAACACTGGTCAATAATAAAGCAACCGTGCACAAAATGGTCAATAATACAGCAGCAGTACAACCATTGGTCATTAATAAATGGTCAATTCAGACACTGGTCAATAATACAGCAACAGTACAACCACTGGTCAATAATACAGCAGCAGTACAACCATTGGTCATTAATAAAGCAACCAAACAGACACTGATCAATAATAAAGAACAGTGCAAACATTAGTCAATAATAAACAACCATGCAAGCAATAGTCAACAAGAGCACCAGAGGACACAATATACGCCTGTCGAGGCATTGTACAACATAAACTGAGGTTAACATATTTGCTAAACGCAAATACTAAACGCAAATTCTAAGTCTTACTGTGCGACCTTGACATTGGATATACGTATCGAGACACACACATGCTACTGTAACATGTCCAAATAAACATTGTGGTGAAATTTGAGTAGAGTCCAGCACGCAGAACTTGAGGTAGTGATGTTACAGACAGACAGACAGAGGTTACCATATTTGCTAAACGCAAATTGTAAGTCCAATTGTGCGACCTTAATCTTGGATATACGTACCGGGACACACCCACACTACTGTTTCATGTTCAGATAAACATTGTGGTGAAATTTGAGAAGGATCCATCGAGTAGACTTTGAGTTAGAGATGTTACAGAGAGACAGACAGGCGGACAGACAGCGCCATTCCATAATACGTCCCGTTTTTCAAACGGGCGTATGATAAAAATACAATTGTACAGGCACTATTCACCGATAAAGCATTCAGTACATTGTATATAATACTGGCCATTGCTAAAATGAAGTGTACGCGAAGAGAATAATAATAATGCTAGTCACTGAAATGAACCTTTAACCTTTTACTGGCTACTACGCCAGAGACTAGTCTGGATTTACTTGATCTGAATCTGCATTTTAATTACAACAAGTCTCTTTCAAACAAATACCATCTCAAATGTAGTAAAGGCAATGGTTGTGTCTGTTCCGGCATACACCGTCTTCCTAGATTTTCGGGGGATGGAAGGGGGGAGGGGGGGGGGGGGGGGGGCACTTCATCTGCCCTTTTCTCTAAATTGCTGTCTCAAAGTAAATCCATCTTAACCCATTACCTAATAAATATACATGTCAGGCATAATTACTGTATAAATACTGAAAATGGGAAATCCTTTGAAAGCAAAAGTATCAATGTGAAAAGAGAAAATTGCAGACTCGGATTTATTGAGTCTGTTCATGAGAAGTAATTAAAAGTGCAACACTAATCACGCCCACTAGCACTGGTTTTAGCGGTATTCATTTTTCATACTTAAAACACTGAAAATGGTGATCCTGGAGGACCAGAAACGATAATAACAATGAGATGAAGTACGGGGAGATTTTTACGGCCGCCAAACGAGCACTTAACACCTACTGTTGTGAAGTATATAAATTCTGAAAGTGGGTGATCTTTCAAAAGCAAAAGTAGCAATACGAAAAGAGAAAATAGGTTTTATTGAGTCTGTTCATGAGTAGTAATTAAAAGTATGCATGCGCCTTAATTGCCTGGATTTTTATAATGGCATTATGTACATAGGAGTCTGTATCACTCCCTGTAATTCTATATACAATATGATATAAATATAATGTAGTATATAAAATCACAAGGAGTGGTACATACCCCTATGATTATATACTGGGGAAGTGATGGCCATGTTAGAAACTGTAGAATCAGGGTCCATGCTTATAAAGCTTTTTAGTTGAGTCTTTTGATTGGTCAGATTTGAGTTCTCAAGCTTTTGATTGGTCAGATTTGAGCCAAAGGCTCAAATCTGACCAATCAAAAACTTGAGAACGAACTCAGACTCAACTAAAAGTTTTATATATATATGAACTTTTATTTCAGAGGCAAACAGGACAGACCCTGATCAAACGGCTCCTGAGCAGAATCTACTCTGTTCACACAGGCGTTTAAATGCGCCTGCATGAGGTAAATTAGCAGGTGTATACTGTACATACAAACACATATAATATTTTTTCATGCCACACATGTACGATGTAGGCTACTAATAAACAAGTAACAATGAAATACCTTTTAGTACCAGTAATATCCTTGAAACGTTACTCCGTAATTAACCCAAACTAACGTCACTTCGTATGTTCACTTCCTGGTCTAGTCGGTACAGAACGTGTGGGTGAACACGTTATAAATGGCTATTCACGTCCGTCATCCATTCCCCAACGCATGAACACGATTCGAAATCCGGGCACTTGACGAACGTCACATAGGCGTCTGCACAAGTTGTCGTCTGCTGGAAGTATCGTATGTTTCAATTTACTATCATTGTCATTTAAGAGTGTAACAATTGGTATCCTGCTAAGACGCCGAGTCTTTACTGGATCCAAACAGTTTGCATGTAAGTATGGTTCCCCTTTCAGTGTAGCATATTAACCCTTATCCCGCTATCAGCGACCTGTCCCCCAATTTGCAAACAGATTGGATCTAGATGAGACGCCGAGTAACTCGGCGTCTCATCAGGACCCAAGCTGTTTGACACTTAGGCACTAATTTCTCAAAAACTTGATCGAATCGGAAGTACTTAAAATTGCACCAGCTCTAAATTTAAGCATACATTATTTTTCCACAGCGGGGTAAGGGTTAAGCATTAAGCACCCTCACGGCTACTATAAGTAGTGGATACGGAATAGCCGCCATCTAATGAGGCGACACTTATCAAACCCTTCTACTGATGATTTGTTTTAAAGTGGAATAGTCCAATAATGTTTAAAACGAAAAGGTCCATTCAGTATGAAAGGGTTTACAATGCGTGAGGAGTCAAGACAAACAGTGCAGACCCTGATGAGAGGGCTCCTCTAGGAGCCCTCTGATCAGGGTCCACATTGTTTGCAAATGACAGTTCCCATGTGTACCGCATTCAAAGGTGGACTGCTTACAGTCAAACGTTCATATCCACTTATCGAAAAGGATCGATGAAAAACAATTAACGTCGTTGTACGTAAACAGATTTATAAATACTATTCGCAAACTGTGCATATATAACACTTAATATTAAAATGAAAATATATGGTCGCAATGATAATTCTTATGCCTTGAAATAAACTCCCATCCCTTCATGAATTTTTAAATTTCCATGTTAGTAGAACGGAACAGAATACTCCACATACACTACGGTAACTAAACATCTGTTTGAGTCCATAGAATTGTAAAGTTTTGAATTCAATAATGACAGGCTGGACGATAAAACACGAGCTATCTGACAGGCAATGGTATTAGCATGTTTGCCACAGGCCTCTGATGATATATTCGACTGTCATGTCACACAGAGTCCTTTCACTTTCCATCTATTTCATAATGGACCTCTGTTGTTTCCGGTTTATACATCCAATATCCCCCTCTCTCTTCCTCAACCCCTCTCTCTATGCCTTTCTCTCTCTCTCTCTCTGTATCCCTCTCTCTCTTTCTCTCTCTCCCCCCTCCCCCCTCTCTGTCTCCCTCTCTCTCCCTGTCCGTACCGTCCTCTATCTCTGTGTGTATATCTCTCGCTGTCCTACCTTTCTCTGTCCATTTCTCTCTATCTAAAGCTTCTCTACTAATCCATCTGTACTTTCTCTCTACCTCTTTATCTCTTTCTCTATCATTCCTATGTCTCTCTACACTCTCTCTGTCTCTCTGCATCTTGGTCTCTCTACGTGTTTCTCTGCCTGTCTGTCTGTCTCTTCATCTCAAACAAAATCACTCTACAAAATCTACCTCTATTTTACCTCTGCGACTCTTGGTCGCTTTCTTTATTCTTTCCTCTGTCTCTCTGCGCCTTTCTCTGTCTGCCTCTGTCACTCGACCAGTCTGTCTGTCTCAGGTCCTTCTCACCACTCCTTCAAATTTTTACATATATCTTCAATTTGCTTCCTCGCTTTCACAATCTTAAGACCGTTTCCTCTCGTGGCCGTTCGCAATTTCCATCAGAATGTTTCGGTAAAATTTAGGAGTATCATCTACATATTCCAATCCCCATATCGATCGGCAATGAGTTCTACTTCCTAGCGCAGACGCTAGAGCCAATAGTCACATACCTATGTGCAGTCACATACCTGATCTACAAGAGGTTATATGAGGGTCTCAAACCTCCCATGAGTGACATGACTCTCTGTAGCACACAGAGTGCACTCTTGGACACGGTCGAAAATATACAACAGTAGCTGGCACGAATTCTTACATGAATAGTCATAGAGTAAATAACTAACCCTTTACTCCGTGAATATTCATGAAAGAAATAATGGCATCATGAATATTAATAAGATTATTTTTTACAATGGCACATGCATATTTGGCCATGGCAGACACTGTAGAATCATATAATTTCATAATTAAAAAGAGCAGATCCTGATCAGACGGCTCCTACTCTGTTGACTAAAGAAATGCGTATTTATGGAGTACAGTAAAACCTCTCTGTAACGGCAACTAAATTGTGTTAATTAGTTGACATTTAGGGCAGGTGGCTGCTTTAAGCAAGGTGAAAGTAAATCAGAACGCTCCTATAGGAGCGTTCTGTTTTACTTTCACCTTGCTTTAAGCAGCCGCCTGCCTTTGACACAAAATACTTGATGTAATTTAGTGGCCGTTATAGAGAGGTTTTACTGTAAAGGATTAAACTACCCCAATGTGTTAAGTGCGCGCTCAGGAGACCACTAATGGACAAAATGTCAGTATAATTGACAGGTGTAACTTATTCCTTACCCTGTTCTAAAAATGGTTTTGTTTTGTTTTTATCGGGTTTTACGTCGTTTTAACAGTATTTCAGTCATATCACGACGTCTAGCTAATTACATGTGGAGGAATACCCCAAATAGAGCAATTTGACTACAGCAAAACTCCTCTTAAGCGACCACCAAAAGGAGATCTAAAACTGTGTCTTAAAAGCAGATGGAAGCTTAATGCAGGACGACAGTTATGCAGGTTTCTGTAGGAGCTTTCTGCATTACTTTCATCCTGCATTTAAGTGACCACCTGCCTTTAAATACAGCCATGCTTATTGGGAAAGCGGTCGCTTTAGAATTAAGATGTTTAGTTTTGTTCTGTTCTAACAAGCTATTGATAGTGTATCAAAAAGCTTATATATGCTGTTGAGACGCTTCGGATTCAACCTGTACGCGAATGCTAGCAAGATCGGGTTAGTGAGGGGAGGGTTAAAGTCCTACTTCGCATGGGAGTTTTTAAAGGCACATTTACGAACCTGGGGACTCTACTGTGGTATACAGTAAAACCTCTCTAAACCGGGCGTTCAATTTAGTATAAATATCGGTCTTGGAGACAGGTTGCAGTATAATGCAGGGTGAAAGTCACGCAGAAAGCTCCTCTAGGAGCTTTCTGTATGACTTTCACCCTGCATTAAGCCGCCGCCTGCTTAAAGGATCTAAATTCTTTTCTACTAGAATTCCGGTTTGAGGGGTTTAACTGTACATGTATACGATGTTCTGTTTATGATAAGATGATAAACAAAAATATGCAATCAAACCGACCTTCTGAAGTACCCACTGAGATTTGAATGTAATTGCCTTAACCGATTTAACTTCATTAATCTATTTTAACTCGATCCATGAATATTCATGGAAGAAATAATGAATATTAATTCCATTAACTGTTATAATAGCAAATGGGCACAGGATTTTTTGCCATGGCAGAAACAGTAGAATCATATCTATATTATATCACAAAGCAAACAGAGCAGACCCTGATCAGACGGCTCCTACAGGAGCCGTCTGATCTGGGTCTACTCTGTTTGCAAAGGCGTAGAAAGGCGTATTTATTGAGAAAAGGATTAACAGCACCCTATAATATTGCCGATGTGACCTTTGAACTATAATTGGTGAAGTAAACAGCACAGACCCATCTGACTCTGACATAGGTCTACACAGTTTGGTTATACATCCATCAGAACATGTCCTAAGTAGTCATTCATTTATTGAACATAGGAACATTAACTCTTTCGGCGCCAAATTTCTAATTGTCGTCTGTCATCCATTTTTTGTTAAATCATTCGGTACAATAAGGAAATGAGATAAATAAATGCAAATTTCAAAGGAATAAAGCACATATATAGAAATAGAGATTGAAGCAAAAAGTGAAGTCCCTGCACTATTTGTCGTGGTGCATTTATGCGACATTGGCGGTGAAAGGGTTAAAAAGCATGTAGTTGCTTTAATGCAAGGCAAGAGTAATACAGACAGCTCCTATAGGTTGACCTGCATTTAACTACCACCTACCTTACAGACCCATAATTAGACTTCTTTTTGATGGTCGCTTGAGGCAGGTTCGACTGTATTTATAAGGGACCCTAGAAATACACAAAGTTAAACAAAGACTTTGGTGTCCTCACATCAGTACTGAAAGTTGACCAGATCAACTTATCTTATTTATACAAGTACAATTCATATTTTGTTCAGATACGTCAACTTGACCTAAATGTTGAATCCCGGGATTCAAACGGGATGAATGCTATCTATCTATTGATTCGCAAGATTGAAATTGTCGTAAGTTTTAACATACCACGATCGCAAATGCTAGTTGCGATAATTTCAGTCTAATGAAGCTATAATTGATTAACCCTTCTCTTGCTGAATTTTAAAATACATTTCTCCTTCTTTACCCATGCCCTGTTGTATAAATAGAGGATCTTACATGAGTGTTCTTGATTATTGGATTTAATAAATCCAATAATCATGAACACGAATACAAGATCCTATTTATAACATAACACACACAAATGTTATTTGCAGCCAATATTTCAGCAGTAAGGTGGATTGTTATAAATTCTCCTTACATATAGAAATGATGAATGAAAGGTGTTATTAGGTTCGCTAGGTAACTGGGACAAAGTAGGTCCAAATTTACAACATTTTTTTACTTACTGTCATATCAACCAGGATCTAATTCAGACCTCTCTGGTATTCAATTTAACTATGATAGTTTATGATACAAAAACATACAGAAACACGTCAAAATAAATTTTGAGTTACAGTTTTGACATACATAGTTACAAACACGTCACATTATGACGTCATTGTACACAACATGTGTCTATGTAAAGCGCGCCATTTACACGAAGACCCACATACAGTCGCCAACACGTCCGACACTCACTGTCAATGGGATTCGAAATGCGCCTTCGTTTTGGTATATTAAGCCCTTCATTAGTGTTGTATGTATACACATGGACATGGACATTTCCACCGAGAAAAAAATCTCGATTCAAGTTCAGTGAAAAGGTTTGAAATGGACAAAAGATTCAGTACGAACTGCTGCATAAAATGTGTTGGAACAGGAGGAAGATTTTCGCGATCAGCTAAGTATAGCATATTTGAAATATGTTTGTGCTGTGCTGGATTCATATGACTATAGTTGTTGATTGACGAGATATTTTTATGAGTAGAAATCTGCATAAACAAAAGGACATGCGGTGAAGAAAATGCAAAGTTGTGGAGGCATTTTCTATGTAGAATGGATTGTATGGGTCAGAATAGCTGGTAGGTCTTTTTTGGCATACATTTTGTATATAATTACTGACAGCGATTACAATTTGTATTATTTTATCGAAATTAAGGCGCAAGTGCCAACAGTCCTTTGCCATCTATCGTGACTCAATCGTTGACAGGTAGGTCACCGTATGTCAGTTTGATTGTTTTGACAGCGCGTATGAATACAGTTCGGTCGTTCGAATGTTATTCACTAGTGAATATATGCCCGTGAATATCAAAAAATAAATGATAGTGTTACGTCACGCTGAAGCCACGAGTTATGTTATAATTACAAATATATTCACTGTGTACAAATATATCGCTGTGAAATCACTGCTGTGGAGTGCACTGGTTGCACAATCCACTTGTAAATAGTGCAGACCCTGATGAGACAGCTCCTGCAAGAGCTGTCTCATCTGGGTCTTCATTTTTAACAGGTATGATAATTTTTAGCTATCCAAGTAGTAGCGAATATTTGCGAGTGTCGTAAACTACGAGAAGCCGTCTGATCATGCAGGGACTGCTCTGTTTACTTATAGTATAATATAATCATGCAGAGCTCAGGATAAGATGCGTCAATTAAAATATTTTGAAGTAGAACTTCTTTATTTCTCCACCAAACCCAATGCTGTGACCACAACAATGACAACATAGGGTTTGGTGGAGAAATGAGGGTTTTAGTATTTTAGTACGCACCGTTATCTATAGCTCTGATAATATGATTCTTCATTTTCGTACTGAGCCAAAATTATCAATGTTCATAATATCATTATCAAAATTAATTTAATTAAATTCATGATATCATTATTTCCCCCACATGATTATTCAAGGAGTAAAGGATTAATACACATATGTTATGTTACTTTCGCTAAAAGCTTTTTAACTAATTCAGAAAGTCATGTTACTTTCGACAGAAGCTGTCTAATCTGGGTCTGCTCTGTTAGCAAATGCACAAAAACGCATTGTTAAAGGGTAAAAGCTTCAGAGATTAATCAGATTATCATGTTCCATTGCCAGAACCTATCTGATTTGGCGGTCATTACAAGGCCATCTTGTTCCAAGTATACATGTATATAGTAAAAACCAATCTGATTTATGTCCAAATTTCTTAAAACTT
The DNA here is from genome assembly GCA_963576725.1 of Azorinus chamasolen. Classification (NCBI taxonomy): domain Eukaryota; kingdom Metazoa; phylum Mollusca; class Bivalvia; order Cardiida; family Solecurtidae; genus Azorinus; species Azorinus chamasolen. The sequence continues at coordinate 62,341,536 of OY755243.1, read as the reverse complement.
AATCTATTTGATCGTTATATAGATTTCCCGCTTCATTCATAGTTAACTCTTTGCCATCTGAATATTCATGTAAGAAAATAATGACTTTATGAATATCAATGGGATGATTATACAATGAAAATGCACGTTAAGTTTGGTCAGAAATTGTAAAATCAGATCTCTATGATTCAACAAGCAAACAGAGCGTACCCTAATATAACAGTTCTGATAGGATGTGTCTGGTCTGGGTCTTCTCTGTTTGCAAATGCGTAATTATGTGTCTCCAACTAATGGTTTAAGCATAGCATGTTATAACAGTAATTTGTTTTTTTTACAAAGAATTCAAATGAAAAAAATCTTTCATCAATACACTTAACCCTGTAAGAAATCATGAATATTAATCAGATTACTTTTTATAATGGTACAATGGCGCGGGGTGTGTTTGCCCATAGTGGAAACTGTTGCATCACATCTACAGTATTTCTTTAGCAAACAGAGCAGACCCTGATCTGGGTTAACTCTGTTTGCAAATGCGTAGAAAGATGTATTTATTGAGTAAAGGGTTAGTTCAGCAAATATCATTAATAAAATTTTACTCCGGTGAATATACTAATCATAAAGCGTTGACTATCGGGGCCGGACGGTCATGAATTCGATCCCTGGGTCATACAAAATGGTATGAGTGGCCCCATCGCTTAGCGCTCAGCACACGGGGTGGGGCTAGGAATGACTGGCCCAGTAATATGAGTGGGTTTCTCAGTTGAAATCAGCAAATTAGTCAGAATTACGTAAGTTCTCGGTTTAAACCCATTCAGATAAATGTGCGTACACAGATATTATTTAAATCGTCATTTCTCCAAACTCTATGTTGCGACCACTCTTTAATTTACGCATCTTATCTGGTCCTCTGTAGGTAATTACTTGTCTAGATATTTAGAATAGCACTAGATCAGTATAGGCCTATAGGCCTACTGTTAAGACCTCTCTAGATAAACCGACCATTCAAAGATTTCAAAGGGTGGGTCTTAACGTAGATGGTATCTTAATGCAGGACGACAGTTTATATACAGAAAGGTCGTACAGGAGCTGCCTGCATTAAGTTCGTCCTGCATTAGGACATCTATGCATACAACTGTTTTCAGAGACACTTACGTGGTCGCTTTGTATCCATCAAAGGCGTTCGGCTCATGAAATATGTCTAAAATAAGTTAAAATGTCCCTAAATTGACGTTTTGTAACACTTGGGGCCGAAAAAAAAAAAGCTTGGGGCGTTTTAAGACAAAGCTGAAATTTCGCATATTCTATATAAGAGAAAGGCAAATAACTCTCGGGCCATCCGATCCACGGGTGCTCCGCTTCAACTGCAATTATTTTCGACCGGAGGGGAATTTTCCCACAAAACAAAGATTATGTAGAAAGAAAAATGTTTTATCTACACGCTGGTACCAAATATCCCATACTTTGTCTCCGTTTTAGCGAGTACGAGGGGCAAATACCTTCAGAAAACCGTGTTTTTTATTTACTCGGAAACGATATAGTTGGCGAACAAGTGCTCGATTTCACTAAAATCCCTATTCGGGAGCGAACCTGACGCTCTTTTTTGGTAGATCCTGGTGAGAAATGATGAAACATGTTCAAAAAGAATTTCACATACCGGTGACAATGCATTCTACTGCCACAGATCCGATTATATCTTTTCCAACACTTCAACGCTAACAGACATCACCATTTTGCCCAGCAAGCGTCTATTCGAATTGATTTAGTTAACCGACTGGTCAATGTTCACATTCAAATTATGGAACCCTGCTTTCTTCGTGATGGTGCACGGCGAAGTGGGGAACCAGTGTGTATTCTTCTGAGCGCTTGACGCGTTAAAAATGAAAGTAGCCGTTTCTGGTCCTCGGAATTGTCCGAAAAGATTTAATCGGATCTGTGGCAATAAAATGCGATGTCACCGGTATGTAAGATTCCCTTTGAAAATATTTCATCATTTCTCATTAGTATCTACCAGAAAGAAGCGCCAGCTTCGCTCCCGAATAGGAATTTTAGTGAAATCGAGCACTTGTTCGCCAACTATATCGTTTCCGAGTAAATAAAAACACGGTTTTCGGATTTGCCCCTCGTACTCGCTAAAACGGAGACAAAGTATGGGATATTTGGTACCAGCGTGTAGATAAAACATTTTTCTTTCTATATAATCTTTGTTTTGTGGGAAAATTCCCCTCCGGTCGAAAATAATTGCAGTTGAAGCGGAGCACCTGTGGCGCCGGATCGGATGGCCCGACAGTTATTTGCCTTTCTCTTATATAGAATATACGAAATTTCAGCTTTGTCTCAACACGCCCCAAGCATTATTTTTTCGGCCCCCAAATGTTACAAAACGTCAATTTAGGGACATTTTAACTTATTTTAGACATATTTCATGAGCCGAACGCCTGTGGTATCCACTACATAGTACTTACGATCTACATGTATGCGCCTATCCCTAATTTTCAATATGATAGCTCAACATAGATCTACTATATCTAGATTCTGGAAAACACATTTGGTTGCTTATTATTTTTTTGGCAACCGTCTTATCTTTTATCTGAAGTGATATATCATTCAAGTCGGTATCAATTAGACAAGACTGAAATTCAAATTCAACAGACATTTAATACGCGACCTAAGTAAAGCAAATGGTACATCAATATACCGTAAGCTATGCATACTGGATTGATCAGGCCTGCTATGTGTAGATCAGGCCTGCTATGTGCAGATCAGGCCTGCTATGTGTGATTTTACAGTTTCTGCAAAGGAAACAAACACCCTTTGTTTATGTACCATCATAAAAGTTCAGGTAATAAATATTCATGATGTCATTACACGTATTTCTAACATGAATAATGAATAGTTTAAGGGTTAAATACTTTCTGAGTTACCCATTTACCGAATGAAAATTCATGTAAGAAATAATTACTTTTATTTATGAATACTAATTAGCTATTTATATAAGGGGACGTGTTCACAGACGTTATTGACATGACAGAAACGGTACAAAAACATGCAATGTATTAATTTTTTTCCACAAGAAATTGGAACAGACCCTGGTCAGACAGCTTCTACGAATCTACAGTACAAGAACTGTCTGATCTGGATATAATATGCTTGCCAATACGTAAATGTGCGTCTTTTTCAGGTAAGCTATGCATTTCGTGTGCCTCAATGGAAAAAGTGAGCCTGTTCAAAGATAAAACGATTGTCTAGAACTCGTTGGTGACAGTCTTGTTGAGCAGCACGAACCCCGAACTTGTGATAAATTGATAATTTACATGTACTTGCAAACAGTACTAATGAATAAAAAAACCCTGACACTCTGGTGTTGAGTTGTTGACTTTATTCTCTTTTTGGTAATTGGTATCAAAATGAACTCTTTTGGAATGAACCTGATAACACATAGGCCTACATGTGCCATTGAGACATTGTTCAATCATGAACACATTTCTACGGGACATTAAAATACTGTTCCATAGTCTAGACTGCATTGAGACATTTTACTCTTAACACAATATTATATTTGTTCCGGTACTGACACACGTGGGTAAGCATCCACGTAGTTTACAAACTACTCTTACCTCAGATAAACTTCTCTTCATCTCCCATTTTCTCGTGTTTTATGCGGATTTTTTCGGGAATAATATCACAATGTTCTCACATATGTTGTCAACGTGTATTTCCTCATACAACGGTGAAATAGTACGTGTACTATCGATTAAATTGATCCGCTATAATATGAGAGTGTTCATCACGTAGACAACCCATATAGCCTTCAGCGACAGAATTCACTTATCTAACATCATTAATCTTTCTCAATGCTGGAGGAATTAATGTCTGCTAAAACCTGAATCTGTTCCATCAAATGCACCCAGAAGTTTTCAGAAAGTATCGACCGATTGCGAAATGTTCAGAGCTCTGTGGTCTACTGATGCCGAGTTACTTGGCATCCCACAAGAATGCAGACTGTTTTCAAATGCGATTCACTAAAAAAAAGTCTAGTCTACGCGTTGTTAACTCTTTACCTGATGAATATTAAGCATTTACTCCATGAATAATGACGTCATGAATATGAAATTAGATTAATTATAATAGCACTTGGACACACGAATTTTTGGCCAAGGCAAAACTGTATATAACTACATGTATATCTATATTATTCCTTAACCCTTTCGCTGTCAAACTCTGACGTCTGCTAACTTTGTTGTCTGCTATAAATTTTCATTCTTTTGATTTTCTTCATTTTTGTTTCAAAAACATAGTAACAGTAACAAACAGTTTGAATCCTGATGAGATGCCGAGTTACTCGGCGTCTCATCTGGATCCAAATTGTTTGCATAGGTAATCACAGATCCGGCATTGGCAGCGAAAGGGTTAAGCAAACAGAGCAGAGCAGACCCTGATCAGAGGGTTCCTATCGGAGCCGTCTGATCAGGGTCTACTCTGTTTGCAAATGCGTAAAAATGCGTTTTTATTATGGAGTTAAGGGCTATTAACCTATATAAGAAAGAATGACATAATGAATATTTATCGGCCAAACGTTTTTGATGGCATTGTGGGCGCAATGTAATGTCTGACCATGGCAGAAACTTATATTATTGGATATCCCATATGACCTAAGAATACAGAGCAGACCCAGAGCAGACCCTGATCAGACAGCTCTTAAAGGGACAGTCTTATTTTGGCCTACTCTGTTTGCAAAGGGGATGAAAAAGGCGTCTACACGATGTAGGTCTAAAGAGTTAAATAAAATCATCCTTGTCATATCCATATCCGATATTGTCAAACACATTGATTGAATTTCCAATAAATAAATGAATGTTTTAAATAAGCTGGGCATAGTAACATTAAAAAGCTTTGTTCGAAAATCAGACCATCTAAAATTATTATAGAGAATAATGGTGTACTTATTTCTTACATGAATATTCATCAGGTAAAGGGAACTACGTGCATATATTACCTTTGTAATGACCCATAGAAATATTACATTTGTAATGACCCATAGAAATGATCAATTTGTTAAATAAGTCGATATTGTGTCTATTGGATCATTCAACACCCACTTGGTACACGCCAAAGTTAAACGGGAGATAATTCAGATCTCGTTGCCGGGTTATAATATCTCGGATTATCTCTCTGTGAATAAAAAAACCCACATGATTTTTGTATACTGTACGATCTATGTATTATACAGTCATTATCATTATCGCCATTAAACCTTTCCTTCATGTAAACGTGTTTTCACGCATTTGCAAACAGAGTAGACCCAGATCAGACGGCTCCTAAATAGGAGCCGTCTGATCAGGGTCTGCTCTGTTTGCTAATGGGGTTTGGTAGATCTGTCTCTTTACTTTCTAAAATGGCTATAAAATTGTATCTATTTTGTCCATTAAAATTCAAAAGGTATTGAATTTTGGAATAGACATAGAACAGGGAAAGGATTAAGACCGATGTTAGGTTTAATCCAGGTTGGGAGTCATGCAGTAAGCTACCAAAGGAGCTTACTGCGTGACCTTCACCATGCACAAAGCAGTCGAATGCCTAACAAGTTCTCATTTCTTCTTTTCTAAAAGTCTGAATTAGAGAGAGTTTAATGTGAAATTAATTGGTAGGATCCTTATTGCTTGACAATAAAGACAGGGGCATCGATAAGACGTATTTATTGATAACGTCTTTATTTTTTCCACCAAACCACGTATGCTTCATATTTCCATGCAAAAACATATACAATCTAACATACTAATGACTGCAAATGTATCACATTATATCCATATAGATGAATGGAGAACAGTTGAACCTCTCTAAACCGGACATTGAATTGAATATAAATATCGGTCTTGGAGATAGGTGGTAGCTTAATTCAGGGCGAAAGTCATGCAGAAAGCTCCTTCACCTACCTAAATGTATCTACATTCTTATCAACTAGAATTCCGGTTTAGAGGTGTGTGTGTGTGTGTGGGGGGTATTGTACTGGTAAAACTTGTCCTAAGCAACCTTTAAAATATGTCTAATGTTCGATCAGCACGGCTCCTAAAGGAGCTTTCTGTATTACTTTTGCCCTGCATTAATCATCCACCAGCAATCACATATAATATTAGAAGTCCTGGCTAAATAACAGGACACTTCCGTCAAACATGGCGCCCATTCCGTTCTGACAGGACCCACCGTGGATAAACACCAATACTGGCATGGAATACAAGATCTTGATCATAAATAAGAGTTCATCTATTTATTTCAGGATCTTTATTCAGTCCGTGTCAACAATGGTCAAGATCTGAAATCAACATACACAATTATTAGATCAAAGAAATGATGATACTGTTATACTAATCCTCTACTGGCAGCTGCTTGCCAGGAGCTGGCATGTAAATTTACGAATATGTCCGTTAAATGCATTTACGGTTTGAACTGTTATTTTACGGTAAAAGTCCTGGCAGCTGGTTGCTCTTTTGGCGCCAAATTTAAAAGTGTCGTCTGCAATAATAATTTCATATTAAATATAATTCTAAACTAAATAATAAAGGTGTATTAGTAAAACATTTATTTTAAAAAACCTGTATGCTTGGGCTAAAATAATACAGAAAACAGTGAAGTCCCAGGTCAGATGCCGCCTTGAAAAGGCGGCATTTGACCTGGGACTGCACTGTTTTCAATGGTGCCAACAGGCGACAATGGCGCCGAAAGAGTTAAAAGGTTCTCTTGAACTGATTCACCGTGTACTTTCCTCGTATCATATCTGCTGCTTTCTCGGCGATCATAATCACCGGTGCATTTATGTTCCCGGAAGTGACGTTCGGTATTATGGAAGCATCAACCACACGCAAATTTTGAATTCCAAGAACTTTTAACTGAGGATCAACAACAGAAGTTGGGTCAGTATCAGGTCCCATTCTGCAGGTCCCCGAGTGATGATATTGTGTTAGAATAAAATATCGAACGAAGCATTCCCAGTATTCATCAGACCGGAATGCGTGCTGGGAACAAACAGGCATCTTCATCCGATTGATGTCAACCCCGAGTACCTTCATTGTCTGTGTTTCCAGAAGCTGCTCCCATATACGTATCCCTCCAATGAGTTGGTCAATATCACGCCTTTCGTGTAAATATCTAGGATTTATCAACGGATGGTCAAAAGGATCGCTGCTTTTTAACTTAATACTTCCGTTGCTCAACGGATGTAGCAAACAGATTAAGGTGCTAAATCCATGGTTATTAGGGTTACTTGAAATATATTCGTTGGCAATTTTGTCTTGAAATTTAAAAGCATTGTATGCAATGGAAGAGCCGAAAAATGCAAACTGAATATCAGGCGTGGTCTTCTCTGTGTTTGATTGGTCTAGGTGAAGAAATGCCGTACCTTCGACACCGGACGTACCCAATGGTCCTGATCCAAAAAGAGTGTACTGAAGTATGCTCCACCAACTTAGAACAACATCTGCAGAGAGACTGTAGGGCTTATTTATGCCAGTATGCAATATTACCATCTCGTGATCCTGCAGGTTTTGTCCTACTGGAAGATCGGCTACCACAGGAATACCCATTTCCTTCAAGTGTTTTTCAGGCCCAATACCTGACAACATGAGCAGTTGTGGAGAATTTATCGCACCAGCACACACTATGATTTCCTTCCTCGCCTTTACGTATCGCTTTCGTCCGTTCCTTATAAAGAAGACACCTACTGCTTTTTTGTCGATAATGTCAATCTTTGTGACAAAACCTCGTGTTGCTATATCTAGATTTCCTCGTTTTGTATCGCCTGCAAGAAACTTCAGTCCAGTACTCGATCTCACGCCCTTACCAACTGTTAACTGAGCTACACTGAATCCCTGCTGATCAGCGCCGTTGTAGTCTGTGATGTTGTATCCTAGTTCCTCGCCAGCCTTCAAATAATACTCAGGTAAGTTTGAGACTTGCCCTGACGATACACTCAAAGGTCCTCCAGTGCTATGGTATGCGGATGTTGCGAGTTCTGGTATCTGTATATCCTCTGATTTTAGGAAATATGGCAGCACGTCTTGGTAACCCCATCCTGTGCAGCCGCTTGCAGCCCATTGGTCATAGTCAAAAGGATTGCCTCTTGTGTACTGTGCGGCGTTTATAACACTTGACCCACCGAGAACACGACCCCGCGGCCAGTAACTGCGTTGCTTATTTAGACCGAGGTTTGCATTGGCCTGTGGCTCTGTGTAATATTCCCAGTCATATTCTGTATTAAACAGTGTAAATCCTAACATTGGAATGTTAGAATTTGGGTGTTCCTCAAAGGACCCACCGGCTTCAAGCAACAAGACAGTGTTCTCCTTATCCTCGGACAGTCTTGCAGCCATCACAGATCCCGCTGAGCCACCCCCGACAACTACATAGTCATATTCCTCGGCAATGTCTATTGCTACAGATACACGTCCATTTGAATGTTGTTTGAAGTATAAAAATGCCGCTACGGCTACCACAATAGCGAAGGTAAACTTCACTGAACTCATTTCTCACTTAAATGCTTAAAAACACACATCCAGTGGATATTAAGGGAACGCGTCCATAAATGTAATAATCTCTAGCTGCGCAATTTGTCTAAATTTAGACTGACTTTTACATCAAAAGTAGGCTATGTTAAATTAGTAAATACGTATTATCTGATTAAAACGCAATATATGTCACAACCTTTTATCTCAGTCGTATGCCTGTCAAAAAGGAAAACTGCTGAAGTTTCAAAGTGGAACGGTCCATCATTATTTAATGGTAAAGTATATGCAATATTGAAAGAATCAACTGGCCTGAGGTGTTTGAATGACAACAGTGCATCTCCTGGTCAGAGGACTACTTCATGAACCCACTGATCTGGCTCTTCACTTGTTGCTAATGCCAGTTAAATAATTTCCAGCATTCAAAGGATTAAGTTAACCCTATCCTTAATATTTCAGACCTTTGCAAACAGAATAGACCTGATTAGACGGCTCCTATAGGAGACGTCTGATCAGGAACTGCCATGTTTGCTTATAAAGCTTTTTTGTTGAGTCTGAGTTCGTTCTCAAGCTTTTGATTGGTCAGATTTGAGTTCTCAAGCTTTTGATTGGTCAGATTGAGCCAAAGGCTCAAACCTGACCAATCAAAAACTTGAGAACGAACTCAGGCTCAACTAAAAGTTTTATAAGCATGGACCCTGTTTGCTTATGGTATGATACCGTTCTGATTCTACAATTTTTGTCTGAGCTAATGAACCCACGAACTCGAGTGGTACAACCTGGTCAGACCTGGCCCCGAGGTTATAAAACTTCTTGCTTGAGTCTGAGATCATTATGAAGCATTTGATTGGTCAACTTCTGAGCGCAATCTCAGAAGCTGACCAATCATATACTTGAAAATGATCTCAGACACCTTGGACCCTGGTCAGACCTCAGTTCATATTTCACTGATTCTGGTCGTACCGTTGCATACTGTCTTTGGGTTTGCGTTCAGAGTATGACATGCGGAGGAGTTCGTGTCCGCATTTCACCTCGAATGCCTTGATTCGCCTCTCTCTGACTAGTCAAGTAGTGTTCATGTCTCAAATCAAATACGTACATGTTCTACTAGAGGGTTGATCATCTCAGTAAGTAATGCAACATTCATGGTATATTTGCACTGGTATATTGAGATGATGGCCATAACAGTTATCTGTCTGTGCTAACGCCCATGCCATAAGCTCCAAATGAACATTGTAGACCCTCATCAAACAATGCGTACATGTCACAACGACGTGTCTTTATCATTAATGTCTGGAAAAATAGATTGCTGCGGTATATTCTCGAGATAGTACCTTAACTCTTTCCCTGTTCTGTGTTTATTTCAAATGTCAATACCTAGCCTACTGAATATTCCTTAACAAAATAGTTATAAAGAAATATGGAATATGGAATATTGTAGACATTTTAGAAAGCAAAGAAACAGATCTATCAAATTCTATTAGCAAACAGAGCAGACCCTGATCAGACGGCTCCTCTAGGAGCCGTCTGATCTGGGTCTACTCTGTTTGCAAATGCGTGAAAACACGTTTATATGAGGGAAAGGGTTAAACTTTAAACCATTCCCTGTTGAATATTTATGTAAGAGACATTGACGTCATGAACACTAATTAGCTGGGTTTTTTTTATAATGACATAAATACATTACATTTTGCTAGTGGTAGACACTGTAGAGTCAGATCTATTATAATTTAGTTCATATGTAAATAGAATAGATCTGGGTCAGACGGCTCCTGTAGGGTTCGTTTAAACCGGGTCTACTCAGTTTGCGGAGGCCCAAAAAGCGTTTGTATGAAGGAAAGGGCTAATGCTAAATAATGTATGCGTCTTTGCAAACAGTTTGGATCCTGATAAAACACCGATGAGTCAGGGTCCAAACCGCCAAATATTTCGATCTCCGCATCTATCATGACTCAATTTCGCGCTATCCATTGCCATATCAAAAGTTGCTGTCAGCACTATAGTATATTTACAGAGGTCAAGATAAGATGTGTAAATTAAAACATTTTCAAGAATAACTCCTTTATCTCTCCACCAAACTCTATTATGTAACCACTCTTTACACAGCAGTGCTTAATGCAGGATAAAAGTCATACAGAAAGCTCCCAAAGGGAGTTTTCTGCATGAATATCATCCTGCATTAAGCAACCACCTGCATAAACACACCTAAAATCCGGTTAAGAAGGGTGTTACTGTCTCCATTGTCATTCTCCGTGTTCGATTTAGTTAATGTTTTCTGTCAACAATTGATTGCATGTAGGTTGTATATTGAATGCTGCATAGAACCATAATTGTTGAGTGTATATTATCTGTACTATGCATTAACCCTTCACCTATTGAATATTCATATAAGAAATAATGGCATCACACTAGAGCTGTCATGTCTTTGTCTACTATGTTTACCAATGTGTCAAAAGGCATCTCTATTAGGTAAAAGGTTACATTGAGCTCTACTTACATAAGTGTAATTGCCCCGCCAATGGTTTTATACAATATACAGTAAAACCTCTCTAAACCGGACGTTAAAATTAATGCAGGGTGAAAATCATGCTTTCTGCATAACGCTCACCCTGCATTAAGCAGCCATCTGCCTAAACGTATTTAATTATGCTCTACTAGAATTCCGGTTTAGAGAGGTTTTACTATATACCTGTTCTATCTATCTATCTATCTATCTATCTATCTATCTATCTATCTATCTATCTATCTATCTATCTATCTATCTATCTATCTATCTATCTATCTATCTATCTATCCGTCCATCTATCTATGATGATTAGATGGTTTTATCGTATTATTGGTTATTGGTTTAACCCTTTCCCTACTGAATATTCATGCGAGAAATAATGATATGCATATCTATAAGCTGATTTTTTATAACCGCATATGTACAAAGGAATTGGTAGTGCAGTAAAACCTCTCTATAATGGCCACTAAATTACACCAAGTGTTTTGTGTTAAAGACAGGTGGCTGCTTAAAGCAAGGTGAAAGTAAAACAGAACGCTGCTATTGGAAATAACTAATTAACAGAATTTAGTGGCCGTATATAATGAGGTAGAAACTGTAAAGTCAGATCTATTATAATTGCATATGCAAACATAGCAAACCCTGATAAGACGGTTCCTACAGGAGCTGTCTGATCTGTGTCTACTCTGTTTGCAAAGCCGTTAAAGCGTTTATGTTAGGGTTATATAGGGTTATAAAAGGGTTAAACGTACGGTTATTAGGTTAACAGAGATTTTCAGGTTATCTTACATAGTAGTACAAGGTCAAGTGACCTGTAGTGAATGCAAACCACGTTTGAAAGGCTATTCAACCTGATATTTTCCATTAAAACGGACGAAGAATTGCTTGGGACGTATAAAGCATATCGCGAAATCTGGATTAAAATGAGCAGCCAAGTGACTATACTAGCGATTGTTGCAGCCGTTGCCTCGATTCTATATTTTAAACAGTCTTCATCCGACAGAGTAATTATAGTAGAAGAGGTGGCGGCAGAATATGATTACATAGTCGTTGGAGGTGGTTCAGCGGGTGCCGTAATATCAGCAAGATTATCTGAGGACAAAGAACACAATGTTTTGCTGCTGGAGGCCGGGGGCTTCTATGATGAGTACAAATATTTTCACATTCCTTTTTTCTGGCCTAAGATGCATCACACCGACTACGACTGGGACTACTACACAGAGCCGCAAACAAATGCCAACCTTGGCTTGAAGCAGGGACGCAGTTACTGGCCACGGGGTCGTGTGCTCGGTGGAACAAGTGTTATCAATGGCGTTCAGTATACAAGAGGGAGTCCGTTTGACTATGACCAATGGGCTGCAAGCGGCTGCACGGGATGGAGTTACAAAGACGTGTTGCCCTATTTCCTCAAATCAGAGGATATACAGGTACCAGAACTCGCATCATCCAAACACCATAGCACTGGAGGACCTTTGAGTGTGTCGTCAGGACAAGTTTCAAACTTACCCGAGTATTATTTGAAAGCTGGCGAGGAACTAGGGTACGACATCACAGACTACAACGGCGCTGATCAGCAGGGATTCAGTGTAGCTCAGTTAACAGTTGGTAAGGGCGTGAGATCGAGTACTGGACTGAAATTTCTTGGTGGTGACACAAAACGTGAAAATCTAGATATTGCAATACGAAGCTTTGTCACAAAGATTGACATCATCGATAAAAAGGCAAATGGTGTCTTCTTTATAAGAAACGGGCGAAAGCGGTACGTAAAGGCGAGGAAGGAAATCATAGTGTGTGCCGGTGCGATAAATTCTCCACAACTGCTCATGTTGTCAGGTATTGGGCCTGAAAAACACCTGAAGGAAATGGGTATTCCTGTTCTAGCCGACCTTCCAGTAGGGAAAAACCTGCAGGATCATGAGATGGTTATGTTACATACTAGCATCAATAAACCCTACAGTCTCTCTGCAGATGTTGTTGAAAGTTGGTGGAGTATTTTGCAGTATAAAGTGTTCGGGTCTGGACCAATGGCTACTTCTGGCATCGAAGGTTCAGCATTTCTTCACCTAGATAAATCGATGAAAGGTAAAGCCTCGCCTGACATACAGATTATATTTTTCAGTTCTTTCATTGCGAACAATGTATTTAATTTCGACGACAATATTTCAAAAGAATATTTTTCAAACGATCCTAATAAACATGGCTTTAGCACGTTTATCTGTCTTGCACATCCAATGAGCAAAGGAAGCATTACTCTGCAAAGCAGTGACCCATTTGACTATCCTTCAATAGATGCTGGGTATTTGTACGAAAGTAGAGACATGGATCAGTTCATTGGAGGAATACGCATTTGGGAGCAGATTCTTGAAACACAAGCAATGAAGGAACTCGGGGTTGACATCAATCGGATGAAGATGTCTATTTGTTCCCAACACGTATTTCGGTCTGATGAATATTGGGAATGTTTCGTACGACATTTTATTGTAACAGAATACCACCACTCTGGGACCTGCAGAATGGGGCCTGCCACTGACCCAACTTCTGTTGTTGATCCTCAATTGAGAGTTCTTGGAATTCAAAATTTGCGAGTGGTTGATGCTTCTATAATGCCCAACGTCACTTCGGGGAATACAAATGCACCCGTGATTATGATCGCCGAGATGGCCTCAGACATGATACGTGGAAAGTACACAGTGAATCAGTTCAAGAGAGACATCTAATTGCAATCATTCATTACGCCTAATGGAAAAGAACAGTGCGTAATGTGTTGCCATATTATTCAGGTGTTAGTTTGTTTGCTTGCTGGGACGAAATTCCGGAGTACTAATGCACTATTTATCACAATGGTTTCATAATGTGACATTTACAGAGATGCCAAAATGCGTCACTATGAGTGAATGAGTTAATGCAGGTCAAAAGTAAAGCAGAACGCTTCTATTGGAGATGTCTGCATTACTTTGCTCTGCATATAGCAAGCACCTGTGTTTTTAAAACTGCTATGTTCAATAAATGAATGGTCGCTTTAAAAGACAGGCTCTACTATATAACCATATGGTATTAGTTAGTAAATCTCTCTATTAAATTATTCAAGAGTTGTAGTGCCCTTGCATTATAATAAAAATATGTCTTAACCCTTTCGCTGCCAATGTCGCGCCTGTGATTACCTATGTAAACAGTTTGGATCCAGATGAGACGCCGAGTAACTCGGCGTCTCATCAGAATTCAGACTGTTTGTTACTGTTACTATGTTTTTGAAACAAAAATGAAGAAAATTTAAAAAAAATGAAAATTTGTAGCAGACGACAAAGTTAGCAGACGACAGAGTCTGGCAGCGAAAGGGTTAATTTGCTGTGTTTGTTCTGTATTGGCTTCATTTATTGATAGGTCGTCATCATTTTTATTTAGCGTTTGTATAATCTTATGGACTTGAGGAGATCTGTCAAAAAACGGAGAATGTATTAAAAGTAGCACACTTTTAGATTAAACAAGATGTGATTGTGAAACACTATGACCCCGATTATCGCCAATTTAATTTTGACCCGTAATTTGACCTTTGACCTTGACATATGACCTTGACCTTAATAAGTCACCCTTCAAAATGTTTGCCGTCATAAGTTACACATGCATACATGTACCAAGTTTGAAGTACGTACATATGTACGTATGTGCAATTGCTACAAAAGTGTCGCCAACGTTAAAGTTGTCCACAAACCAACAAACCAACAGACAGACAGATCAAGAGACAGATCAAAAACAATATGCCCCATCCTCCTTGGTCGGGGTTGGGGGCATAAAAAAGTTAGGTCTCATTTGCAAAGGAAAGATGGCACATCTCTCAACGGGGTGGCATAGACTGCAATGCCGTCGGGAGAGCGTCGTATTATTTTCATGGCGGTACCCAACATACAAACGAGGCGTGTGTGACCTAGCCTTTTTTACTGAATGGGTCCGATTGGCCCAAAACATGATCTACATTAAATGCTGTGATTTTTGAGTGCTGGAATATATAAGCATTTTTATAAAATATTATATATGTGGTGCTACAGCAATCATTGGTAGTTTTTAACCATTTATTAAATGTTAGATATATTGTGATGTTGCTGTTATTGGTTTTCGTTTAACACCATACGTTACCATTTATCAAATATTAGATATCGAGGGCTTGGTGCAAAACTATTGTAATTCCTTCACTTTGTGAAGGAGTTACAATAGTTTTGCACCAAGCCCTCGTTTTGTGATGTTGCAGTTACAGTAGTTATTGACAGTGTTTAGGGTTTACATGTTAACATTTATAAAACATTACATATGTGTGTTGCAGTGGGTATTGGTAGTGTTTAGGGTCCATATGTTAACACTTTTAAAAACAATCGTTATTAGTTTTTTATGGCCCACATGTTACTATTTGTAAAATATTAGATATGTGGAATTAATGCAGCAGTAATGTTTCGGCTTTGAACGTCCATATGTTACCATTTACAAACTATTAGATACGCCATGTTGCTACAGTTCTTTGTAGATTGTTTAACGTCCATAGTTAACCATTATTTAAATGTTGCAGTTATTTGTTGCTTTTAGCGTTTATATGTTACAATATACATGTGTAAATTATTAGATATGTGGCACTGCTTCAGTTATTGGTGTTTTAGCGTCCACAGGTTATCGTTTATAAAAACGAATTAGATACATGTATGTGGTGATGCAAAGTGTATTAGTTGTTTATAGTTTAAAAATGTTACTGTTAATAAAATACAGTAAACCCCCTCTAAACTGGGATTCTAGTCGAGAAGAATTTAGATACTTTTAGGCAGGTAGCTGCTTAATGCAGGGTGAAATTCATACAGAAAGCTCCTTCTGCATAACTTTCATCCTGCATTAAGCTGCCACCTGTATCCAAGACCGATATTTATACTTAATAGAACGTCCGGTTTAGAGGGGTTTTACTGTATTAGATATGTGATGTTCATGCGATAACAGTTAATTATTTATCAATGTTTTACCATTTATTTAGTATAAGATATATTGGTGCTGCAGAATTAGTTACCATTTATTAAATATCAGAGGTGTTACCATTTGTAAACTATAATATAGATGGTGGTATTGCAACAATATGTATATGTGGGTTTTAATGTCCATATATTATCATTTATAACATATTAGTAATGTGGTGTTGCTACAGTAATTATTCTTTGTTTAACATACATGTGCTACCATTTATAAAATTTTGTTTTGTAAAATGTTTGTTTGTGTTGATTAACGTCCGTTTCTGTCAATTATGAGCTAATTAGACGCCCCAGAGAGAGGTGAGCGGATACAGAGAAATATTTGTGGTTGGCCTCTTATTATCTATAGATAACGATGTCTCTCGTGATACCAAGATCCCGCACAGTTACATAATATTATGGTGATCGTAGCTTTGCGAAGGCGGCTCCTAAGACTTAAGTTCTTTTAACCCTTTCCCTGTTCTGTATTTAGGCCAAATTTCAATACCTACTGAAAATTCATTAAAAAATAGTTATAAAGAAATATGGAAGGTGGAAGATTGTAGGCATTTTAGAAACAGATCTATCAAATTTTGTTAGCAAACAGAACAGACCCTGATCAGACGGCTCCTCTAGGAGCCGTCTGATCTGGGTCTACTCTGTTTGCAAATGCGTGAAAACACGTTTATATGAGGGAAAGGGTTAAAACCCATTTCTTTTTTTAAAATTTATGGTAGCTGGTGTATACCTTTAAGCCCAAATAGCTGTTATATGTTTTAGGCTTGGTGACAGTATGAGATCAACATCTTCTTATTGTAATTGTACTATACTTTACAAGGCATATGGATTTTAAATTTTGAAGTTATGCGAGTATTAGTTCTTTTTTATACCTTAGAAATACAATGCAAATGTTCTTGTATGTTTTTCTATTTCATATCTTAAACTCTTATTAATAGTAGTTTTGGGTTCTTTTCTGCATCAGAATATATAATGTTTTAATTCTAAAGCACTTTTAAAAGTATTTTAGATATGAAAAGAGTGCTATATAAATATGGGATGTAGGACAAAACCCCACATGGACAAAACCCCACTAGGACATAACCCTACATGACAAAATCCCGGTAAACGGACATTAGTCTTGTGTTGTTTTTATCCCTGGTCCGTAACATTTCGGACCGTGGTCTTGTAGTTCAACGTACATATTCGAACATTACTGAAAATAAAATTTGTGTCAGATGCTGCTGCGATCTAACGTCGAATGTAATACAAGTGATTTAATAAATGTATACATAATTAACTGAAGAGTAAACCAAATACAACATCACGCATTCAATCAGTAGTTTAGTGTAATCCTCTTTAATTGAATTTATATATATTTATGATTACTGAACAGCATACTTTGATACAACTAAAAACAACCCCAAAGTGAAATTTCACTTAGTATTTTAGTACATTGAAATAAATTAAAGATACATCGGACCTCGGTTTATAAACTTGGACTTGGTTCCAAGTAGAGGCTATAATCTTAATACAAGACTGTGTGTCACTTACACCTGGTTTGATATTATTTTTGACACCTGGTTTTAAGTTTTGAGCGGGTCTATTTTACATTATTAAGATATGCTCAGTAAGAGTGTTGCGTGGAAAATAGAATGCAAATACAGTAAACCCTCTCTATAACGGCCACTAAATTACATCAAGTATTTTATGTTAAAGGCAGGTGGCTGCTTAAAGCAAGGTGAAAGTAAAACAGAACGCTCCTATTGGAGCGTTTTGTTTTACTTTCACCTTGTAAAGCAACCACCTGCCCTAAACACCAACTAATTAACACAGTTTTAGTTAACCCTTCGCTTGCTATTCACGTCAATATACCTACCTTTAAATAGTGAATACCCAGATGAGACAGCTCCTACAGGAGCTGTCTCATCAGGGTCTGCACTATTTACAAATTGATTGTGCAACCAGTGCACTCCACAGCAGTGATTGCACAGCGAAATACTTGTACACAGTGAAGATATATGTAATTATACAAGAGGGCATGGGTAAAGAAGGAGAAATGTGTTTTAAAACTCAGCAAGAGAGGGGTTAATACTATTTGAATAAACCATAATAGTTGTCCACACTTTGATCTAGCGCAAATGACTTCTTCCGATTCGATCAAGATGTTGAGAAACTATTGGTCGGGTGTCAAGTGTTTCTGTACGGGCAGTGACTAGGACGATCTGTGTGTATACAACTCCGAAAATTCTTTCGATTTTATCTCACTATAGGGTATCTCTCAATGCCCCATTGACGGTTGGATATCCGGGCACAAGCAGGTTGACTGTTTATATAATAATCCTTTACTCCATGAATATTTATGTAAGAATTAATGTCACCATGCATATAAATTATATTATTTTTTTAAATAGCGCATGGACACGGGACTTTTGTTTGGCCATGGTAGAAACTGTATAATCACGTCTTTATTATACCATAAGCAAACAGAGCAGGGTCCATGATTATAAAGCTTTTTAGCTGAGTCGGAGTTCGTTCCCAAGCTTTTGATTGGTCAGATTTGAGTTCTCAAGCATTTGATTGGTCAGATTTGAGCCAAAGGCTCAAATCTGACCAATCAAATACTTGAGGACGAACTCAGACTAAACTAAAAGTTTTATAAGCATGGACCCAGACCCTGATCAAACGGCTCCTATAGGGTCTCCTATATGTGTCTACTCTGTGTGCAAAGGCACAGAAAGGCGTATTTATGGAGTAAAGGCTTAATAGCACTATTATTAATTTAATCGTTGTCGCCCTGTTTTCCAACAACTGATGTGAACGGACAGGGCGTTTCAAAACCTCTGCGATGTGTCACTGATATATCCATTTTAATATACAAAAAAAACCCAATTAAAATGCTCATAAATGAAACATATATGGAATAATGACTTCACCAAGTCCTTCGGGTGAGACTTTATAAACCCAGGTCTGATGTATCAGTGCTCTGGGTATCAAAAAGAATCAGAGAAACGCTATCGATAATAAGAGTAGGGCATCGAGCCCGTATCCGCCCCCTCTCTGGGGCGTCTAATAAACCCATAGTTGGCAGAAACGGACGTTAACCAACACAACCAACTAATCACCTTATTTACTGATTTGAAACCATATACAGCAGTGAATACAGTAAAACCCTTCTAAACCGGACGTTCAATTTAGTATAAATATATGAGTGTAGATAGCCATGCAGAAAGCTAGGAACTTCCTGCATGACTTTCACCTTGTATTAAGCAGCCACCTGCATGAAAGTATCTAAATTCTTAATCCTATAGAAGCCATCTCATCTGGTTCTATACTGTTTGAAAAGGGCATTGGCGACTCGTTCCCCGCACTGAAAGCGTTAATCCACAATCACTACTCGATATCATGTGTAATATGCTTTATAACATAACTCGAGGCTTCAGCGTGACGTAACACTATCATATATATATTGATATTCACGGGCATATATTCACTAGTGAATAACATTCCAACGACCTAACTGTATTCATACGCGCTGTCAAAACAAACAAACTGGCGGACGGTGACCTACGATTGAGTCAGGATAGATGGCAAAGGACTTGATATGCTATATTCTATGTTATTGAATTGAATTTAGTTAAAAAAAAACATTGATTTGGTATGAAACTAAGTATTTTATAAGCATTTTGTTTGCTCTGAAGTTTGATATGGGTAGAAATACTAATGTTGTAACTTTGACAACATATCAAAGTACAGGAAAACCTCTCTATAACGACCACTACATTACATCAAGTATTTTGTGTAAAAGGCAGGTGGCTGCTTAAAGCAAGGTGAAAGTAAAACAGAACGCTCCTATAGGAGCGTTCTGTTTTACTTTCACCTTGCTCCTATAGGAGCGTTATGTTTTACTTTCACCTCCTTGCTTTAAGCAGCCACTTGCCCTAAATACCAACTAATTAACAGATTTTAGTGGCCGTTATAGAGAGGTTTTGCTGTACACACCATCCGCGACAGCAACAAAATCAACGACGAGGACGACGATATCACCAATGCTATAGCCAGGAATGAGGAATCCAAACGTTTTTAATAAATCATGAGTAAAAGAATTGAAATCGTTCGTCACCAATTTGTGCGCCATTCAAGGCAGGCTTTTAATTGGATGTAGTCTTCTTCAGTGTATACATTTCCTCTATTTATTTAAACGCTTTAAGAGAAGATGTTTGAAGAAATTGTTGTTGTCAAATCTGTCATTAGCCCATAGGACTTCTCTGTTGTGTCAGACGAGCTAAACACAAATTTATACTGGCACACAGGAATAGGATGTGATATTGATTTCATATGCAAAAAATTAATATGTCGGCTGATTCAAATCTTATGTTTTACTCATATTTTAGAAACTTGCTTGGAACGTCAAACAGTTTGGGCCCTTACAAGACGCCTAGTAAGCTAGAATGAAACCTTTTGAAAACTAGAGGTTTGTTTTTGTCACAAAAACAGATGTCTCCCCCTCCCATCCTCTTTCCAATACACAAATGTAATGTCTGTAACTCCAAACTTATCAGGATCTAATTTTTAAGTCATTAGGGGCAATAACTCCAACATTGTCAGAGGGAGACAATTCAAAAGTCCCAGGTACACTAAAACACATACTAGTCAACATTCTTGTGAAGTTTGGTGACTCTAGTACTAGTGGTTTCAGAGATACATGTGACACAACGTAAAGTTTCTCTTATTTTAAGTCATAAGGGGCAGTAACTCCAAAGTTATTAGGGGGAGACAATTAAAAAACCCAGATGCACAACAACTTATGCTGGTGAACATTCCTGTGAAGTTTGGTGACTCTAGCCCTACTGGTTTCAGAGTTACGTGCAGCACAAAGTTTCTCTAATTTTAAGTTAACATATCAGGGGCAGTAACTCAAGAATTATCAGGGGGAGACAATTAAAAAAAACCAGGTGCACAACAACTCATGCTGGTGAACATTCCTGTGAAGTTTGGTGACTCTAGCCCTAGTGGTTTTAAAGATATGCATGACACAAAGTTTCTCTAATTTTAAGTAATCATATCAGGGGCAATAACTCCAAAGTTATCAAGGGGAGACAATTCAAAAATCCCAGGTGCACAACAACTCATGCTGGTCAACATTCCTGTGAAGTTTAGTGACTCTAGCCCTAGTGGTTTCAGAGATATGCACAACACTAAGTAAAGTTTGTCTAATTTTAAGTCATCAGGGGCAATAACTCCAAAGTTAACCGGGGGAGACAATTCAAAAAACCCAAGAGCAAAACAACTCGTGCTTGGAAACAATCCTGTGAAGTTTGGTGACTCTAGCCCTACTGGTTTCAGAGATACGTGTGACACAAAGTTTGTATTAATTTAAGTTTTCATATCAGGGGCAATAACTCAAGAATTATTAGAGGGAGACAATTCAAAAACCATAGGTGCACAACAACTCATGCTGGTGAACATTCTTGTGAAGTTTGGTGACTCTAGTACTAGCGGTTTCAGAGATACGCGCGACACAAAGTTTTTCTAATTTTAAATCATCAGGGGCAATAACTCCAAAGTTATCAGGGGGAGACAATTCAAAAACCCCAGGTGCACAACAACTCACGCTGGTGAACATTCTTGTGAAGTTTGGTGACTCTAGCCCAACTGGTTTCAGAGATACGCGCGACACAAGTTTGTGACGGACAGACAGACAGACGGACGGACGGACGGACGGACGGACAGACAACTCTGGCAAAAACAATATATCTCCCCATAAATGGGGGAGACATAATTAGATTATACGCTCATGGAAAACACCAACATAGCATATGTTTTTAAATACGAAGCAGTTAAGTTAAGAGAGTGCAAAATATATATTCGGTGTGCTACCGACGGTTAAAGAACGAATGATGTAAAAGCCCATTGGCAAACGATTCTGTCGACAATGATGATATGAAAGCACAGAAATGGCACAAACAGACTACCGCGAGAATACTAAAAATAAATGGTCGGATCTTTAATATCTAGCAGAGCAATAGATGATGATGTATTCAAATAATAAAATCTTCATTTCTCTACCAAACCACATCTTTGACCACTCTTTACAATCGTCTTAAAGAGTGGTCACAGCACAGCATAACGTTAGCTGTTGTTCTTGAAAATTTTTTAATTTACGCATATTAACTGGGTCTTTGATTTAGTGTATGACATTATTAATATCGTTTCGGCTAGGGAGCGGGTCATGTTTCCAAAGTAGAAAATACAAAAGGTATATCCACTCAACCACGTAAGGATGTTGTACAAAAAGTACAATAATGAGTCATGCAGGAAACACCACATACAGAACAAACAGTCGCCCGAACAGCAACACAAGGAAACAGCAAATGTACATACATGTAACTATAAAAAACATCAAGAGACACACAAAGACAAACATACAATAGGGGAAGATGGAAGTACCGCCTTGGAACGGTCAGTGACAAAAGTCACTGGGGGGGGGGGTTAAACCGGTTTATGGGCGCCCAACCTCACACTTATTCCATCCCCACCCTAAAAGACAAACAGTGTAAATAAACGTATCCCCTCTCCGACTAATCGACAACAACCGCGATGGCAAATACAGTGCAAGTTTTATTGTTAGTAATTGTTCAGATATTCTCCTTCATAGTATATAGATGGATTCATTTCATTGCATAACTAAGACACAGAGGCTAAATATAGATAATTATTTAACCCTTTCCCTGTTCTTTGTTTATTTCAAATTTCAATACCTGCTGAATATTCATGGACAAAATAGGTATAATGAAATTTGAAAGGTGGAACATTGTAGCCATTTTAGAAAGTAAAGAACCATATCTGTCAAATTCCACTAGTATACATATAGTTACACAAATAACATACTTTTGATTGACAGGTCTGAAAAAGCATATTTTTATATAAATATGTTCATGCAATTCCTCTTGTTCAAACAATAGGACCGAAAGCCTGGATATATTGTGTATGTATGCGTGCAGATCTACTACCAAAATTGCCCCAGTTACTGTTTTGTCAAATACATCGCTGCCACGGACGGGCCTTGTTAAAAATGGACCATTGTACATGTATATCGTTATCAAATCTTGCGCTGTTTTTTAAATATATAGATAGATCGGTTTTCCTTATCACAATTAGACGAAAACAAACGTGTTGTACCATAGTGTTGACAATGCAGTTATTTCATTTCTTTGCTCGAGCAGATTACTTTAAGACTCTGTTAGCAATATTTTACTTACAAATAAATATAAAAACGCAATAAAACATTATTGCTTTCTGGACTGATAGTACTCAGGTGAGCGATATACGGTAATATAGTACTCAGGTGAGCGATATACGGCAATCGGTGTCCTCTTGTTCGGGTTACTCTTATTTAACCTACATTCCAATAACGTTTATATATAGCAAAAGTAAATTGTAGTGTTAGTAATATGTTCACAATTTGCAAGCCAGGATGTTTTCATATTCTGATCAAAACTAGTAAAACATAAAAAATCTCTCGCGGCCAACATCGTTGCCTAAGACATTAGGATAATACATATACCTATTAATACTGTAGTCAATACAATTAAGCCTATATATTTTTACACTGGAAACCGTGAATGTTTTGTACCTGAACTGCGTGAAGTGTAAATTGTAAAGCGTAAAACCTACAACACATATGAGGTATCTGTTTTCTTTAAAATGTGACATTCATTTTAAATTACAAATACTCTGTGCAACCACAGAAAATATTAACACTGTTGAGACTTGGATTGGAATATTTTAAAATCTCACATACCTATAAAAATGGATACACATTTGGTTATTATCACTGCTGTGGCAGGGGTTGCCTCTGTTCTATATTTAAGACAGCCTTCTTCACCAAGCAGTGTAGTCGTAGACAAGGTGGCGGCAGAATATGACTACATAGTGGTGGGAGGAGGCTCAGCTGGTGCCGTACTGGCGGCAAGGTTGTCTGAGGACAAGGATAACAAGGTTCTGCTGCTCGAAGCAGGGGGATTCTACGATGAGAACCAAAACTCCCACGTGCCAGTTATGTGGATAAGTATGCACCATACTGACTTCGATTGGGACTATTACACAGAGCCACAGACCAATGCTAACCTCGGCCTAGATAAGCAACGCAGTTACTGGCCACGGGGCCGTGTTCTTGGCGGATCAAGTGTAATAAACGCTCTGCAGTACACAAGAGGGAGTCCTTTTGACTATGACCAATGGGCTGCAAGCGGCTGCACAGGGTGGAGTTACAAAGACGTGTTGCCATATTTCCTAAAATCAGAGGATATACAGATACCAGAACTCGCATCATCCACATACCATAGCACTGGAGGACCTTTGAGTGTGTCGTCAGGACAAGTCTCAAACTTACCTGAATATTATTTGAAAGCTGGCGAGGAACTAGGGTACGACATCACAGACTACAACGGCGCCGATCAGCAGGGATTCAGTGTAGCTCAATTAACAGTTGGTAAGGGCGTGAGATCGAGTACTGGACTGAAATTCCTTGGGAGTGACACAAAACGTGAAAATTGTGACATAGCAATACGAAGTTTTGTCACAAAGATTGACATCATTGACAAAAGGGCAACTGGTGTCTTCTTTATAAGGAACGGACGAAAGCGATATGTAAAGGCGAGGAAGGAAATCATAGTATGTGCCGGTGCGATAAATTCTCCACAACTTCTCATGCTGTCAGGTATTGGGCCTGAAAAACACCTGAAGGAAGCAGGAATTCCCGTAGTAACCGATCTTCCAGTAGGACAAAATCTTCAGGATCACGTGATGGTTATGTTGCAAACTGGCATTGATAAGCCATACAGTCTTTCGTTAGATGCTGTTCTAAGTTGGTGGAGCATTTTGCAGTACAAAATGTTCGGTTCAGGGCCACTGAGCACTTCCATAGGAGAAGGTTCGGCATTTATTCACCTAGATAAAACAATGAAAGGCAAAGCTTCTCCTGATATTCAAATAATGTTTATCAGCTCGTTCGTCGCAAGCAATAATTTCAATTTAAAAGAGCAAGTTGCTAAAGAATATTATTCAAGCGATCCCAATAACCATGGATTCGGCACGTGTATATGCCTGACACATCCAATGATCCACATCTGACAAAGACAGAATATCTCAAAGTGGTGTTGTTGATATATGTCTAAGCGATCATTCCATGATATTTTGTACCAGGAAATTGACAAAACATTACATTGGTAAGCATAACAATATCAAAATTAGATCTTTGAAAAATTATAACATGGATGATTTTCAGCAATCTCTGTTACACACTGACTGGAGTCCAGTTCTTCTCTCTGACACTGTGTCAGAGGCTTGGGCGAATTTTAAGATCATTTTCTTATCAGTCATAGATAGTATTGCTCCTGTTAAAGAAATACGTTTGAAACAGAGAACGGAACCTTGGATTACTTCTGATATTTTAAAATGCATTAATGAGAGGAATAAAGCTTTTAACTTGTATAAGAAAACCAAATCTGAAGTTGATTTTAAGGTTTTTAAAACTCTTAGGAACAGGACACAATCTGTAATTTTTAATGCAAAGAAATCCTACTTTACCAGTAAACTTGATCAGAATAAGAATGATTCTAAGACATTGTGGAAAACTTTGAAAGAGCTCGGAATGCCTTCTAAAAAAGGGCTCTCTTCTGCTAGTAGTATAGGACTCAATATTAATGGTGAAATTTGCTTTGATAAACTTAATGTTGCCAAACATTTTAACTCTTTTTATGTCAATATAGCGTCTAGTCTGGTTGAGAAGCTTCCAAAATGTATAGGCAAATATGGCCAGAAATTTGTGTTTGATTACTATTCTTCTAAACGTGTCATTCCTAATAGTTTTACATTCTCAATCGTAAGTGAAGATTGTGTTTTGAAATATTTAAGGAACTTAGGTCTTAATAAAGCTACGGGATTGGATGGCATTCCATCTAGATTTGTACGTGATGGTGCTCACTTGATAGTTTGCCCTCTCACTCATATTATTAATTTATCAATAATCCAAGGGTCCGTCCCTGATGATTTGAAACAAGCTCGAGTTGTTCCTTTGTATAAGAAAAATGATAGATCTGATGTCTCTAATTACAGGCCAGTATCCATTCTTACCATATTATCTAAGGTTTTTGAAAAAGTTATTTTTGATCAACTTGAAACATATTTGAACGATAATAAGCTTCTGTACAATTTCCAGTCCGGCTTTAGACGAGGTTTTTCTACTGATACTTGTCTGATTCATCTTTCTGACTTTATCAGATTCCAAATGGATAAAGGTAATATGGTTGGCATGGTACTCCTTGATTTACAGAAAGCTTTTGATACAATTGATCATAGTGTCTTACTTATGAAACTTAAAGCTTTAGGTTTGCACCAATACAGTATTGACTGGTTTAGATCTTACCTTTCAGACAGACAACAACTAGTTGATGTGTCGGGAACATTTTCATCACGTGAAGGTATCTCTTGTGGTGTGCCTCAAGGCTCCATTTTGGGACCTCTTTTGTTTTTAATTTATGTAAACGACATGCCGGGTGCTGTATCAAACAAGCTTTTATTGTATGCAGATGACTCGGGTATTTTAGTATCTGGCAAAAATATTTCCCAAATTGAAAGTAGTCTGTCTGAAGACCTGGATGAAGTTAGCAAATGGCTAATTGATAATAAACTTTCTCTTCATCTAGGTAAGACTGAGTCAATCCTGTTCGGTTCTAGGCCTAAATTAAGAAATCAGCCACATTTAGATATACTTTGCAATGGTCAACATATTAAGTCTTCTACCTCTGTTAGATATCTGGGTGCTATTTTAGACCAATTCTTATCTTGTGAGGCAATCGCAAGATCGGTTATTACTAAAGCAAACAGCAGGCTGAAGTTTTTGTACAGAAAAGGCCAATGTTTAAATTTTCATACAAGGAAACTTTTGGTTTTAGCACTTATCCAATGTCACTTTGATTACGCTTGTTGTTTTTGGTACCCTGCTCTTACTCAAGATTTGAAAAATAGACTGCAATCAACTCAAAATAAATTAATCCGCTTTGTTTTAAATTTAGACGCTAGAGAACACTTAGGCACATATCAGGCACATATCATTTTAAATACCTCAACTGGTTGCCAGTATCCAAAAGAGTTGATCAAATCACTCTTTCTCATGTTTTTAATATTTCTAAGGGCACTGCTCCGGTATATCTTAGTGATTGTTTTGTTCCTTTAAGCTCTGTACATACCCGCTGTACAAGATCAAACATGTCAGCTGTTCGTGTTCAAGAAGATTCGTTTTCTTTCACTTTTACAGATAATAGACGCTACGCCATTCCTAGAGTTAACAGTTTTGGTAAACAATCATTTCTTTTCAGAGGTGTTCACTTGTGGAATGGCCTTCCTCTGACTTTAAGACAAAGCAAATCTTCTAGTCAATTTAAAGTTGATGCTAAAAAGTTTTTGATAGATAAAGAATAATTTATACAACAATTTTTCTTAAAATGACGGCTCTTCTGTATTTTTTTGCATTTTCTTGAATATCAGGGCTTAGTTTTATTAATTACTGTTTTATCTTTTTTAATTTGATAGGTTTGTTTCAATATATTCTTTAATATGACTCTTATGAATCGTTCTGATACTCTGCGGTGTTAATCTGTAAGCATGGTCATCGACATTCTATAACCGACATATTTTTAAATTAACAGTGTCTGTGATACTTATATTCTAAGATAATACCTGTGATAGTTAATTATAATGATTCCGTGACTCTCTGTGTCTTGCCACTAGAATCAAGGACCACAATGGAAATAAGGAAATTATTTTCCTTTTTTGTGTAATCCTTGGTTTCTAGTGCGCATTACATGGCTTTTTATATGTTGTCATAGTTATGTTTTGCCATGTTATGTACACTTTTTACCGAAATAAATCTATCTATCTATCTAATGAGCAAGGGAAGTGTCACGCTAAAAAGCAAGGACCCTTTTGACCACCCGTCAATAGACCCTAGATACTTGAATGAAAGGCGGGATGTTGAACAACTCATTGCAGGAATACGCATTTGGGAGCAGCTTCTTGAAACAAAGACAATGAAGGAACTCGGGGTTGACATCAATCGGATGAACATGTCTTTTTGTTCCCGTCACGCTTTCTGGTCCGATGAATACTGGGAATGTTTCGTCCGCCATTTAGTTGTTACAGTATATCATAATTCTGGGACCTGCAGAATGGGACCCGACACCGACCCAACTTCTGTTGTTGATCCTCAGTTGAGAGTTCGCGGAATTCAAAATTTGCGCGTGGTTGATGCTTCCATAATGCCGAACGTCACTTCCGGGAACACAAATGCACCGGTGATTATGATTGCGGAGAAAGCTGCAGACATGATACGTGGAAAGTATACTGTAACAAAATTCAAGACAAATGTTTAATCCTATTAAAATTCTGCTTTTCTCCTCAACGATTTGTAACACCTAGATTTTTCCATTGACTTAACCCCTTACTCCATTGCTGTTCGTGTAAGAAATAATGACATCAATTAAAGTAATTGTTATACTAGCACATGGATACAGGAATATTTGGCTACGACAGAAACAGCAAAATCATATCTATACTATTTCATAAGTAAACAGGAGAGACCCTGATCAGGGTCCATGCTTATAAAACTTTTAGTTGAGTCTGAGTTCGTTCTCAAGTTTTTGATTGGTCAGATTTGAGCCTTTGGCTCAAATCTGACCAATCAAAAGCTTGAGAACTCAAATCTGACCAATCAAAAGCTTGAGAACGAACTCAGACTCAACTAAAAAGCTTTATAAGCATGGTCCCAGACGGCTCTTATAGGAGTCATCTGATGTGAATCTACACTTCTGGCAAAGGTGTATATAAGCATATTAATGGAGTAAAGGGTTAACCGTGTTCTTCATACTTGAACATGAAAAACTGTTTACATATTAGAATCAATTTTATTTTTATATTTGATTGGATTTTAAAATGTTTGTAAATGTTTTGAAATGCATTGGTATCGTATTACAGTGTGTTTGTGGTACGTTTCACCCCTTACTTGACAATCTCGCTTGTTACACCTTTGCAAAAAGAGTAGGTCCAGAACAGGCATTTTATAGATATCAGTTCAGGGCCTGCTCTATTTGCCTATGAGATAGTATGGATTTGATTCTATAGTTTCAGCTATGACCAAAACCTCAGTTGTTAACCCATTTCCTCATATTGACGCATTTGAGTGCATCTGCAAAAGTCACCTGTTGAATCCACTGTGATAAATATCACAATGGTTTCAAACTACAAAATTCTAAAAAAAAATATTTTCTCTGGTTAGTGCTCCTTGTCGGTAGATTTATTCAAAGAGGTTGGATCTAAAAATAGTCTATGAAGGAATGGGTTAATGTGTCATTATAAAACTTCAGCTAATCAGTATTCATATGCATTATATCTTACATGAAAGTAAAGGGTCGTGTATATGTTGATATATTTGGTAGGCCTAAACGACTCTATAATGATACTGTGTTAACCATTTGGCTCTTCCACATGAATATCCATTTAAAAGACGCAATACATGATGAATATTGATTGACTTACTATCTTATATTGATATATAAAACAAGTGAATACATGTCTACGGTAACTAGTATAGAATCTGATCAAAGGTAGTTTATAAGCAAACAGTGAACTCCTTATAAAACAACTCCTACAGAGCCATCTGATCCGTCTGGTCAGGGTCTGCTCCGTTTGCTTATGAAGGAAGTTATAACAGATATGTCTGTGTAGTTTGTACCGATACCAAACATACCTACATACATGTATATGCCATTGTAATAAATGTTCATAATGACAGTATTTGTTACATGAATATTCAAACGGAAATAGTTGAAGGGTGAATGTCCAGTTAGAATGATAACTTGTATATTTTATACTTGCAGTTATCAACATCTTTCCGGGCTTAAACCTTAAGAATAGTCCATGTATGTTCAGTATGCTGGGATTGTTGGAGAATTGAAACAAGGGTCCCGTCTTACGATATATCTAATGACTGAAATTATTTAACCCATTTGCTCCCACGATCCCATATATGGGACGTAGGCAAACAGTGTAGACTCTGATCAGACGCCGCATAATGCGGCGTCTGATTAGAGTCTATCCTGTTTGCTGATAGGAAATTCAATATAAAACAAAATGAAAATTTAGACCAGACATCCCTTGGATAAAAGATAGACTAATCCAATATATAAGCATGGAAGAATCCACTGAGAGCAAATGGGTTAAAGTTCTAACAAACGACGATCGCAACTTTCCATTTGCGATCGCCTTATGTAAGGACATTCAATAATGATGTGACGCAAAGTCAGCATTGATTACGTGGTGCAGGTAGCACACTTGAATGCAATAAATATATTCTGAAAATGGGTGATCCTTCGAAAGCAAAAGTAGAAATGCAAAAAGAGAAAATTGCAGACTCGGTTTTATTGAGTCTGTTCATGAGTAGTAATTAAAAGTGCAACAATACCCACGCCCCCTAGCACCGGCTTAAGCAGTATTCAATTTTCAAAACTAATAACATGAAAACTAATGATCCCGAAGGACCAGAAAATATAACAACACTGAGAATGAAGTACGGGTTTTGACAATTCGATTGTCGTAAATTAAAGGACATTTTAATTGCGTTCGCACGGTCTTTCCTAAGACGGGTCCTAAAACACAGTCAGTACTTCTAATCAGGATCTAAACAGTTTAATACTTTATATATTTGAAGAGAAATTGAATGTACAGAAAAAGCCGAACATTCATTAACATTATTTGTCTTTATGTCAGGTGGCAGCTAAACCCATTTGCTCCCACGATCCCATATATGGGATGTAGGCAAACAGTGTAGACTCTGATCAGGCGCCGCATAATGCGGCGTTTGATCAGAGTCTACAATGTTTGCTGATAGGAAATTCAATATAAAACAAAACAAAAATAAAAATTTAGACCAGGCACCCCTTAGATAAAAAATGGACTAATCTAATATATATATATAAGCATGGAAGAATCCACTGGAAGCAAACGGGTTAATGCAGGGTGAAAGTCACGCAGAAAACTTGTCTGAGGGTTTTCTAAATTACTTTCTCCTAGCAATAACCCTTTACTCCATAGAGTAACTGATGGGCATTTTGTTTTCATTGTTTGTAGCTACAAACAAAGAAAACAAAATGTTCATCATTTACTCGAAATCTGGAAGTTGTAAACCTTGCCAGCATATAGTAATCACGTGGATGTTTCTTCCACAGGTTATAGGGTCAGAGGTTATAAGACTTCAAAAAGGGGTCTGACAAACACGAGGGCTTGGTGCAAAACTAGTGTAACTCCTTCACAAAAGTGAAGGAGTAACAATAGTTTTGCACCAAGGCCTCGAACAGGTCAATATGGAAATGGAATAAGTATCGATTTTGCATAGATATACGCAAATTGTTGCAGCTGCTTTTTTCCTTGTCTTAACTCTTTCGGTGATAATGTCGCATCTGTGATTACCTATGCAAACAGTTTGGATCCAGATGAGATGCCGAGTAACTCCGCTTCTCATCAGAATCCAAACTATTTGTTACTGTGACTGTTTCTTGAAACAAAAATGAATAAAAATAAAAATGGGAAATTGTAGCAGGCGACAAAATTTTCAGACGACAAAATTTGGCAGCGAAAGAGTGATCCCATTTCATTCTGAGTGCGACCTGATTGGCATTTGCAATACGCGTGACTTGACATGTGTTAGAATGTGACTGGGCATGTGTTAGAATGTGACTTGGCATGTGTTAGAATGTGACTTGGCATGTGTTAGAATGTGACTTGGCATCTGTTAGAATGTGACTTGGCATCTGTTAGAATGTGACTGAATGTGACTTGGCATGTGTTAGAATGTGACTTGGCATGTGTTAGAATGTGACTTGGCATGTGTTAGAATGTGACTTGGCATCTGTTAGAATGTGCAAAAATGCAAATTTGATTGCATGGCATATGCATAACAGTTTGGGACAAATCTATGTATATATGTGGCCGATATTTTAGAAATTTGCCAATCTATCTCAAAACAGTCTGGGCATAGGTAGTTAGATACCATTATTTATCCAAAACCAAACTGCTTGGAGAAAATGGAAGCAGTCAAGACCTGGTCATTTAGAGAAAAACTTTTTTGGAACTGTATTTTTGTATTTATCCAATCAAAACAGCAACAGCAAACGTTAGCATCCTAATCATAGCAATCCGTGGGAATTCCTAGCATAACTTACTTTATTTGAGTACACGAACGGTAGTGCTGATCAATGGATAACACGTGACTAACCACACCTGGTCGGGATAAACGTGCAACACGGGCTGTTTTGATTGATTACATTCATGCATTTATTGATAAACTTACATAGTGTCATAGTTTATTATAACGTGAAATAATGCTGATCCAAATGTATGATAGCCTACTTCCTATATTTCATTAGCAATTATCCGACCTCTGAATACAGACTCTAGCGAAGTTAGATTGAGAATTAATAAATTAACCATATTTTAAATCAATTCAATTTTTTTTCTCTCTAAACCATAGTAATCTACCATTCATGTTACCGTAGCTCTTCTGTAAATTCATGTTTTTCTTTGTGTATGTTTATATGATCTTGCTCTAAGCATACAAATTTATGATTTACGCAATAAAGAATTGAATAGAATAATGTTTTATATTTCATAATAATATAATATTTCTTAATTATTGAATCCACAGGAAAGTTTCTTTTGCATAACTTTGTACTTTTCTCTAAATTGGTATACATGTATTCTGTAATTATCCACTTTGTTTTGTATACCATATCACTGTATACGTGTTATGGGTTTTACTGTACAATGCAGGTTGCTACATTACTCGGTTATTTACAAAAGGAAATAGTTGCATATACTGATAAAACCCCTCTAAACCGGAATTCTAGTCGAGAAAAATAGATACTTTTAGGCAGGTGGCTGCTTAATGCACGGTGAAAGTCATGCAGAAAGCTCCTCCAATACCGATATTTACATTAGATTTAACGTCTGGTTTAGAGTGTTTTTACTGTACTGATAAATAATATGATCCAAAGTGTGTCGCTCTGACGATGAAGATTAAATTACAAATATTTCAAGTTTATTGAAAAGCCAATGCCAATATGGGCTCTGACAGATAAACAAGACTGATATAACTAGATTAATTCTGATCCAACTAACCGCGACCTCACTCACATTTGTAAACAGCGTTGATCCAGATGTGACGCGGTAAAACTCGTCCATTGATCAGGATTCATGCTGTTGGGCACTCAGCCAATAGTTTTCAAAAGCTTTGCTCGAATCGAAAGTACGTTAGAACTTGTCTTAAGTGGTCATTTATTTATTGAACACACGAGTCTTAAAAACCCATGGATGCCAATAGCTTATACCAACAAATATGTTGTTTGCCCCTAAATCCATTTCATTATAGGCTATTTTACACCTAACCTTTTTTAATAAATCTACCGAAAAGGAGAATTAACTAGAGAAAAGGAAAATGCTTGAATTGTGTAATATTGAAACCCTTGTGATAAATAGAGCATTTGCTCCTAAGGAGCAAATGCTCTATTTATCACAATGGTTTCAAGAAGTGACTATTACAGAGGCGTGGAAAGGCGTATTTATGGAGGAAAGGGTTAACAGAAATGGGTAGTTGTCAGTGTTAGATCTGGACGAAATTTCATTGAATATTATGGGAATAAATGGGTTAAACCTTTACTCCACGAATATACATGTTAGAAATAATGACACCATGGA
Source organism: Azorinus chamasolen (assembly GCA_963576725.1). Lineage (NCBI taxonomy): Eukaryota > Metazoa > Mollusca > Bivalvia > Cardiida > Solecurtidae > Azorinus > Azorinus chamasolen. Next base: position 62,307,778 of record OY755243.1, on the reverse strand, counting down.
TACTCATTTGATGATTTTAATAGTGGCATGTGAATACAGTGAAACCCCTCTAACCCGGACGTTAATTTTGGTACAAATATCGGTTTTGGAGACAGGTGGCAGCTTAATGCAGGGTGAAAGTCATGCAGAAAGCTACAGGAGCTTTCTGCATGACTTTCACCCTGCATTAAGCTGCCACCTGCCTAAAAGTGGCTAAATTCTTCTCTTCTAGAATTCCGGTTTAGAGGGGTTTTACTGTACATGCATTTTACCTTTAACAGAATATGTAGGATCAAAACTATATTATTTCATAAGCTAACAGAGCAGACACTGGTCAGACACTGGTCCGACGCCTGATACAGGAGCGTATGAGAATGTCTAAACTGTTTGACAAAAGGATTTACACTAAAACATCTCTAAACCGGACGTTCAATTTAGTATAAATACCGGTATCGGTATTGGAGACATCTGCAGGGTGAAAGTCATTCAGAAAGCTCCTCTAGGAGCTTTCTGTGTGACTTTCACCCTGAATTAAGCAATCAGTCAACCACTAGAGGGGTTTTACTGTACTGGTCCATAGTATTGAAAGAGATAATAAATGACAACATCATACAGGAATAAACAGTCAACCGCCAAAAAGTAACTTAACTATGTACCTGAATTCCTATTTAAAGAGGTTTTACTGAAAGTGCAGACAGGTATTTAACAGTGTAAACACCATGTGTCTATTACGCGTCGATTGGACTGGTTCTATATTGTTTACAACCCTCGAAGACATTGTTTGCAAAAAATAAAATATGTCCGTATCCTGTGTTTAATGTTAACTTTTCGCATGCTATTCACATCAATATACCTACCTGTAAATAGTGAAGACCCAGATGAGACAGCTCCTGCAGGAGCTGTCTCATCAGGGTCTGCACTATTTACAAGTTGATTGTGCAACCAGTGCACCCCACAGCAGTGATTACACAGCGAAATACTTGTACACCGTGAAGATATATGTAATTATACAACAAGGCATCGGTAAAGAAGGAGAAATGTATTTTAAAATTCAGCAAGAGAATGGTTAATGAATGCCTGTATTGAATTCAATCCTTTAAATATAGGACAGGCATGCACTGACATTTCCAAACATTGTAGACCCAGACTAGAGTGATCCACGAGTAGCCCTCTGATCAGCGTCTACACTGTTTGTCATTCAAAACCCTGTAGTAGCAAGTTTAAGGTTTTCATACTGAATGGACTCACTAGTTAACTCATTCCCTCATATTTATGACTTTGGACGACTCTGTAAAAGTTACTTTGTGAAACCATTGTGATAAATAGAGCATTTGCTCCTATAGGAACAAATTCTCCATTTATCACAATGGTTTCAAACTACAAAATTCTAAAATATTCATTTTCTCTAGTTAATGCTCCTTTTCGGTAGATTTATTCAAAGAGGTTGTATCTAAAAATAGTCTACGAGGTAATGGGTTAAACACTAATGGACTATTAAACGTTGAAAAGGTTGAAAAAGGCATTTCTGCGCCTTTGCAAACAATGTATACATAAATCAGAGGTATCCTGTAGGAGCCGTCTACTCAGGGTCTGCTCTGTTTGCTTATGATAAAATATAGATATGAACCTACAGTTTCTGTCATGGCTAAATGCACGTAATGCGTTATTACCTTGAACCTACATTATGCAGCCACCTGCCTAACAATATATAACCTTTTTCATTACTAAGAGTTTAGAAAAGGTTAAACTGCATTCTTTGGTGAACGAAACGCGTCTTTGGTTTCACAGTATTGTAACAAATACTCACTGACAAAAACATCTAGATATGGAAAATGTCTAGTTATTTTGAAACATGCCAGGGTAACGAATACCGAAGGTGGCATGTTGAACCTCATATAGGAATATTATGTTTGTTTTCCGTATTCCGTATGTTGTTTTGTGGCAAGTTGAATCTCATATAGGAGTGTTATGTTTGTATTCCGTATGTTGCCAAAGATACATTAGTCCCGTTAAATAAAGAATGGAAGACTTAACAACAACCTCGAACTATAGAGTCATATCTATATTAAAGGCGTATTTATGGATTAACGGGTTGAATCAAATGTAATGACATTATATAAGTGTTATACATATTAAAATTTTATATACGGGTAAACAGATGGAATAATAGTTTTCAGTTGTAATCTGTAATTGTTTTATTTCCCCTGCCCTATATCCGTTTGGAAGAGGTGTCTGATTTCACACATGAACACCTTATCCTGAAGGACAGGGAGCAAAACAATAACTAGTGTCGAACGACATTTTTCCATTGCAGAAACTGTAGAATCATATAGTATTACAGTAAAACCGGTCCTAAGCGGTCAATGATTTATTGAACAAAGGAGTCTTAAAAAGCAGGTGGTTGCTTAATGCAGGGTTCCTATATGAGCTTTCTGCATTACTTTTGACCTGCAATAAGCTATCACATGCCTTACAGTCCCATAACTAGACCTCTTTTTGAAGACACCTTAACCCTTTCGCTGCCAAACTCTGTCGTCTGCTACAAAATTTCATTATTTTGATTTTCTTCATTTTTGTTTCAAAAATATAGTAACAGTAACAAACAGTTTGGATCCTGATGAGACGCCGAGTTACTCGGAGTCTCATCTGGATCCAAACTGTTTGCATAGGTAATCACATATCCGGCATTGGCAGCGAAAGGGTTAACCCATTACCTCATAGGCTATTTTAGACCCAACCTCTTTGAACAAACCTACCAAAAAGAAGCATTAACTAGAGCAAAGGAACATTTTTAGAATAGTGTAGTTCTGAAACCATTGTGATAAATAGAGCATTTGCTCATATGGAGCAAATGCTCTATTTATCACAATGATTTCAAAACATATTTTTACAGAGGCGTCAAAATGAGGGAATGGGTTAAGACATGTTCGACTGTGTATTATGTTATTTATATACCATTTCATAAGAAAACAGAACAGACCATGACCAGATGACTCCGACCAGGGTCTACTCTGTTTACAACCGAGTCATAAGGCGTCCCTATCAGGTGAAGGGTTGATGTGGTTGCAATGATGGAGCTATCTCTTTCCTTCTCGCAACCTGACTAATGTGACGGAGAGGGATTAAACAGTGGGCCGTATGCCACGTCGTATATTGTTTTTCCGGTTATGTTTTCGGGTAACTCGACGTCTCGTTGGACAATTGGCCTGTTTGTCTGGAAAACGCCAATGTAGCAACTGTTTTATATACGAGGCAGTCAAGTTTTGAGTCTCACGAGGATTAAATAAGTGACCGTTTGGTTCAAAAATAAAATTTATGCTGACGACAGGAATGTCCTATAAATGGGTTAATGCTGGCGTCTAACATATGTAAGAGAAGACACTTAAAAGAAGGGATATCCTGTATATAATATTACATGCACACGAAAGTTTGATTCGTCGTGATAAACCAACAGTATTTGTCAATTTGATCCACACCTCGGGTAAATTCGTGATAGCTTTTGCAGTAACTCGGTGTCTCATCAGGATTCAAACTGATCGAAAAAATGAAGAAATATTACCTTGGAAGCACGCGACATCTTTGAAAAAACGAATATTATACCCTGCTAGGATGCAGGCGTGAATTCTTCTTTTAGCTCACCTAATACAAAGTAGGTCACTAGAACTAAAAGCGGTCGATCAATGATTCTAGTCCACGGCACTGGACATGATAAAATAAATTTTAGAACAAGAAAGGTCTCTATGAAAGGTCCTCTACCAGAGTAACATATTACGAGTTCCAGTCGGCAGTATATGTATTTATAACATAACCTCGCTTGTATTCGAGTTAATATAGCCATCACACAGTAATTAGTTCTTTATATACACATGTTTAATATAAGCTGTGGCCATATGTAGAAACACCACGTGCTAAATTGTGCATTCTAACACTTAATGTATATTGCGAAATATACATGTAGGACATGTCTCGCCATTGTCATCTGGACTGATTGTATTCAGGTGAACGATATATGGCCAGCATTGACCCTCTTGTTTTCAACTTTTGTACCGTTTAAAGTTAGCAAAAAACACCGAAGTGTCGGTAATCTGTTTACAATTCGTTAACGTGTCAACGAAGTTTTAAATTACGATGTTTGATATTAACTGGAACATCATACAAAAAAGCTACTGTGGCGAACATCGATATGATAAAGAACACTTAATATGACATTGGGACACTAATTTTACCTTTTGGGCAATACAGTAAGCGTGTGTACCATGAATGTTTTGTAACTGAACTAAGTGAAGTGGGAAGGCAAGGTGTTAAGCCTACCACACCTTTGTGGTATCTCTTATTTGGAACATCTTCTGATGTGAACACGGACAGTACATTGGCAGACATACATTATTTTGAATCACAATACCCTGCGCAGCCACGAAAACATTTACATTATACTGGTGCTTGGACTATATATATTTCAAATTTGACAAACGAATCAGTATGAACACCCATTTGGTTATACTCGCTGTTGTTGCAGCCGTTGCACCGGTTCTATATTTAAGACTGCCTTCATCAGGTATTGCAGTCGTAGACGATGTGGCGGCAGAATATGACTACATAGTGGTGGGAGGAGGCTCGGCTGGTGCCGTACTGGCGGCAAGGTTGTCTGAGGACAAGAAGTACAAGGTTTTGTTGCTCGAGGCAGGGGGATGATTCTACGATGAGAGCGACAATTTTCACGTGCCAATTCTGTGGACAAGTATGCATCATTTTGACTTCGACTGGGAATATTACACAGAGCCGCAGACCAATGCTAACCTCGGTCTAGATGATCAACGCAGTTACTGGCCACGGGGCCGTGTTCTCGGTGGATCTAGTGTTATAAACGCTGCTCAGTACACAAGAGGGAGTCCTTTTGACTATGACCAATGGGCTGCAAGCGGCTGCACAGGATGGGGTTACCAAGACGTGTTGCCATATTTCCTCAAATCAGAGGATATACAGGTACCAGAACTCGCATCATCCAAACACCATAGCACTGGAGGACCTTTGAGTGTGTCGTCAGGGCAAGTCTCAAATTTACCCGAGTATTATTTGAAAGCTGGCGAGGAACTAGGGTACGACATCACAGACTACAACGGCGCCGATCAGCAGGGATTCAGTGTAGCTCAGTTAACAGTTGGTAAGGGCCTGAGATCGAGTACTGGACTGAAATTCCTTGGTGGTGATGCAAAACATGAAAATCTTGACATAGCAATACGAAGTTTTGTCACAAAGATTGACATTATCGACAAAAAAGCAGTAGGTGTCTTCTTTATAAGAAACGGACGAAAGCGGTACGTAAAGGCGAGGAAGGAAGTAATAGTATGTGCTGGTGCGATAAATTCTCCACAACTGCTCATGTTGTCAGGTATTGGGACTGAAAAACACCTGAAGGAAATGGGCATTCCTGTGGTAGCCGATCTTCCAGTAGGACAAAACCTGCAGGATCACGAGATGGTTATGTTGCATACTGTCATTAATAAGCCATACAGTCTTTCTGCGGATGTTGTTCAAAGTTTGTGGAGCATATTTCGGTACAAAATATTCGGGTCTGGGCCACTGAGTGCTTCCGGTATAGAAGGTTCGGCATTTATCCACCTAGATAAAACATTGCAGGGCAAGGCTTCCCCCGATATTCAACTGGTATTTTTTAGCTCATTTATCGCAAGTAATATATTCAATTTAAAAGAAAATGTTGCGAACGAATATTATTCAAGCGATCCCAATAACCATGGATTCGGCACGTGTATGTGCCTGACACACCCACTTAGTAAGGGAAGTATAACGCTTAAAAGCGATGACCCTTTTGACCACCCGCCAATAGATGCTGGATACTTGAATGAAAGGCGGGATGTTGACCAACTCATTGCAGGAATACGTATTTGGGAGCAGCTTCTTGAAACACAGACAATGAAGGAACTCGGAGTTGACATCAATCGGATGAACATGTCTGTTTGTTCCCAGCACTCTTTCCGCTCTGATGAGTACTGGGAGTGTTTCGTCCGCCATTTTATTTTGACTGTATATCATCACTCGGGGACCTGCAGAATGGGACCTGATACTGACCCATCTTCTGTTGTTGATCCTCAGTTGAGAGTTCGCGGAATTCAAAATTTGCGCGTGGCCGATGCTTCCATAATGCCGAATGTCACTTCCGGGAACACAAATGCACCGGTGATTATGATCGCCGAGAAAGCTGCAGACATGATACGTGGAAAGTATACTGTAACAAAATTCAAGACAAATGTTTAATCCGATTAAATGTTTGCTTTTCTCCTATTTAAACGATTTGTGACATCTATGCTCTATATTTTCCCATTTATTTAATTCTATTCTCTGTATACGTATTAAAATCAACTTATATAATGATTTTGAACTTTGATTCGATTTCAAACTGTTCATAAATGTTTTGGAATTCATTGGTATCTTTTAACAGGGTATTTGTGGTACGTTTAACCCTTTACTTGACAATGCCACGTTCCACGCCTTTGCAAACAAACTTGGACCAGTCCAGATCAGACAGTTCTATTGTGTAATATCTGATCAGGGTCTACTCTGTTTACCTAGATTTGATTCTACAGTTTCAGTCAGGAGAACTAGTACTTGATTGTATGTCAGGGTAATTTACATTTATAGCAGGTGTGAAAACAGTAAGTTCAAATGTTTTCAAAATTTATTTTTTATTATCTTATTCGCTAAAAATTACATGAATAGTAACACTTATTCAGTACAATAATACCAAATACCAAATAATAACATAACAGGACGGAGAGTGACACTATACTGAAACAAATAAATAAACGTGTGATTACAACAATTACACTGCAATGAAATATCAGGCTACAATTAAACTCAATATAAATAATCCTTTACTTTACAGATACACTTTTATGCACCTTTGCAAATAGAACAGACCAAGACCAGACAGCTCCTGTAGGAGTCGTGTGATAGCTCTTTTTTGCATATGAAATCGAGGGCTTGGTGCAAAACTATTCTAACTCCTTCACAAAGTGAAGGAGTTAGAATAGTTTTGTACCAATCCCTCGAAATAGTATAGATCTGATTGTACAATTTTTGCCAGGGTCAAAATGCCACTATTAAACTAATATTCATGAAGTCAATATTTCTAAGATGAATATTCATTAACCCTTTCGGCGCCTAATTTCTAATTGTCGTCTGCAATCCAAGTTTGTTAAATAATTCAGAAAAATAAGATATGCGATAAATAAAAGCAAATTTCGAAGGAATAAAGCACAGATATAGAAATAGAGATTGAGACAAAAAGTGAAGTCCCTGATCAGAGGCAGCCTTGAAAAGGCGGCATCTGATCTGGGACTGCACTATTTGTCGTGGTACATTTATGCGACATTGGCGATGAAAGGGTTAAGTAAAGGGTCAACATTTAATCCTTTCAACACTAAGTACCTTTCTCTGCCAAAAATGTATTTTTTGTTTCCTTTAAAAAACAACAATTAATCATCAAAACAAGAAAAGATTTCAAAGGATTTCTGTATTATATAAAGGATGAAATACAATAAAACCTGTTTTAATAGAATGCTAAAAGAAGTATTTGAGGCAGGTTGTTGCAGGACAAAAATAATGCTGATAACTCTCAAAAGAAATTCCTGCATTATGTTTACCCTACTTTATGCAACCACCTCATTTTAACCCTTTATATACTTTTAGGTAGGTGGCTGCTTAATGCAGGATAAAAGTCATGCAGAAAGCTCCTAGAGGAGTTTTCTGCATGACTTCACTCTCCCCTGCTGATATTTATACTAAATTAAGCATCCGGTTTAGAAGGGTTTTATTGTACCATTATAAAGATAAATTTAAAAATATAATTCAATGATGGCCGATATCTAAATAATTGCATGTGGATATATATGCATAAAAGGACTAGCAAAGTTTTTGTATAGTAAATATGTGATACGCATTTCAATATCTGTGAATAATAACTATTTCAACATTTTCAAAAACTTCTTTATTATTTATTATTTCAAAACCTATGTTGTGACCACTCTTTCAAATCATCTCGAAGAGACATAGGTTTTGGTGGAGAAAGGATTTTAGTATTTGAGTATGCATCTTTATCTGTTGCTCATCATGTGGCTATATGTGGATAAAAGGACTAGCAAAGTATTTGTGAAGTACATAAATTTATGATATATAGAGTTTCAATATCTGTGACAATTAACTATTTCAACACTAAATAATTTCATGTGCAAATCTTTTCTGCCTCAAAGTACTTTTTCATTTCTTCATGGGAAAAAAGTGTCAAATTCAAACAGTTTGGATTCTGATGCCAATTTACCTTGCATCTCATCAGAATCCAAACTGGTTGCAAAGTCATCAAAAAAAGGTCTATAGTGTTGAAAAGGTTAACTGTTTCCCAAATGAACATTTATGCATGAATTGATGACTTTATGAATTTTCAATAACTTTTACAAAGTGAAATTAAAAGGGGAATTGTTAGCTTACACAGTAGGATCAGATCTATATAAATTCACAAGCAAACAGAGCAGACCCTGATCAGACAGTTATTATAGGAGCTGTCTGATCTGGGTCTCCTCTACTTGCAAAGACATGAAAAGGCGTTTATATGAGGAAAAGGTTCAAGTGATTTGAGGATTATTAACATGCTTAACAGAACCTATCTAGTCAAACTCAATCCAAACAAGCACTTTGTGCTCCCATACAAAAAATTACACATAAAACCTTACAAGCAATTACTGTTTTACACCAAGCAAGTACTAAGTATATAGAAGTTGATAGCTGCATATATGTATAAAGCTTGTACCAAAATATATTTTCTTTTCAAACTAGATGCCCATGTAAAGTCCTAGTGCAGATAGAAGTAATAAATATAAGAGAGAAACAATTAAAAAATTCTGATGCCACAGAGTTATGGTTCTTGTACATGACACATTGTCTACTCACATTGTCTACTCATTCTTGTACATGGCACATTGTCTATATTGGAATTTACCCAGGCAAAAAGGAAGGGGGACCATTCAAAACGTGTGTCCCTAAGAAATAAAGTTATGGTCCTGACAAATTCAGATTTAGAACACATGCACATACACTCAACTGTCACTGAGGCAAGCTGCTCGCAAGCTGGCTCCACAACAAATGCTTCCGTAAGACTATGTTTTCTGCTATTGTGTTAGAAATTTAAGTTCTAAATTTTACAGGACAAGATTGATTAACCCTTTTCTCCATAGATACACCATTTAATGCCTTCACAAACTGAGTAGACCCAGATCAGATGACTACTGTAGGAGTTGTCTGATCAGTGTCTAGTCTGTTTGCTTATGGATTAATATAGCTTAGATATGATTCTACAGATTGTGCCATGGTCACAAAGTCTTTTGTTCATAGTGTCATTAACCCTTTACTCCATGAATTTTTATGTAAGAAATAATGATGTCATGAATATTAATTAGATTCACTGTTATAGTAGCACATGGACACAGCAAGTGTTGGCCATGACAGAAAGTGTACAAAGATATCTACATGTATATCATATCATAAGCAAACAGAGCAGACCCTGATCAGATGGCTCCAATAGGAGCCATCTGATCTGGGTCTACTGTTTGCATGCAAATGGATAAAAATACGTTTATATGAAGGAAAGGGTTAAACAAATATAGCTATTTAATATTAATACTGTGAGTACTTCTTACATTAATTCATGGGATAAAGGGAATAACCCTTTCCCTGTTCAATGATCATGCAAGAAAATAATCACATCATAAATATTTATTAGCTGGATTTTTATCATGTACATTTTTCAAGGAAGTTTTTTATGCTTTAACAAAAACTGTAGAATCATATCTATATCATGTCAAAAGCAAACAAAGCAGACCCTGATCAAATGGCTCCTATAGGATTCATCTGATCTGGGTCTACTCTGTTTGTAAATGCATGCAAAGGCATTCATATGAGGGAAAGGGTTAAGCAAGCTTTGGTTTGCTTTCATAATGTTATTGGTGCCTTATTCTTAAAACCGGGCTACACTGCCATATCAAAAAAATTTTGCCCATGAACTCTGATATAACCATTTTTTATCTTTACAAAATGAAATCCTAACCCTTCTCTTGCTGAATTTTAAAATAAATTTCTCCTTCTTTACCCATGCCCTGTTGTATAATTACAGATATCTTCACTGTGTACACGTATTTCGCTGTGCAATCACTGCTGTGGAGTGCACTGGTTGCACAATAAATTTGTAAATAGTGCAGACCCTGATGAGACAGCTCCTGCAGGAGCTGTCTCATCTGGGTCTTCACTATTTACAGATAGGTATATTGACGCGAATAGCAAGCGAAGAGTTAAGATTATACAAGACAAAGGCTGGCATTAACTTGATAAGTGGAAGCACTTTGTATAATGTTGTAATACCTGCAGTATATGTAGTACTTTGTTTTTTTTGGTAACACTTTAAAGCTTTATCTAAGGCTGGAAGATACTATAATGTTTAAGGCATCAGCTGAGGTCCGCACTATCCAGTGGATCACTCAAGGAATTGTCTGAGAGGTAATCATCACTAAGGTCAAGGTCGTCTATATCAAGGTCATCTTCAGATACTGAAATTATAAATTAAAGTACAGTAAAAACCCTCTACATCGAACATAAAATTTAGCATAAATATCGGTCACGGAGACAGGTGGCAGCTTAATGCAGGGTGAAAGTCATGCAGAAAGCTCCTCTATAACCTTTCTGCATGAATTTCACCCTGCATTAAGCAGTCACCTGCCTAAAAGTATCTAAATTCTTCTCTACTATAATTCCAGTTTAGAGGGGTTTTACTGCATCAAAATACATGTGACTGATTATTCATCAGTAAAAGTCAGAAATTAAAAATAATGAAGAAGACTTGTTAGAGTACTGCAACGAACTGTATTCCTATACATTTTATAGAATTGACCAAGTCTCAAAATACTGAATTCAGTATTGATACTGAAAACGTCCACCTATGATTATTTATGAATACTCTTAGTATTAGGACAGACACACATTGTCAAACAGTGCAAACCCTGATGAAAGAGCTTCTCAAGGAACTTTTTTTATCAAAATCTACACTATTACTAATTTACTACTATGTCTGTCTATAATTTATCAAAATGGTACCAAATTGAATTGTTCAGTTTTACACATTGGTGGAGAGGTGAGATTTGGTGTCCGAATACTTATGGCATATTAAGTAGCACATAGTTACACAGGAAAACTCTGCAGATTTAGACCAAACTTAGCTTTTTCTGTGCAACAAATAAACAGACAAAATGTTGATACCTGGAGCGCATGTCACCGAATAAAACAAATTAAAAAGTACATTTACTAAACCCTTCAATTCATATAAACATTTTTCAAACCTTTACAAACAGCAGAGCTGAGCAGACCCAGACCAGATGGCTGCTTTAGGAGCTGTCTGATCTGGGTTTGCTCTGTTAGCTTATGAAATTAAAATAGATCTGACTCTATGGTTTCTACCACTACCAAAACTTCCTGAATACATATGGAATTATAAAAAATCCAACTACATGTAATAAATATTAATGATATCATTATTTCTAATATCAATATTCAAGTGGGAAAGGGATAAACTTTAATGAATAAAAAATGTAAACTTTTAAGGGAGTGCCTGAAAAAAGCTAACACACAGGCTGCTGGAAAACTTGTCAAAACATATAACAAACTGTTATATGGATTAACAGACGATACCAGCAAACACTACACGTATGACTTCCTTGATTTGCAGATGAGTTAAAAATTACGTATACCATTTCTCCCCTGTATAAACAACTTACAAATGCTTACCATTTTCAATTCCTTTAACAGATATTTTCATCTTTTTGTCTTTCTTTGAATGTGTAGGTTCAAATTCTGTGAAATCAGAACTTTCTGTGTCATCATCTGACAGATCTAGGTCATCCAGACAGCCATTTTTCAATGGTTTCTCCTTTGATAAAAGACCTGGAATGTGATAAATACTAATTTGAAGATAGTTTATATTATATTCATTGCAATATGTTTTATGCGCAAAAGAAATAGTGTTTCTACCACTTATACCTTTATGCGTTAAAAAGCATTAATAGGATGAAATGTGTTAGGGAGCATAATTTCTGATGAAACCCTTTATTTCACATATACATGTACATCATTTAACATCTTTTTAAACAGAGCAGATACATATCAGGCAACTCCCATAGGAGCCTTCTGATCAGGGTCTGCACTGTTTGCTTATAAAACTAGAACTATCTCTCAAGGTGATAAATACCCCCGCACAGCAGCCTTCATTGCAAATCATAGTTTGTGACACCAACTACCCATGTAACAGGACCAAATGACAAAAATACTGAAAGTTCAAGTGGAGATAATTCTGCAATGCCTAGCGCTTAATACATGAAAATTGCATCTTGCACGTCTACCATTTATGGTAATTATGCATACCAAATATAAACTGAATAACTTTCAGACAGAAGGAGCAGTTCGTGACACCATTTTCCCAAGTTTCATGCCAAAATGACAAATAATACTCAAAGTTCAAGGGGAGATAATTCTGCAATGCCTAGTGCTAAACACGTGAGAATTGGGTCTTGCACATGTACTATTCATGATTATTATGTATACCAAATATAAACTGAATAACTTTAAGATTGAAGGAGGAGTTCGCAACACCAACTACCCATGTTCAAATGTGGACGGACGGACAAGGTGATTTCAGTATACCCCCTCAAACAAATAATATAGATCTGATTCTAAAGTTTCCGCCATGGTAAAAAAACATTTGTCAATTTTTCCAAAAAAGCTTGATCGAATTGAAGGTAGTTAAAATTGCATGAGATCCAAATTTCAGCAAACTTTATCTTTTCACAGCCAGATAAGGGTTTAGTGAACAAGATTTGAAGCCTGCAACTAATGTACTAGTACAGTACTAGTGATGAACATTTCAATATGTAACAGGACATAACAAAGTGCTTCCCATAAAGCTTTGGACTCTTGACCCTCCTCTTCTTTACTCCTCCATTCCAATAAGTTTATGGAGGATATAAAATACAATTTTGAAATTGACAGTGAAAAATTTAAAAGTAGATATTGTTTTAATCCAGAGGTCCAGATAAGATGTGTAAATTTAAACATTTTAAAGAATAGCTCCTTTATTTCCCCACCATATCCTATACTGTGACCACTCTTTAGAATCGTCTAAGAGGATTCTAACGAGTTGTCACAATATAGGGTTTGGTGGAGAAATGACAATTTTAGTACATGTATTTGAACACGCACCTTTATCTATAGCTCTGTTTAGACTGAGTGTTAATGCTAGCAGCTAGTTTGTGACAATCTGTGCAAACAGTCTGGATCCAGATGATATTTTATACCTATTAACCCTTACCATTAGATTATAAACTGTTTGACATTCTGATTGTATTTCGTATCACTCTGAAACTTTGTAACAGATAGCACTTACTTAACCTTTCCCTCATATAGATGACTTTTGTTTCCTTTGCAAACAGAGTCGACCCAGATCAGACGGCTGATAAGGACCTGCTCTGTTTGCTTATGGAATAATATACATGTAGATCTAATTCTTCAGTTTCTGCCACAACCAAACTTTCTTGTGTTCACATGATGATAAAAAATAATCTTATCATTATTCATGATGTGATTGTTTCTTACATGGATATCCATGAGGGACAGGAGAAACTTGCAAAGAACTAAGTGACACTGTGTAGATGAATAAATTATGGTAATAGATTAGCATAACCAATTTGATTGTTGAACTTCAAAACTGAAATGTCTCATACTAAAGAGTCCATTAGATATGGAAGGCTTAAATTTGCTGGATGATTTTGGAAGACAAACAGTGTAGATCCGGTCTAGAAGGCTCCTCTATGAGCTCTCTGATCTGGATTTACACTGTTTGGAAAAGCCTGTACACTTGATTCCTGCATTCAAATGGTTATCCCTTTGCCTGTTCTATGTTTATTACAAATTTCAATACCTACTGAAAATTCATGGACAAAATAGTTATAATGAAATACGGAAAGTGGAATATTGTAGCCATTTTACGAAGTATAGAAACAAGTCCATCTAATTTCATTAGCAAACAGAGCAGACCCTATCAGACAACTCCTATAGGAGCTGTCTGATATGGGTCTACTCTGTTTGCAAATGCGTGGAAACACGTTTATATGAGGGATAGGGTTAAAACTAGAATTGTTTTTATACAAAAACTGATGTCTCCCCCAGCATGTGGACAAAATTTCCCAAAGTCCCATAACTCTGTAGAAAATCATCTAACCGGGAAAAGAATAAACTATGCACAACTAGGCATGGTGCTGATCAATCCTACAAAGTTTCATAAAAATCTAATAAAAGATTTTTGGAATTGCGTGAACTAATTTTTCCATGTAAAAATTTTCAAGTCCCGTAACTCTAAAAATTATCATAGAACCGGAACAGGAATAAGATATGCACATCTAGGCATTGTGTTGATCAATCCTATGAAGTTGCATGCAAATCTGATCAAAGGTTTTGAAGAGACCGTGCTTTTCCATGTAAAAATTTCAAAGTCCCATAACTCTGTAGAAAATCATCTAACCGGGAAAGGAATAAACTATGCACAACTAGGCATGGTGCTGATCAATCCTACAAAGTTTCATAAAAATCTAATAAAAGATTTTTGGAATTGCGTGAACTAATTTTTCCATGTAAAAATTTTCAAGTCCCGTAACTCTAAAAATTATCATAGAACCGGAACAGGAATAAGATATGCACATCTAGGCATTGTGTTGATCAATCCTATGAAGTTGCATGCAAATCTGATCAAAGGTTTTGATGAGACCGTGCTTTTCCATGTAAAAATTTCAAAGTCCCATAACTCTGCAGAAAATCATCAAACCAGAACAGGAATAAGATATGTACAACTAGACGTAGTGCTGATCAATCATAGGAAATTTCATGAAAATCTGAAGAAGGATTTTGGGGAAACCGCATGGACAAAATTTCCATGTAAAATTTCAAAGTCCCATAACTCTGCAGAAAATCATCAAACCGGAACAGGAATAAGATATGCACATATAGGCATGGTGCTGATCAATCCTATGACGCTTCATGAAAATCTGATCATAGGATTTGGAGAAACCGCGCAGACAAAATTTTCCAGGTAAAAATTTCAAAGTCCCATAACTCTGCAGAAAATCATCGAACTGGAACATGAATACGATATGCACAACTAGGCATGGTGGGGATTAATCCTATGAAGTTTCATGAAAATGCGAGCCAAGGTTTTGGAGAAACCGCAGGGACAAAGTAAAATCGGACAGACAGATGGACGCCATGCACAAAAACAAAATGTCTCCCCAGTATACTGGGGGAGACATAATTAATATTGTACAGACAGCCTTATATTTGGATTGTATTGCTTTACCATTGGAATACAGTTGTGGCTTCTTTGGTGGTATGCTGCTAGTGAAATGCTGGGATGATGACTCTAGGACGTCTATCTTGTTCCTAAGGGCACTTAAGGCTGACCTGAAAATATCAACTAAGCTTGTGACTTTCATTTACAAAGCCAATCCTGCAAACAATGACAGAACAATTAAAGAGAGTACTAGACGGGAGGCAAACATATCTTTTAATGAACTAGTGATGTGCCAATTAATCACAGTACTCTGAAATCACATCGTGAAGGTTCCGATGTGATAATCGACGAAGGACAGACCATCTTCGACGATTTATACATATGTTATGGAGACCATACAGTTTAGCAAACAATAAAACTTTAAAAGCCATACAAGGCCAAACATATGATTAGATTTTACACATTGTTTGTCACATTTTTTAAATGAACAGAATCAATTTGTAATCTAAGATTTAAAACAGAGTTTATCCTTATCAAATGTCATGTTTTAGACAAAATGACTGGTCTGGATACACACCGATTGCAAACCTACAACCCATATTTTGGCCTCTACCCAAACTCAGATAAGCCTGCCATATTAGAATTTAATTGTGATTTTTAACCCTTTCATGTAAACGCGTTTTCGCTCCCATTTGCAAAAACAGAGTAGACCTAGATCAGACTGATCAGGGTCTACTCTGTTTGCTAATGGAATTTGATAGATCTGTTTCATTACTTTCTGAAATGGCTACAATGTTCCATCTTCCATATTTCATTACAACTATTTTGTCCATGAATATTTAGTAGGTACTGAAATTTGGAAAAACAGAGAACAGAGAAATGTTTTAATCGATGATTGAGAACATGTGCAGATGATGAAGTAATTTTTTGGGTCCGACTCCAAACAGTAGTATGAACCGTTTCATCCCTCTGGACCAATTTGTGATCACCTTGGAACATAGTTTGGTTCAGATGAGATGCCACAAATAAATTCTGTCACACTCTTTGTGTCACACATTTTTGTCCCACACTTCTGTTGGCAGGTGACACACATGTTCCTTCCAATAGTTGTTTGAAAAGAAATGAAAGTATACATTTAGAATTGAGTGTACAGGACAAGTTTTGCAGTGTTGAAAATATTAATAGTACTTCTCTTTCTGAATTTCCAGATAAAACACCCAAGACAATCTTATAATGAAAAACACTGAATTAATCTATTAATTATTATTAATCTATTAATCTCATATAAATGCCATTTCATGCTTCTGAAACAGAGTAGACCCAGATGGCTCCTATAGGAACCATCTGATCAGGGTCTGCTCTGTTTGCCGTATATGGAATTTTATAGAACTGGCTTTAGCAGTTTTTTTGCCATAGTAAAAAAATCCTTCTTTCATAAACCATTATTAAATTTCAGCTAATCAATATTCATGATGAAATCATTTTTATGACTATTTTACATGACTATAATTATTTCCCACGACTATTTATGAGGTTATTGACAAGACCTGCTTACCTAAGGTCATTGATTTGAAGGCTTTCAAAGTGTCTGTTGGTGGTCATTAAGGGTATGGTTGACTGGGGCACCCTTGGAGTGTGATGGGCCTGAGTTAAGGAATTGAGAGTCTGAAAGTAAACCACAGCCATAATTAACTATTCTAACGCAATCTGTCAATTTCCTGTAATCTGATTGGCTCATGTGACTACATTTGCGGCATATAAAAAGTGTTTTATATGTCGCAAATTCAACCAATCAAAAACGGCCGAATAACACCATGTGCATGTAAATATATCAATGCGCGTTGTTTATAAGCAATGATAAATCCGTATGCATACTTTGACATATAAATCTAGATCTATTCCAGTTTGGCCCGTTATTTCAAGTTATTTTCCATTGTTTACTTTGTCACGACTTGAACGGTCTCTTATATGCACATGTATCATGTGGAGAATTATTGAGATACTCTAAGCGTTGGGATCCAGATTAGGCCTTATTTATTATATCGTTCAAACATAACGTTATAACGTGACGTCATTGTTACAGGCGACGTTTTCCCGTATGGCGCCAAAGACTAAGATGACGTTACTTTACCAAAATGTCTATTGGATGTATGTATTGAGCATGTTGAATAGCTATCGCACAATTATTCATGACTAATGAAATGTATATATATAAACCAAGGTGAAAACACATTTACTTTAAGAAATCTGAGAGAAACTGGTGCACTATTTCTTGCCTCATCACTCATTTAATCATCCGCGCGCAAAGGATATGACTTGAGTTAAAATCGGCCCAACAATTTGTCGTTTTTCGTGTTAAGATTGCGTTAGAATAGGGTTAATCCTACTGTAATTTGAAATTTGCGACGGTATATGAGGTTTTTAACGGTCTTAAATTATTTTAATGACTCCGCCTTCGGCGTCGCCATTAAAATAATTTGCGACCGTTAAAAACCTCATATACCGTCGCAAATTTCAAATTACAGTAGGGTTAACCCTATAGTTGCATGATGAACATCTATGTAATACTCTGCCCTTTATGAATATCACTTGATTATCAAAGCAAAAGATAAACATGCATACAAGCATAAATATCATCATTTCTCCACCAAACCCTATGTTGTGACCACTCTTTAGAATTGTCTCAATAAGGTTTGGTGCAGAAAGAGAGAAGTTATTATTGAAAATGTTAACTGAGAAATCTACAGTCGTGTCAAAAGTAGAGAATTAGATCATATAAGCAAACAGAGCAGACACTATCAGACAGTTCCTACAGGAACTGTCTAATCTGGGCCTACTCTGTTTGCAAAGGCATAAAAAACAGGATTATCAAGTATCAGCTTAATAATAAGAATGGATGTACTAAAGTGTCCTGGACCCATATTCTCCACCCTATTATTGGTACAACTACAACATGATACTTTCATTTAGCACTGTGGATTGTTATACTAGTATGTATCTTACTAGTAAAGGGTATTCTCAGTTTTGATGTGGATAAGTTCAAAGCAATTTTATATACGTCTTAACCCCATACTTTATACATACACTCAGATTGACAATATTGTAAACAGAGTAGACCCAGGTCTGTCTAAGGGTCTACTCTGAATCTTTAATCTAAGTTAGAGGTCTGATTCTACACATTCTGTAATGACAAAAAGTCCCTGTTTCGAGTGCCATTATTAATATTTATGAACTTCATAAAGTCTTACATGAATATTGATATGGGGTTATTTAAAATGGAATTATAATACATGGCTATATAGTAAAACCCCTCTAAACCAGAATTCTGGTAGAAAAGAATTTAGACAGCTGCCACATGTCTCCAAGACTGATATTTATATTTATACAGAATATAATGTCCAGTTTAGATGGGTTCTACTGTACATGTCTTTACTATTTGAATACAAGAAGCCATTTAGCTAGTATTTGTGAACAGTGAGTAACAAGATCAGAGGGCTCTTGCAGGACTCGAGTCAAGTTTAAAAATTCAGCATTCAATGGCGTAATTATGTTTTATCCCTTTACGAGATAGAGATGCCATTTGACACCTTTACAAACAGTGTAGATATATTCATCACTCTCACAAATTGTAGTCTCTTATGCACAAAGGTGTCAAACATGACTTCTACCCACCCTATCTAGGTTGTCCTGGCGCTGCTCTACTTCTCTTCTATTGGTCAAGACAGATGCAAGTTCCAGCTCAACTTTCGCTGCAAAACCAGGAATTATCTTTAATATATACATGTATAATAAACAAAGCAAACCATGATCAGACAGCTCCCACACTGTGCTCTGTTTACAAAGGCATAAAAAAGGAGTGATTATGGAGTAAAGAGGTATATATACACTTTTGATGGAAACACTTTGTTAATTAAAAATAATTGCTAACTATGTATAAAAATAACATTATCTTACAAGCAATGTGAAAATTCTGCACAGCAAAATGATAAAATGGGGTCAAAAAGGAATACATTTTGTCTTCTACTGTAAACTCGTAACTAATAACATTTTACAGGGTCTTTTACTTCTTTTTACATATTTCATGTGATAAATAATACTGTGTACTCACATATTCTTGATCTAAGGATTTCAACATCCCGCCTGCACCCTTCAAGCTCATCTCTATAGGCATATTTTCTGGAAGAGATTAAGTTAACAGCTTGAAACATGCAACTTCAAATCAGATATAAATGTGTGTATCATTCTTCAAATCAGATATAAATGTGTGTATCATTCTTCAAATCAGATATAAATGTGTGTATCATTCTTCAAATCAGATATAAATGTGTGTATCATTCTTCAAATCAGATATAAATGTGTGTATCACAGAATGCTTCAACCCTTTACCTCATGAATGTTCATATAACCCTTTCCTCCATAGGCTATTTTTAGACCCAACCTCTTTGAATGAATCTACCAAAAAGGAGCATTTACTAGAGAAAAGGAAAATGTTAGAATTGTGTAGTATTGAAACCATTGTGATAAATAGAGCAAATGCTCTATTTATCACAATGGTTTCAACAGGTGATTTTTACAGAGGCGTAGAAAGGCGTATTTATGGAGGAAGGGGATAATAAGCTGAATTTTTATAATGGCATGGTCACATTAACAAAGGATTTTTTTGCCATGGCAGAAACAGAAGCATCAGATCTTTTTTATTCAATGAGCAAATAAAGCAGATCCTGATCAGACAGTTCCTACAGAAGCCATCTGATCTGGGTCTACTCTGTTTGCAAAGGCGATAAAAGGCATCTTTATGGAGTAAAGGGTGAAAATAAACACCATGATTACAGTAAACCTGCAGCACTATACTCTACTAGTCTAGTGAAAATATTGATAATCTTTGAGAATAGTTCGAATCCATTTGAGACACAAAGTAACTAGGTGTTTCATCAGGATCCATGCTCAGTGCAACAAATAAAGGTGCATACTCATACAAATTATACTAAAATGGTCATTTCTCCACCAATCCCTATGTTGTGACGAAGAGACGATTCTAAAGAGTGGTCACAACACAGGATTTGGTGGAGTAGTAAAGAAGGTATTCTTGAAAATGTTTCTATTTACGTATCTTATTTGGACCTCTGTTGCACGTTGTTTGGTATTTCGATCTTATTTTCGAAATATGTAAGATAAATCAAATATGAAACCTGGTGTAGAAAAAGATCAACCAGCAAAGCAAAATATTACTGAGCAGGCTAAAAAGTTAAATTTTCCCCCATCAAGTATGATGAGATTAGATTACTACACAACATTACCCTTTCTTGAATTACACTATGACACTCTATTCACTGTATATATGTGAATACCATAGTCTCTAATAAATGTCCCATGGGGCATTACATTTTTAACAGCAGCTTTTTGTGAATTGTATGAATGTGGTTGCTTAATGCAGACTGAAAGCAATGCAGACAGCTCCTAAAGGAGCTATCTGCATTGCTTTCATTCTGCATTAAGCAACCACCTTTAGCTAATGGTTATTATGTAGGGTTTTAGTTGTTTTATTCATAATTAGTTTCTCCCAAAAGTTAGGGAGCATTTATTAGAGTATGGGCATTTATTAGGAACAATATGGTATGTTGCAGTCTGGTAGTCATACTACATAATAAGCAACTACCCTAAATATGTAACTATTTGATCACCTTATCTCCCAACCCCTCCTGTTTGCAAAGCTGAATAAGTCAATTTGGTATCATTTTGATAATTTCAACATAGTCTAACATAACAGCAAATCTAGTGTAAATCCTGATTAAACTGATCCTTCAGGAGCAGTTGATCTGGGTCTGCATTATTTGCCTATGTCTGCCTGTCCAAATTCATAGGGTAATTGAGATATACAGAAATATTCAATACACTGTGACAAACTGCACAAATATGTATTTCCTACTCTTTGCCCACAATGTTATGTCACTGTAGTGAAAAGCTCAGTTAACATTTTTATTCTTTGCTTTAACCCTTTCCCTAAGGGTGAACATTTATCCATGAATTGGTCACTTCATCAATGGAAATTTCATATTTAACCCTTCTCTTGCTGAATTTTAAAATATGGTTCTCCTTCTTTACCCATGCCCTGTTGTATAATTACATATATCTTCACTGTGTACACATATTTCGCTGTGCAATCACTGCTGTGGAGTGCACTGGTTGCACAATCAACTTGTAAATAGTGCAGACCCTGATGAGACAGCCCCTGCAGGAGTCTTCACTATTTACAGGTATGTATATTGACGTGATTAGCAAGCAAAGGGTTAATTATGTAAAATTTTCAAGGAATATTTTGGCTATAACAACAAGAGTACCGCATACGGTACATAATACGCCCACTTGCAAACTTTCTCTGATTCAACATGCCTTGCAAGTGTTGACATTTTCTAATCTGTGCTTCAGATCTTGATTTCCATATTAAGGTGATACTATTTTTTAAAAAAAATGAAGTGAATATCTTATTAAATAAAAAAGTTACAGCTAATCCTCATTTTTGCAGATTTTTGTAAAGTGCAACGGCCATAACTCTGTAAACTTTAAAGACAAACTGAATGAACCTCAAAATAAACTCAGCTTCAAATTTTGTTGCTTAAAACATTTGTGTTAAGTTTCATTTATATCATTTTAATAGTTTTCCCAGAAAACAACAGACAAACTAAAAGTTTACCGACTAACAAAGCAACGAACACACGAAGTTCAAGGACCATAACTTTAGAATAAAATGACATATCAAAACCCCCGCAATATATGTGAAAATTCACATTAAGGTTTAACCATATAAAAAAATTGAAGTAAATATCATTTCAAATGAAAAAGTTATGACCATCCTCATATTAGCATAGATTTGCATTATTTTTTTAAGTGCAAGGGCCATAACTCCGAAACAACAAATCAAATCATCCTCAGAATCGACTTAGCTTCAGGTCTTGATGCATTAAACATGTGTATGAAGTTTCATTAATATCTGTCAAACAGTTTTCCCAGAAAACAGCGGACAAACTATTTGCAAATTTTTTAAGTAAAAGGGCAATAACTCCAAAACGAAAAATCAAATAAACCTCAAAATCGACTCAGCATCAGATCTTGATGCATTAAACATTTGTGTGAAGTTTCATTAATATCTCTCAAATAGTTTTCCAGAAAACAGCGGACAAACTATTTTCATTATTTTTTAAGGACAAGGGCCATAACTCTGAAACGAAAAATCAAATGATCCTCAGAATCAATTCAGTTTCAGATCTTGATGCATTAAACATTTGTGTGAAGTTTCATTAATATCTCTCAAATAGTTTTCCCAGAAAACAGCGGACAAACTATTTGCATATTTTTTAAGGACAAGGGCCATAACTCTGAAATGAAAAATCAAATGAACCTCAGAATCAACTCAGCTTCAGATCTTGATGCATTAAACATTTGTGTGAAGTTTCGTTAATATCTGTCAAATAGTTTTCCCAGAAAACAGCGGACAAACTATTTGCATTATTTTTTAAGTAAAAGGGCCATAACTCCGAAACGACAAATCAAATGAACCTCAGAATCGACTCAGCTTCAGACCTTGATGCATTTAACATTTGTGTGAAGTTTCATTAATATCTCTCAAACAGTTTTTCCAGAAAACAGCGAACAAACTATTTGCATATTGTTTGAGGACAAGGGCCATAACTCCGAAACGACAAATCAAATGAACCTCAGAATCAACTCAGCTTCAGATCATGATGCATTAAACATTTGTGTAAAGTTTCATTAATACCTGTCAAATAGTTTTCCCAGGAAACAGCGGACAAACTATTTGCATGTATTTGCATTTATTTTTTAAGTAAAAGGGCCATAACTCCGAAACAACAAATCAAATGAACCTCAGAATCGACTCAGCTTCAGATCTTGATGCATTAAACATTTGTGTGAAGTTTCATTAATATCTCTCAAATAGTTTTCCCAGAAAACCTGCGGACAAACTATTTGCATATTTTTTAAGGACAAGGGCCATAACTCTGAAATGAAAAATCAAATGAACCTCAGAATCAACTCAGCTTCAGATCTTGATGCATTTAACATTTGTGTGAAGTTTCATTAATATCTGTCAAATAGTTTTCCCAGAAAACAGCGGACAAACAAAATGTTGACGGACGAACGAACAAACGAACGAACGAACGAACGGACAGGGCCACGACAATATACGACCACCTTTATTAGGTGGGCGTATAAAATCTGTCAGATCTACATGTATATAATTCCATAAGCAAACGGGGTAGACCTTGATCAGACGGATCCTAAAGGGGCCATCTGATCTGGGTCTTCTCCGTTTGCAAGGCATGAAAAAGCATTTATATAAGGGAAAGGGCTAAAACTGTTCAAGACCGTCTCAGCAAGATTTTTCAGTCAATTTACTCTAGCTGAACTTTTTGTAAGACACAATGACGTTATGAATTAATTAGCTGAATTTTTACAAAGCCATATAAATACAGGAGCTTTAATCCATGACAGAAATTGATACACGTTCCACGCTTATAAAACTTTTTAGTTGAGTCTGAGTTTGTTCTCAAGCTTTTGATTGGTCAGATTTGAGCCAAAGGCTCAAATCTGACCAATCAAAAGCTTGAGAACAAACTCAGACTCAGCTGAAAAGCTTTATAAGCATGGACCCAGACCTAAATTGTTCCATACATATAGATAGATCTGACCTTACAGTTTTTGTCGAAGCAAACAATTCCCTTTCAAACTTCTACCTTATAGAAATTAAGTTAATGAATATTCATCATGTGATCAATTAATGAATAAATGTTCATTATGGAAAGGGTTAACACTGATAAAATATCTACATAACTACAGATAAACTACTTCTATAACAGTAAACCATTCTTATAAAATATCTGCCCAAAGACAAAAAAAAAACCAACATCAAAACTGAGGTTGTTAGTTCAACCTAAGCACATCAGCAGCAAAACAGAAAATGTTATCACCACGTAGGTACCATGAAAATAACTAGGTGCTTTGACATAATGACTAACAAAATAACTATAGACTAAAACAGTGAGTGAAATATTTTGTTGGGCACAGGAAAGAGTATCCATACACCAATAATCAAAGCAAATTTATCAACTAAAGTTTAACCTTTTACCTGATGAATATTCATGAAAGAAATAATGACATAATATGAATATTTATTAGCTGATTTATTATTATTATCATAAACTGTTGAACCAGATCTATATAATTTGATAAGTAAACATCTACTCTGTTTGCAAACATATGAAAAAGTGTTTGTATGAGGTGAAAGGGGAAATATAAATGAAGGTATATCAACCACAATTTAACCCTTTCCCTCATATTAATGATTTTCTATGTGTTTGCAAACAGAATAGATGCAGACCAGATGGTCCCCATAGGAGCTGTCTGATGAGGGTCTGTTCTGTTTGCTTATGGAGTTACATAGGTCTGATCCTACAGTGTTTGTCAAAGCAAAACATTCCCTTGGAAAATTTTACATTATAAAAATTAATGAATATTCATAAAGTGACAAATTCATCCATAAATTCCCATTAGGAATAGAGTTTACTGGCCTAATTCTAAAGTAAGCAAACAGTCATTCTTGTAAACAGCTTAGTTTCCCCAAAAAACAGAAACATATTTCACGAACACGACCCATGTTTTGTTTACACTGATTCATCAACATTGTATTGGTTGCTTCCAATACTGGCAATGAAATTGTGTTGTTAACGCCTTCACTGCCATGGAAACAGATCTGTGATAGCATATGCAAACAGTTTGGATCCAGATGAGATGTCAAGAAAATTGTTGCCTTATCAGGATCCTTGGCAATGATTATCTTTCTCAACCCTTTCCTCCATAAATACGCCTTTCTACGCCTCTGTAAAAATCACCTGTTGAAACCATTGTGATAGATAGAGCATTTGCTCCTATAGGAGCAAATGCTCTATTTATCACAATGGTTTAAAAATTCTCAAATTTTCCTTTTCTCTAGTTAATGCTCTTTTCGGTAGATTTATTCAAAGTGGTTGGATCTAAAGATAGCATATGAGGGAATGGGTTAAAAAGAATTTAAAAAAAGTCCACTCTGAAAATTGAAGTTAAAGACAGTGGATCATGTAGAAAAGTGCCTGGCAGCAAAGGGCTTCATACAGACATGAAATGGTGTTGTGATTTTATATTTTAAATACCTTACTCTACAATAAAATATATTGATAATGCAATAAATATGGTAAAATAACATAAAATAAAGAAAAAACAGAGCAAATCTATATATCCACCACCAGGTGGGAGCATAGAATATTCATCTCACACCAGATAGTTCAACCTCCCAAAGCATTTGTCATCAGGTACTACAGGTAATCTAACAAATAATCTACATAGAGCATAATTTATAACAAGAGTACCGCATACGGTACATAATACGCCCACTTGCAAACTTTCTCTGATTCAACATGCCTTATAAGTGTTGACATTTTCTAATCTGTGCTTCAGATCTTGATTTCCATATTAAAGTGATACTATTTTTTAAAAAAATGAAGTGAATATCTGATTAAATAAAAAAGTTACAGCTAATCCTCATTTTTGCAGATTTTTGTAAAGTGCAACGGCCATAACTCTGTAAAGACAAACTGAATGAACCTCAAAATAAACTCAGCTTCAAATTTTGTTGCTTAAAACATTTGTGTTAAGTTTCATTTATATCATTTTAATAGTTTTCCCAGAAAACAACAGACAAACTAAAAGTTGACCGACTAACAAAGCAACGAACACACAAAGTTCAAGGACCATAACTTTAGAATAAAATGACATATCAAAACCCCCGCAATATATGTGAAAATTCACATTAAGGTTTAATTATATAAAAAAATTGAAGTAAATATCATTTCACATGAAAAAGTTATGGCCATCCTCATATTTGCATAGATTTGCATTATTTTTTTAAGTGCAAGGGCCAAAACTCCGAAACAACAAATCAAATCATCCTCAGAATCGACTTAGCTTCAGGTCTTGATGCATTAAACATGTGTATGAAGTTTCATTAATATCTGTCAAACAGTTTTGCCAGAAAACAGCGGACAAACTATTTGCATATACATGTATTTGCATTTTTTTTAAAGTAAAAGGGCAATAACTCCAAAACGAAAAATCAAATAAACCTCAAAATCGACTCAGCATCAGATCTTGATGCATTAAACATTTGTGTGAAGTTTCATTAATATCTCTCAAATAGTTTCCCAGAAAACAGCGGACAAACTATTTGCAAATTTTTTAAGGACAAGGGCCATAACTCTGAAACGAATAATCAAATGATCCTCAAAATCAATTCAGTTTCAGATCTTGATGCATTAAACATTTGTGTGAAGTTTCATTAATATCTCTCAAATAGTTTTCCCAGAAAACAGCAGACAAACTATTTGCATATTTTTTAAGGACAAGGGCCATAACTCTTAAATGAAAAATCAAATGAACCTCAGAATCAACTCAGCTTCAGATCTTGATGCATTAAACATTTGTGTGAAGTTTCATTAATATCTCTCAAATAGTTTTCCCAGAAAACAGCGGACAAACTATTTGCATATTTTTTAAGGACAAGGGCCATAACTCAGAAATGAAAAATCAAAAGAACCTCAGAATCAACTCAGCTTCAGATCTTGATGCATTTAACATTTGTGTGAAGTTTCATTAATATCTGTCAAATGGTTTTGCCAGAAAACAGCGGACAAACTATTTGCATGTATTTGCATTATTTTTTAAGTAAAAGGGCCATAACTCAGAAACGACAAATCAAATGAACCTCAGAATCGACTCAGCTTCAGATCTTGATGCATTTAACATTTGTGTGAAGTTTCATTAATATCTGTCAAATAGTTTTCCCAGAAAACAGCGGACAAACAAAATGTTGACGGACGAACGAACGAACGAACGAACGAACGAACGAACGTACGAACGAACGAACGGACAGGGCCACGACAATATACGACCACCTTTATTAGGTGGGCGTATAAAAAATTATTGTACTAAAGCCAATAATTTTAGCCATAGCACTGCAAGCAAATGCAACATCTTGTTTGTCTGCAAAAAGTCCTAAGCTTTCAAATTGTTCAAATAAATATAGTTCTTTAACTCTTAGTACGCTAAGTACTTTTTCTTCTGCAACAATTGACGTCTCATTTCTTTGCAAAAATATGGTCACAATGTCAAACAGTTAATCATGTCTCATCTGGATCCAAACTATTTGCATATGTAATCACAGTTTTGCGGCTAGTGTGCAGAGTGCTAGAGTTCATGTATTTGCAAACAGAGAAGATCATGATCAGACAGCTCCTATAGGAGCCATTTGATCTGGGTCTGGAATTTGATAGATCTGTTTCTTGATTTTCTAAAATGGCTACAATGTTCAACTTTCCATATTTCATTATAACTATTTTGTCTACAAAAATTCAGTAGGTATTGAAATTTTGACTGACTATAGCACACGGAAAGAGTTAAACATGCATGAGAGCATTATGACCCAAAGTAAAAGTGTAGCCTTTATCATGATGAAAATGTGTGTATGACTTAATGGCATGAACTAATAAAGCAAAAGCACAATTAACAAGAGCCATGTGCGGAGCCAACACTCATCTGATTTGGTGCTTGTCCACTGCATACACTTTTCTTTAAAGAGATCTCAACAACATATGAAGTTTCATATTGATACCTCTTATGCTTATTGATTAATCAGCTACATTACAGTTTTTGCCGCCGCCGACGCCAACTACGACCCAGTGATCACAATAACTCGATGTTTTTGCGAAATAGATGAGCTAATAAAACAAAAGCCACTGCTTGTCTATTACTGCGAAAAGGACTATAACTCTTTAGATTATGCAGGTTACTGTAATGGTCCTTGATCATATTGTAAATGTTGTGATGACGAACATTACATGTACTTCATTGACCACGACAAAGATGACAACAATGACACTGAGACTATGGCAATATCTCAACTTGTTTGTTTTTATCAAAGAGTACATGAACTAAAAATTATAAAGTTTTTGCACGATACAGACAACTACCAATATCTCATATATCTTGGCAATATCTCAAACGAAGACAAAACACAGTTGTTTCAATATCATGCAGTCTTGTCATATGGTACAGTAAAACCTCTCTTAAATGGAATTCTAGTTGAGAATAATTTTGGTACTTTTAGGCAGGTGGCTGCTTATTGCAGAGTGAAAGTCATGTAAAAAACTCCTAGAGGAGCTTTCTGCATGACTTTCACCCTGCATTAAGCAAACAATTATATTGAACATCCGGTTTAGACAGGTTTTATTGTATTCGTAATACATTTACAATTTGCAAGTATTTCCTAGAAAAGAAAAAATTGAAGTTCACATTTCATATTATTACTTTTCTGTAAAAAGCCTTTCATGTAAGACTGACACAACTCTGAAAAAAAAGGAGAAATCTAAACTACCATAACACAATGTGGTGCACCTACAAAAGGAAAATTCGCTACAGACAGGGATAGTACTCTATCAAATTAAATGGACTGACACTTCCCTGTGTCAACTATACCTTTTTTATGATCCTGGATCTCTATGACAAATGAAGTGATTCATATATGATTACAGTACATGTAAATTAAAATCTATCTAGAATACAGTTCTAAAGTTCAGCTCTAACAACAAAAGTATGAGTACATTTAGATGTTATGTAATAGCATATTCAATCTTTAATTCTATGAGACTAATCTAAACCTTTACTCCATATATATGCTTTTGCAAACTGAGTAGACACAGACCAGATGGCAACTTTAGGAGCTGTCTGATCTGGGTCTGCTCTATATGCTTATTGAATACAGTAAAACCTATCTATAAAGGCCACTAAATTGTGTTAATTAGTTGGTATTTAGGGCAGGTTGCTGCTTAAAGCAAGGTGAAAGTAAAACAGAGCGCTCCTATAGGAGCGTTCTGTTTTACTTTCACCTTGCTTTAAGCAACCACCTGCCTTTAACACAAAATACTTGATGTAATTTAGTGTCCGTTATAGAGAGGTTTTACTGTAATATACTTGGCCAACATTCCATGAATTAATATGTCATTTTAAAATTGCATTTAATTAATATTCAAGATGTCATTTCTTACATTAATATGCATGGAGTAAAGGGTCAATACATGGGAGTGAGAATACATGCATACACGTGCTACTTTCATATAGAAGACAGAAGTTCCATCGGTTCTTAACCCATTCCCTCATACTGATGCTTTTTTATGCTTCTGTAAAAGTTAGTTATTGAAACCATTGTGATAAAAAGAGCATTTGCTCCATAGGAGCAAATGCTCTGTATATCACAATGGTTTCAATACTACACAAATTTAAAGTGTTCCTTTCTTGAAGTAAATACTCATTTTCAGTAAATCTATTCAATGAAGTTGGGTCTAAAAATATTCTATAAGGTAATGGGTTAACTCTTTGTAAACTGTAAAATTCATTGAATCCTTTACCTGATACAGATGTATTTTGATACCTTTGCAAACAGAGTAGACCAAGATCTACTGTCTGATCAGGGTCATCTCTGTTTGCTTACAGAATAATGTAGATTTGATTCTACAATTTCTGCTATGGTCAAACTGACGTTTTCATACAACAGTACCACTATAAAATTTACATTAAATCAAATTTATAACCATGATGTCATTATTTCTTACATAAATATTCAGGAAAAGGGCTAAACCAAAAGTTGTCTTCTTCAGTTTTTATTTTCTCTTTTTTTTCACCCCATCATAATCTTCTCAAAAAACAGCAACAACACATTTGAATTTCAAACAACTTTGAAGACACTAACTTTTTATACAAGATACTAACTTTTTGAGCTATACAAGACACTAACTTACTCAATGCCTTGTCAAGTTGAAAGCTGTTTGTAATGGATATCAAGAACTCTACGCCTGCATGCAAAGAGCAAAAAAAAAGGGTCCTTAAGGACCACTGAATGATCCGAGATACACTAAAGATATGGATATACACAGGTAATTTACATGTTTCAAACTGACAGTAAACTGCATTTAACCCTTGTCTTCATGTAAACAACTGTTCATGCATTTGCAAACAGAGTAGACCAAGATAAAACAGCTCCTATAGGAACCGTCTGATCAGGGTCTGCTAAAGGCTCAAATCTGACCAATCAAAAACTTGAGAATGAACTCAGACTCAACTAAAAGCTTTATAAGCACGGACCCTGATTTTTCAGATACCATATGTATTAACCCTATGACTGCTACACATTGTCTTTTGTCTTTTTTGACTATAAGTTCTCTAATACGCAACATTCATATCATAATGATCTAACTTTTTACTACATGAATATACATGTAAGAAATAATGACATCATGAATATTAGATAAATATCTATTATGTCAAAATCAAATCTATATTATTCCATAAGCTAACAGAGCCTACCCTGGTCAGACTGCTTCTACAGGAGCTGTCTGATCTGGATCTACTCTGTTTGGGAAGGGGTTAAAACTTATCAACGAAATAATGGGTTAACAATTACAAAACATCCTGATCTGATGATTGATAATAAAGATAATATGTGTATTTTTCATAATCTTTCTTTCTATAATCGAAATTCAAATGCATTTTAAATGTTTACACATACATTTCCATGACATCCCTGTTCAGTGACATGAGCTGTGTCTCTGACACATTAGAGTTGCTTCCCTTGGCAGACGTAATTTGAAGCTGGCTTTGTAAGAGTTGTATTTCACCAAGGAATTCTCTCCGCATAGTCTCAATCCGTCGCTCTATGCTAGGGTCAGGCTTCCTGTTAGTGGCTTTCTCTGTCAGCATGAATATCTCATCTATAAACAAAATGTGAGATAACAAAACGTGAATATCTCATCTACAGATAAAGTGTGAATATCAACTACAAATAAAGTGTGAGATAACAAGTGTGAATATCCCATCTATGAATAAAGTGTAAATACACAGGTATCCCACCTTTAACCCTTTTCCTGTTCTATGTTTATTCAATATCTACTGCATATTCATGAACAAATATGGAAGGTGAAACATTGCAGCCATTTTAGAATCTAAAGAAACAGATCTATCAAAATCCATTTCCAAACAGAGCAGACCTGATCAGACGGCTCCTCTAGGAACCGTCTAATCTTGGTCTACTCTGGGTGCAGATGTATGAATTGCCGTGAAAACACGTTTATATAAGGGAAAGGGTTTAATTTTGACAGAACAAAGTGTGAATACCTCATCTATAAATAAAGTGTGAATATTTCGACAATAAACAAAGCATAAATATCTCATCTATAAACATTCAATGTCATTTGAACATCAGGCGTCATATTTAACCCTTTCCCTGTTCTAAATTTATTCCAAATATCAATACTTACTGAATATTCATGGACAAAATGCATGAAAAGTCGTTTATATGAAGGAAAGGGTTCATTCAAATTCCTCTAGTAAAATGAATCCTTTCATGCTACATTTCCATTTCAAAACAATAAAAAATACTGAGCATCCAAAGGACTAAGCCTTGGAGAAAGCACAAACTGCAAGTCCAATTTGGAACGGGATTCCTTTTGTGTACAACTCCTAGGTCCATCTGGATGTAAAACATTTACTTTGTAAAAGGAATACATGTACATTCAGAAATTCCTTAAACAGCCAATCAAACACAAAGCATACATACGGGCAGAACCACTAACATCCCACTAGAAAACCCAAAAGCCCCCTTCTTTGGCCTTCCATATAAAGAACCATACCAAGAAAGAGTAAAACTCATATCAGAAAGAAGCTGTGGACCATAAATGCTCTAGCTTTGAGCCATAATAGTTCTGTAATGGACGAAAAAAGACTGAAATAAAGTGTTTACTCAAAACTGGCAGAGCCAGCTTTTGACTGGTTATGGACACAGGAATGTTTGGCAATGGTCTAAACTGTAGAAAAATATCTACACTTGTATATTATATCATAAGCAAACAGAGCAGACCCTGATCAGAAGGATCCTACAGCAGCTGTCTGATCTGGGTCTACTGTGTTTGCAAAGGCATAGAAAGGTGTATTTATGGAGGAAAGGGTTAAAGTTTTCCCTCATACAAACACATTTCTAGCCTTTGCAAACAAAGTAGTTTAAGGTCAGGTGGCTCCTTTGATCAGGGTCTGCACAGTTTGTTTGTGAAATTATAATAGATCTAACTCTACAGTGTCTTTGAATATCAAACAATCCTGTTAACCCTTCGCTTGCTGTTCACGTCAATATACCTACCTGTAAATAGTGAAGACCCAGATGAGACAGCTCCTGCAGGAGCTGTCTCATCAGGGTCTGCACTATTTACAAGTTGATTGAGCAACCAATGCACTCCACAGCAGTAATTGCACAGCAAAATATGTGTACACCAGGGCATGGGTAAAGATGGAGAAATGTATTTTAAAATTCAGCAAGAGAAGGGTTAACATATACTTTTATAAAACTTCAGCTAATCAATATTCATGATATCATTATTTCTTACACAAATATTCAAGAGGGAATGGGTTAAAGAATTTTGAAACTGTTATCTGATAGTCTCTTTAGCCTCATGTAAGAAATAATGATACCATGGATACCAATTAGATGCATCCTTCTAATGGCATATGAACAAAGACAGTTTGGATCATGAAAGAGTCTATAGAATCATATATAGAGTGTACAGCAATCAGACGGCTCCTATACTGATCTGGGTCTACTCTGTTTGCAAAGGTGTAGAAAGGCGTATTTATAGTGTAGAATGTTACCACTTTTATCACCATAGGCAAATCTGTACAGCCTTTGCAAACAGTCCGGATCTAGATGAGGTTCAGAATAACTTGGCATCTCTTTAGGAGCCAAACTGTTTGACATTTTGATTATGCTTATGAAAAGAAATTCCAGAAAACTTCTCTTTGAAACATGAGGCAGATAATAATCTTAGAAGAACACATTTACTTGGCAGAAAAAAAGGTTAATTCACTGATAAAAAATTATGCTACAAACTTAATAAATGCCTTATTATTCACTGACTTAGAGAGACATGTTTCTGTATATGTAAAATATTTACTTACTTCTGAGATCTCTAACCTGCTCCTTATAATTTTGTCTGTCTGTCTCCATTCTATGGATTGTTCCCCGTAAATGATCAATAGCCTGCAAAATAATAAACAGTACAACCTCTCAATAACATTCACTGAAAAGAAGTAAAATTCTGAAATTTACGACAGGTAATAGCTTAATATAAAACAAAAGTTATGCAAACAGCGCAGTCATCTTAAATATTGAGGTGTAAGTAATTTGTCCTTGTAGTCTGATCTTGCAATGGCACCACTCAAAAGTTGCAGCTTCGTGAGATGAGAATGCATGCAAAATATGATGAAGTCTGAAATGTGTTATATGAAGTCTCTTATAGATCAAAGTTATAGAGTGGTCACAGTATAGGGTTTGGTGGAGAAATGACGAATTTAGTATTTGGGTATGCACAGTTATCTGTAGCTCTGTAATCTTATGAATACGTGTGTACTACACTTTTCAAACAGTGTACAGAGGTTCAGATAAGATGTGTAAATTAAAATATTTTCAAGAATATCCTCTTTATTTCTCCATCAAATACTATGTTGTGACCAATCTTTAGAACCTTCCCTTAAGAGTGGTCACAACATAGGGTTTGTTGGAGAAATGATGATATAAGTACTTGAGTATGCATGTTTATCTGTTGCTCTGGTGTAGACAAAAATCAGAGGGGCCCTTGATGCATCCTCTGGTCAGGGTCTGCACTGTTTGTCAATAAAAATCCTCAAACATATTTAAACCCATGATAAGGACCATTCCACTTTAAATATTCAGCATTCAAAGTGTTAAAATAATGTCATCTATGAAATCATGATACACTCAGACTGGCAAGATTATGCCATGAAGATCATGATTAATCCCAGATAATCCTACAATTCCTCATAATCCCCAACAATCATGTGATAACTATGTATACATCTACCATGGATTAGAAGACCTGATTATAGTATAACATAAACTTGTCAGTTGACCCTTTCCTTCATATAAACACATTTTCACAAACATTTGCAAACAGAGTAGACCCAGATCAGATGGCTCCTATAGGAGCCATCTGATCAGGGTCTGTTCTGTTCACTATTAACCCTTTCCCTCATATATACGTGTTTTCACACATCTGCAAACAGAATAGACCCAGATCAGACAGCTCCTAGAGGAGCCGTCTGATCAGGGTCTACTGTTTGCTAATAGAATTTCAAAGATCTGTGTCTTTACTTTCTAAAATGGCTACAATGCTCCACCCTCCATATTTCATTTTAACCTTTATGTCCATGAATATTCAGTAGGTATTGAAATTTGTAATAAACACAGAACAGGGAAAGGGTTAAAGTGAATTTGACAGATCTGTTTCTTTACTTTTTAAAATGGCTACAATGTTCCACAGTCAATACTTCATTATAACAGTTTTGTCCATCAATATTCAGTAGGCACTGACATTTGTAATAAACACAGAACAGGGAAAGGATTAAAATGTCAATATTTGGTCCAACTCGTCTATAAAATTTGAAAACAAAACAAACGTCCACTTGAAACTGGAATCAGACAAGTGGTGATAATATGTTTTATTATGTAATATCAGCAACTGACCAGCTGCTCTATTGTGTGATTTATGTCAAAGGCTACAGGTTAATCATGTACCATATGGCTAAAACAGCTTAAACACTTTCCTCCATGAATATTCATAAAAGAATAACGAGATCATGAATATTAATTAGTTTAATTTGTTATTATTGCACATGGACATGTGAAACTTTGGCCATGGCAGATTCTACATATCTGTATTATATCATAAGCAAACAGAGCAGACCCTGATCAGATAGCTCATAGAGGAGCCGTCTGATCCGAGTCTACTCTGTTTGCAAAGGCTTATTTATGGAGTCAGGGGATAAACTTTATAATGTGCAACACACATGCACTTGCAAACAATGTAGACCAAGACAAAGCACTCCTAGAGGAGCAGTCTGACCAGGGTCTGCGCTGTTAACTTTCAAAATTTTCTAGCAAGTTTAAGCTGCTTATATTGAATGAATTCTATAGTTAACCCTTCTCTTGCTGAATGTTAAAATACATTTCTCCTTCTTTACCCATGCCCAGTTGTATAATTACATATATCTTCACTGTGTACAAGTATTTCGCTGTGCAATCACTGCTGTGGAGTGCACTGGTTGCACAATCAATGTGTAAATAGTGCAGACCCTGATGAGACAGCTCCTGCAGGAGCTGTCTCATCTGGGTCTTCACTATTTACTGGTAGGTATATTGACGTGAATAGCAAGCGAAGGGATAAACTGATTGGCTAATCAGCATTGAAAGGGTTAAGCAGGTGTGCCATATTTATGTAAGTATTCAAATAAGTATTGAATTGATTCATAGACAATGGAAGTATCAGTCAAAATTCTCAAGTAAGTCATGTGTATATATAAATTATATATAAACATGTGTGATAAAATACCAGAAAAAACTAAGCTATTACACCAGACAAATGTTTTTGGTTAACCCTTTACATGATAGATATCTATTTAACCCTTTCCTTGTTCTATGTCAAATAGATTTCAATTTTCAATACCTACTGACTATTCATGGACAAAGTAGTTATAATGAACTACGGAAGGTGGAACATTGTAGCCATTTTAGAAAGTAAATAAACAGAACTATCAAATTCCATTAGCAAACTGAGCAGACCCTGATCAGACGGCTCCTCTAGGAGCCGTCTGATCTGGGTCTACTCTGTTTGCACATGTGTGAAAACATGTTTATATGAGGGAAAGGGTTAAGAAATAATGCCATCATGAACATCAGTAAGATGATTAGATAATATTTTGTAATAACATATGAATACAAATTCTTCAACAACAGCAAAATTGTAAAATTAGATCTATATCATTCAATAAGCAATCAGACCAGACTTCTGACAGATGATTTGGGCAAAGAAGCTTTCCGACTGGCCTGTGCTATTTAAAGTCAATGGTTCTTTCAGCATGTTGCATGATTTAAACAATACTGGCTGTTTCATATGCAGTCGAAAATGGAGGGTATTTGCCGACCCGTAATAAGCTGGTCATAATGAAGTAACTGAAATACTGCTGAAATATTGCTGACGGGAAACCAAAATGCAATGACAAAAGATATGCAATTATTTCTGTGACATACATTATTCTGTTGGTCAAGTTTTTCCTGCAGAACCTGCATGGATGTTGGATAGGGTGTAACACTCCGATATGGATCCCCGCCGAAGGACTGGTTCAGGCCAAACTGTGGGGTATACCTTGGTGATGATGGAATTTCTAGTTCTGCCAAAGATGTGCTCCTCTTTAAAGGTGTAGAATCTACAAAATACACATATAATGACACCATAAGTTATCAAAATAGATATTTAAATAAAACATACATCAGAACAGTTTAATAGGAACATTCACATGAATATATGCATTACATGCAGACTCAAATGTAAGAAAATGTGTGTTAAAAGGCCATCAAAATGACAGGCAATGATACTATGGCTGCCCTATCTGCAAGTGCTCATATTTGAAATATATCAGAGGCCAACATTAGCTGCAATAATTAAAACAATTTCAAGAGCTCCTTTATCCACCAAACCGTCTTCGAGGCAATTCTAAAGAGTGTTCACATGGTTTGGTTGAGAAATGGGTCATTTAGTGTTTGAATATGTACCTTTATCTATTGCTTTGATAAAAACATAATTATACTATTTTATATCAGAAAATAACTCATAGAATATTACAAAATTGAATTTGCCCTTTCCTCCATAAATACATGTAAGCCTTTCTACGCCTTTGCAAACAGAGTAGACCCACCAGGTCTACTCTGTTTGCAAAGGCGTATCTCGAGTAAAGAGTAACCTGGAGAAATGAAGCAAACAACTTTACTGAAACAGACAATGACTTAGTATGATAATAGTTAAAGGGGATGTCCCTACATTTGACGTGTTTCATAAACACTTAAAATGTACAAAACTTTGTTTATATGCTGAAAAGTAGTATATCGCAAAAAGCCCCATCCAATTACCGTTTATAATGACAAAACATCCATGTGTTTGATATCGCCGATCCCGGTTTTACTCCCCGATGTTTCAGTTTTATTCGGGTTGGGTTTTAGTTTCGTTAACGGTTCGCCCTATTCGCGATTCTCCGACCATTTCCGAGAAAGCTATTACCTAAACAATGGATGGATCGGGTGATCATCGGCAAAACGCGGAAGAATTTAACGGAAAAGGCCGATAATATTGTGTTGTAGAACAAAAATTATCAGTATTGAGGAAATCGGTTTATTTGTATCACAGGGGCATTTTTCGATATAAGTTCAAATTGGGAACCTTCATAATAATGACAGAGCATAACAAATACCAAGTTTTATGATATTATTGAAAATATGCGATTATTGTAGGGACTTCCTCTTTAATCATAATAATATAATATAAGTTCGAACAGGTCAAGCTTACCATGAATATGTTCAGGGATTTATTTTCTAAAGAAAGGTGTTACATGGCAAACAGTGCAGACCCTGATGAGAGGGTCCCTCTAGGAGCCCTCCCATCTGGGTTTACACTGTCTGCATTTAGCACATAAATGACTTGTTTACCACAATGAAAGGGTTAAAAGAGATTTGTCAAACCAGACTTACAATATTTTGGAGCCCATGTTACATTTGCTGGTCCAGAACCTTGGAATTTATTCTGAAATAAAACAGTATTGAATTATTGTCTGCATACTCACACTTCAGCAATTTACATGTAACTTTACATGCAACTACAGTAAAAACTTGATTATCCGAACACTAAAATACATGTCATAACAGATCTTTAAGACAGGTGGCAGCTTAATGCAGGATGAAAGTCATGCAGAAAGCTCCAATAGCAGCTTTCTGCATGACTTTCATCCTGCATTAAGCAGCCACCTGCCTTAAAGGGTCTAAATGCTTCTAAACTAAAATTTTGAATAATCAATGGTTTTACTGTATCAATTCATGTATTATATATGTATACCTCAATTAACATAAGAGTTTTGATGAACAGTGCAGACCCAAATCATACTGCTCCTTCAGGAGCAGTTTGCTCAGGATCTACAGTGTAGAATCTACACTATATGCTACCAAGTCAGTCTACTTTAAAAGTTTTCAAAATGATGCTAAACGAACTTCAGCTTTACAAACCCATGCATACACATGTATGTATATATATGTCTCTGAGCCAGGTAAGGAATAGGCACTATCATCCCTTTACTCTGTAAATATTTGTTTCTATTAATTTGCAAACAAAGGAGACCCAGATCAGACTGCTCCTGTTTAAGCCATCTGATAGTGATAAGGGTCTGCTCTGTTCACTTATGAAATATATATATATATATTTGATTCTAATTTCTATTGTTTCTGTCTTGCCCAAATCTTCCTGTGTTATGTCCTATTATAAAATTTAATTAACTCTTTACTCCATACACTTTTCTATGCCATAAAATGTCCTTTGCAAATAGAGTAGACCCAGATCAGACACATCCTATAGGAGCAGTATGATCAGGGTCTGCTCTGTTTGCTTATAAATATGATATAATATAGATATCATTCTACAGTTTCTGTCATGGCCAACAATTCTTGTGTCCATGTGACTATCACAAATAATCTAATTAATATTCATGATGTCATTTTTTCTTACATGAATATTCATGGAGTATATTGTGACAGGCCGGGTACAGGTACTGGGTGAAAGACAGTAAGCGTTTCGGATAGCTCAGTGGGTAGGGCACACGCCTTGTAAGTGAGGGGTCCCAGGTTCGATCCTGGGTCTGGCTGCATGTTTTTCACCAGTCCTGTTGCAATATCATATGTATCTCTCTTTTAAGACTTCTTCTACCCGTCGTGTAAAAGCCTTATAGGATTCTACGACGTATATATACAGATCTATACAGATACAGAGAATCACAAAATAACCCTCCTATATATATGTAGTAGCATGCAAACGTGACCATTGTTGTTGTTGTCGTCGGGTAGGTTCCTCCGCCTATTCTTCGGAGCACTCCTCTGGGGGATGATATATATTGTAGTATCACGGTTATATACGCTTCACCTCCATCGTTCTAGTCGACAGCGATTGGCAATAAAATGAATATGATTATGTATATCGCGATAGTGGCTATATATCTATTTATGCTAAACAGATGTCTTTAGATGCGGATGTGCCTTACATACATTTCTGAAAAGCATGCACATTTCAAGAACACCTGAACCATGCGAAATGTTGCAGATCCAGATCAAAGACTTTCCTTTAAGGAGTCCATTGGTCAGAGTCCACCCATTTGCTAATTATAAGAACATGCAGCGACTCCAACCTGGGAAGCTCGAGATAGCTCGGCCCAAATTGGAGATATAAGGGAAGTCAAATTTAGGCTTACGGGAATAGGGAGTCAGACCTAGTTACACTCACTCTTCCCTTTGATGCGGAGATTGCCGCAGATTTATAAAAAACAGTGTAACATTAAGAACATTTCACTGGAAATCTGCTGAACTGGTTTAAAGGTGAAAACTGAATTTAAATAAACTATGGGTAACTTTTTTTAAAAACAAAAATGCTGTTATATTTCAGTCTCATTTTGACAGGTTCAAATTATACAGGAGCACTTTTGCAACAGTCAAGTGCCTTGTCAACAAAAGTTAGTAATGTATACATGTACATGATAATCCTGTCTCGAACTGGTTGTACTAAAACGGCGGTCTTTATTTACCTTTCCACCACTTCATGTATGCACTTGTAGCGGGTACATAAAATAAACAAACATTAAGTTATCATAAAAACATGGTTTTTACCTTTACTCTGGACAGATTTGTTTCAGTATCCTTCAAAATCGAGTTAAACTTCTTTTCCCAGTCCATATTTTCGTTTCATTCTACCGTATTCATTGTTTAAAGTATCGTTAAATCTATCGATCCATTGACTTTGTTATCCGAACTTGTGTCACCTATTGAATCGAATGTCAACAGAACGATCGGATAACCTCTAACCGCGTTATTTCACCTGGCCCCAAAGCAGTTCGCCTGAAACGAATTCGCATCACTAATTAGTTCCTGAAACATTACCCGCGGTTAACAAAATCAATGACTGCAAATATTTACTATATAAAAAGAATTTGAAACATCGTATTCTTCCACTCGCATGCGCCATTGTCATTGCGCTTGAAACGGATATTCACCATTTTATAAATGAAAAACCTCGTGATCTGTAATTATCAAACCAACGATTTCAAATAAGTCAACCAAACAAAAGATGAAATTAAATATCAAATTAATAATGTTTTAAAAAAAGTGTTCTTGTGTATAACAGCATTAAGTAAATACGGCTTTTACTTCGTATGTTTACTTCGTGATACCACATTCTTCTCGGGGAACGCAAACAAACAACAGCAGCATTTGGAACCAAACTTCTTTAATGGGATAAGTGTTGATACAACAGAAATTTTTGTGTTCTTGAGTATTATTTGTAGATTAGATGCTTTAACTCTTCTCTTGCTATTCACGTCAATATACCTACCTGTAAATAGTGAAGACCCAGATGAGACAGCTCCTGCAGGAGCTGTCTCATCAGGGTCTGCACTATCACGAAGTAAATCTGTATTTACTTCGTGGCACTATTTACAAATTGATCGTGCAACCAGCGCACTCCACAGCAGTGATTGCACAGCGAAATACTTCTACACAGTGAAGATATATGTAATTATACAACAGGGCATGGGTAAAGAAGGAGAAATGTATTTTAAAATTCAGCAAGCGAAGGGTTTTAAAAGTGTAATGTTAAAAAATGTCGATGGGAGTGATATAGTTCAAGTTAATTCTAGACATAATGCCCAAATCCAGATTTTTTTTTCCGAAAAAGGGGATTGTCCACCAAACCCCAGTCCAGTGGGCACGAGAAGTTGTTTCAACGTTGGTTCAACGTTGAACAACGTTGAATCAACGTCGCATTCGTTGAAACAACGTTGAACAACGTCTAGTGCCCACGGGAGGGGGTCTAGTTATATGAAACAATGAGCAAATTATGCATTATGTTCCATCTTTTAAAAAATATGTTTCCCAAGTAGAGAAAATCAATTGGGTCTGGACCACCAACTCCATCCCCTCCCCGCTGGATCCGCGCTTAGGGACTTTATAATGCAAGAAAAAGTGACCCCCTACGACAAAAAGAGTGGGTCAAACTATCATAAGATGAGTTTATTATATTATGGCAAGGGAGTCACTATATTTTATAGTAAAATGGCATGGGGTCATAGTACTTTATAATATATATCGACCCCCTGGTTGATGTATTTTATCAAGGGAATCACTATATTTTATAGTAAAATGGCCTGGGGGTTATAGTACTATATAATATATCAACCCCCGTGGTGGATGTAGTTTTGCAAGGGAGTCACCATACTTTTTAGTAAAATGGCATGGGGTCATAGTACAATATAAAAATCGACCCCATCCCTAGGGGATGAATTCTGGCAAGGGAGTCACAATATGTTTTAGTAAAATGGCATAGGGGTCATAGTACTATATGATTTATCGACCCCGTGGTGAATGTATTTTTGCAAGTGATCGAGTCACTATATTTTATAGTAAAATGGCATGAGGGTCATAGTACTATATAATATATCGACCCCATCGTGTATGTATTTTTCGCGCAAGGGAGTCACTACATTTTATAGTAAAATAACTCCCGGGGGGGGGGGGGGAGGGGGGGTCATAGTACTATATGCTATATCGACCCCTCTAGTGGATGTATTTTGGCAAGGGAGTCACTATATTTTATAGTAAAATGGCATGGAATGAAATATAGAATATGATGTATAGTCTTTTAACCATTTACTCTAATATAATATCCATGTAAGAAACATAAGACACTGTAGAATCGCATCTATATCATAAACAAACAGTAGACCCTGGCCAGACGACCCATACAGGAGACGACTGATCCGGGTCTACTTTGTTCGCAAAGGTGTAGAAATGCGTATTTATGCAGTAAAGGCTGAATATATGGTTCAGACATGCACGCGCTAGAGAGAGAATAGAGGAGAGAGAGAGAGAGAGAGAGAGAGAGAGAGAGAGAGAGAGAGAGAGGCGGGGAGGGGGGGGGGGGGGGGGCACGGATTTTGCATGTATCGGTTTAACATCGCTTTCAGTCATATTGCGACGTCCAGCTATTTACATCTCATAGTAATTTCCACTAATTATGAACATTAATCAATTACTTTATATTGTTACACAAAACAAGTGAATCGATAAGTATTCCAAATAGTATAGATATTCTATATGCACTTAGAGCAGACTCTGACCAGACGGATCCTATAGGAGTCATCTGAGCTGGGTCCCATCTGTTTGAAAATGTGTCAAAAGCCATATCTATGGAGTAGAGGGTTAATGATAGTACTGTATCATTTCATTCATTCATTCGTTTCATTATCATCACAATTATTTCACACCTTAACATGGACAATTACATGGACTTTAAATTTGAGTTTGGTTTTATATGTGTACCACGCATCTCAACAAAATATTTCCCTTTTTAAAAAAAGAAAACTAATCTGACATACTCTTTTGATGATTTGGTGTATGTCTTAGAAGCCTTCAATTATGCTGAGTAAATGCCAGTACATTGGTTTCCTGCTTTTAAAGGGTTAAATGATTATTCTTATATATACAGAAGAACCCTTCTAATGCGTCCACTTAAAGAATAATCTCTTGCTGAATTTTAAAATACATTTCTCCTTCTTTACCCATGTCCTGTTGTATAATTACATATATCTTCACTGTGTACAAGTATTTCGCTGTGCAATCACTGCACTGTGGAGTGCACTGGTTGCACAACAATTTGTAAATAGTGCAGACCCTGATGAGACAGCTCCTGCAGGAGCTGTCTCATCTGGGTCTTCACTATTTACAGGTAGGTATATTGACGTGAATAGCAAGCGAATGGTTAATCAGGGTATGTCCAGTTTACATATAGAATTATGTATATCTGATTATATAGCTTCTG
This sequence comes from Azorinus chamasolen, assembly GCA_963576725.1. NCBI lineage: Eukaryota > Metazoa > Mollusca > Bivalvia > Cardiida > Solecurtidae > Azorinus > Azorinus chamasolen. The sequence continues at coordinate 62,264,296 of OY755243.1, read as the reverse complement.
CATAATTATACAGCTTCTTCTGACATGTGCTCTTATAATTCCATTTTAAAAAACAACAACAAAAAAACAAACAACAACAGCTAATTAATATTCATGATGTTATTATTTCTGACATGAATATTCGCGAGGTAAATGGTTAAATACAGTTACAATTAATGCACCAATTATGTCAGTTGAATATTAATTTAGGAGGGCATCAACTTTGAAAAACATCAAAATGAGCCTGATAAGAAGAAAAATAATCAGTGGTGGGCGGGGGCGGATGATGTGGGGCGGGTGTAAAAAAGCTAAGAACTGCTATTGCAGGCCAAAGGTGCCCGACGCATGCTTGGACTTACCCATGACCCCCCCCCCCCCCCCCCCCGCCACAAAAAAATAAAAAAATAAAATAAAAAAAATTGTGATCGAAGTATGTTAAACTAGCCTAAAACTATCTATTTGAACCTTAAACCACTCCGAAAAACAACAAAAACACGACCCGGAAAAAATTCCTTTCGGGTCTATATATGTAATACATATATAGACCCGATAGGAAAAAAAATTTCCGGGTCGTGTTTTTCTTGTTTTTCGGAGTGGTTTATGGTTCAAATAGATAGTTTTAGGCTAGTTTAACATTTCGATCACAATTTTTTTTATTTTTTTTATTTTTTTTTTTTGGGTGGGGGGGGGGGGGGGGTTCCATGGGTGAGTCCAAGCATGCGCCGGGCACCTTTGTTGCAGGCCTCTTTGCGTATTGTAGAGTATTTTTTCATTCATATCATTTATTAAGTGTTGCGGACTTTGCATAGTATCACCAGTCAAACAAACAGTATATTGATACCATTGGCCTGATGTACTTTTTGTGAAAACAGTACCGTTGAAAATGTATGCTATTTCAGATTTTACACACAGTGAAATCCCGTTTATTCGATTTTTTTTGCATAGTTTTCTGCGTGACTTTCACCGTGCATTAAGCTGTCGTATATAATGATGCGTATTTTTGTGTTCGAATAATCGAGATTTTACATAATTTTTTCACAGATTCATTTTTGTTTCAAGAAACCTCCGATCTTTTACAATTCTCGCTTATTTCCGATTCATTCAAGCTTTTGAGGTCAAATAGCTTGGATCCTGATGAAACGCTGAGTAACTCTTTTCATAAATAAAGTATTTCGTAGACCAAAAGCTACCTATTCCAATGATAGCTCAGTGCTGATATATTTGATTGAATCAATGCATAAGAATACTCGAGGAACCGTCTGATCAGGGTCTACTCTGTTTGCTTATGGAATAATATGGATATAATCATATACAGGAGAACCCCTCTAATGCGACCACTTAATAAATACACATGGTCGTCTTTATAAGCAGGTGGTTATTTCGTGCAGGGCAAAATTAATACAGAAAGCTCCTCTAGGAGCTTTCTGTATTACTTTTGTCCTGCATTAAGCTACCACCTGCATCTAGCACCAATAATTATACCTCTTTTAGGTTGTCTCATTAGCGGGGTTTTACTGTAGTTTCTACCATGACCTGATATCCCTCTAGCGTTCATTAATCACTGTAAGAAGGAATGTAATTAATATTCATGACGTCATTATTTCTTAAATGAATATTCATGAAATAAGGGTTAAACTCTAACGTATTGTTCATCTATAAGACATATGCTGCGTTCCTCGGACAGGCCGACAATTATAAGTCATCAAATACCAATTTAACCTTTACCTCATCAATATGTATGCAAGAAATTATGACGTCATGATTATCTATTAGCTGATTCTTTATACTGGTATATGGACAAAGGACTGTTATTGACATGGGAGAAACTGTATACATATATTTATATTATTTAATAAGCTAACAAATCAGATACTGATTAGACGACCCGTTTTTGACCCGTAACATCTGGGTCTACTTTGTTTGCAAATGCGTTAACCCTTTCCCTGTTCAGTATACCTGTAAGAAATAATGTCATCATGAATATTTATAAGCTGAATTTTTATGATGTAAACTTTTCAAAGAATTTGTTTGCTTTAAGAAAAACTGTAGAATCAGACCTATGTCATATGAAAAGCAAACAGAGCAGACCCTGATCAGATGGCTCCTATTGGAGCCGTCTGATCTGGGTATACTCTGTTTGCAGATGCGTGAAAAGGTGTTTATATGAAGGCAATGACGTCATCGGGTAAAGGGTTAACCATCTGTGACTATTCTTCGACATATTAATTATTGATCGATCTCGCTACAACACTATTTCATTAGCTAGTTGGGCGGGAAGTAACCATATGCCAATGCAAATAGGCATTAAAGTTAAATTAGCAATAGCTTAGTAATTAACCATTTACGCGTTCAATATTCATGTAAGAAATATTGACATCATGAAAATTAATAACCTTTTGTAGCTTAAGTTTTGATAATGGCATATGTACTCAGGACATTTGGCCTCAGACAATATAACTGTAGAATCAGATCTACGTTAGTCCATAAACGGAACAGACCCTGATCAGATGGCTCTTACAGGGGCCGCATGATCTGGATCTACTCTGTTTGCAAATGCGTGAAAATGCGTTTATATGAAGGAAATTGTTATATGACAGGTTAACTCTTTCCCTGTTCTATATTTAGACCAAATTTCAATACCTACTGAATATTCATGGTCAAAATACAGTTATAATGAAATATGGAATGTGGAACATTGTAACTATTTTAGAAACTAAAGAAACAGATCTCTCGAATTCTAATAACAAACAGAGCAGACCCTGATCAGACGGCTCCTCTAGGAGCCGTCTGATCTGGGTCTACTCTGTTTGCAAATGCGTGAAAACACGTTTATATGAGGGAAAGGGTTAACATAGGCTTTATTAAATATTGCTGTACGTTATGTTTGTAATCTGGTAATATCGCGTACTATGGCTATTTACTCCATTAATATTCATAGCAGAAATAAATGATTATGAATATGAATTAGATACATCTTTATACGGCATTATGGGCATCATGGACAAACGAGTTTGTACAATGACAGAAACTGTAGAAATATATCTATATGTGTTATTTAATAAGCAAACAGAGCAGAATTTGATCGGACAGCTCCTACAGGAGACGTCTGATCTGGGTCTACTCCGTTTGCTAAGGTGTCAGAAGGCACATTTATAGAACAAATTGCTAAACGAAATACAGCAAAACCTCTCTATAACGACCACTAGATTGTGTTAATTAGTTGGTTATTACGGCAGGTGACTGCTTAAAGCAAGTTAAAAGTGAAACAGAACGCTCCTAAAGGAGCGTTCTGTTTTACTTTCACCTTGCTTTAAGCAGTCACATGCCTTTAACACAAAATACTTGATGTAATTTAGTGGCCGTTATAGAGAGGTTTTACTATATAGCACATTCAAACTATGTTGTGTAATCACTGTGCTGTATTGCATGGGAATTACGAGTAACATATCTGTCCCAGACGTCTCAGGTTTAATTTCTTTTTATGTTCATTTGTATTGTTCCATTTATAGCTATGTTCTAAATATTGCGTGTATATAATATGCCAATAATGAGTGACCAAGATAAACCACTTCTGTCTCAGAGGTTCGTCAATTATAAATGTGACTGTGAACAACAGCAGAATTGAGTACAATAAAACCCCTCTAAAACAGACGTTCGGTAAACAAGACTTCAGATGTTTTAGGCAATTTAGGGCGAAAGTCGTGTAGAAAACTTCCTTATTCCTAATCATCGCTGTTCATTTGTTTGCACTATCAGTTCTGTGGCCTTCTTGTTGGTAAACGTGTAGATACTCGTCCCTAAAATGCCTTCCTACGCTTTGGCAAACAGAGTAGACCCAGGTCAGCCGTCTGATCAGAGTCTGCTCTGTCAAGTTTGCTATTGAAATAACACACATCTAATCATACAGTTTCTGTTTTGGCCAACAATCAGCTAATTGATATTCATGATGTCATTATTTCTTTCATGTATATTCACGGAGTAAAGGGTTAAAGCAAAACATTGATACTATGCGTAAGTGCGATTTGTGATACAGTAAAACCCCTCTAAACCGGAATTCTAGTTGAGAAGAATTTGGATACATTTAGGCAGGTGGCTGCTTAATGCATGGTGAAAGTCATGCAGAAAGCTCCTAGAGGAGCTTTCTGCATGACTTTCCCCTTTGCATTAAGCAGCCACCTACTAATGTGAATGGTACCTTATCCCTTTCAATGCTGAATTCTCAAATGGACTATTCCAAATTTCATCCAAGTCAAGCTTATCGTACAAAATCAGGGATATTTCTAAAAGAAAATTGTATACAATGTAATGACAAAGACTGTTGATCCTGATGAGAGGCCTCCTCCAGGAACCCTCTAATCGGGGTCTGCACCGTTTGCAAATGACTCCCACATTGAAATATAAAACAGTGAATAACTATAGAGCCAATCCAATATGAAAAGGGTATACTATGTGATTGGATTTTAAATAACAAACATTACATAACCTGACCAGATTGCTCCTATAAACCCTGACTAGAATGCTTCTCTAGGAGACCTCTGGTCAGAGTCTACACTGTTTGAAAATGCCAGTACATTCATTTCCAGCACCCAAAGAGATAGGCAGGAAAAATATATACAGAATGAGATATCTCTGTATTGGTTTTGTTCTGCATTAAGCAGTCACCTGCCATTAAACCTTAAACTACGATAAACAAATATATAAGAACATGTGCAAACAGTCTATAACAAATGACTCCTGGTGGTGTTCTTTGATCAGGGTCTGCACTGTTTGCCTTACAAGTAATTTTGTCCAGTGATAAAAGTTAATATCCTTCATGTTTAATTAATATTCAGAAAGGGGGGAGCCAGTTTTAATTATTCAGCAGGTTAAAGGATAAATACACCCTTATACACAGTGGCTGTTTTCGAGGGATAGTACTGTGCTTTATAGAATATCTAGCTAATATATACATGGTTTGCTGACATCGCTTGTATAAGCAGAAGTTTTGCATTATAAATGAACAGATGCTAAAGCTTTAAAGGAAAGTGTATTTAGAATTATAGGTTACGATATATCCTTTTTTGGTCTTGTGACAGGAGGATTATCGTGAATATCGAGGCTGTTTTTTAAAAGCGTGTAACTTAACAAACAGTACAGACCATGACGAAATGTCTAGACAGTTTGACTCCTCATCCAACGAAGCAATAACGATCTTTGACAGTTTCTATATATCTATTCACTGAATATAAACAATGATAGAAAAAGAAAAAGACGAATCATAGTTAAATGTATTTGACACTTGCATATACATCTTCGAACATGTTCCATATAAAAATTATATACATGTACATAAAAACTGTAACATGAAAATTAATAGCATGCATATATGACATAGCTGACAGTGACAACTAAACGCAATGGATTCTGAATGGAGACAACAACTTGTTAACCACCTACTCCAAAAATACGCTTTTCTACGCCTTTGCAAACAGAGTAGACCCAGACCAGACAGCTCCAATAGGAGCCGCCTGATCAGGGTCTGCTCTTTTTGCTTATGAAATAATATACATGTACATGTGATTCTACAGTTTCTGTCTTTAATATTGATAATTTCTTTCATGAATATTCATGGAGTAAATGGTTAAAGATTTTATTTCCGTGTTGATACATACTAAACGAATCTATTATGCACAAACAGGAATCAAGACACCTTTCTAAAATAAATGAATAAATAAATTTTTCGATTTTATTACAGTGATCTTCGAAAACAATCCGCTTACATAAACACTGTTACATGAAACTATTTTATAACTGGCTGTAATTAAAACAGCGACGAAACTATAAACAACAAAGTAAGCAAATACATGTATATGGATTCTAATCGTAAACAACAAAACAAGCAAATGAATGGATGCTAATCGTAAACAACAAAACAAGCAAATGAATGGATTCTAATCGTAGACAATAATGTGTCAGTTGATTCAAACAAAGAGTCCTTTCTGTACAACAGAAACCCTCTCAAGCAACCAGTTTAACCCTTTACTCCATAAATACGCCTATGCATTTGCAAACAAAGTAACTCCAGATCAGACGGTTCCTATAGGAGCCGTCTGGTCAGGGTCTGCTCTGTTTGCTAATGAAATAATAAAGTTCTGATTCTACAGTTTTTGCTATTGCAAAACATCCCTGTATCCATGTGCTATATTAACAAATTAATGTAATTAATATTCATGATGTCATTATTACATGTACTTACATATTCATGGAGCAAAGAGTTAAATAGCAGGTGGTTGTTTAATGCAGGACGACAGTTACAGGAGCTTTCTGTACATGTATAACGTTTCCCCTGCATTTAGCTACCACTTGCCTTCGATACACATACTTAGATATCGTTTGGGAGCGTTTCCTGTACAAACAAGGGCTGAAATCAAGACAATTCTGCAATATTAATGAACGAATAAATTTTTTTTTCTGTAGAACCAAGGACTGAAATCAAGACAATTATTCAAACATGAATAAATAACAATGTCGATTTTATGTACAGTGACGATAAATAAAAAGCTAGCTTGCAATGTGGACTCAACATTAATGATCACGTTAGGAGGCTTCTAAGCTTTTTAAAAATTTCCGGCTTTGAAAAAAAATCTACTCTTTGAACTTTATTTCGTATATAAGGCCTCCGAAAATATATGTACACAAATAAACAAATACATTTTTAACATAGATAATACTCAAATTTGGATCTGGTGACTTCTTCAGATTCGACCAAACTTTTGAGAAATTTATTGATCGAATGTCAAACAGGTTGGATCCTGATGAGACGAAGAGTTACTCGGTGTCTCATCTGGAATCAAGCTGTATCCATGCTTATAAAACTGTTTAGCATGGGTGCTGTTCACAAATGCGAGTCAGGTCTCGGATAGCGGGAGAAGGGTTAAATGTCGCACCGTCCACGTTTAGAATAGTTCGTTAACCTTTACTCCATAAATATTCATAAAAAATAATGACATCATGAATATTAATTAGATTAATTTTTAATGGCATACGAACATAGGAACAGTCTGGCTCAGGCAGAAAGTATCGGGTCAGATATATATTACACAATAAGCAAACCGAGCAGACCCTGATCGGAAGGCTCCTATACAGGAGCTGTCTGATTTGGGTCTACTCTGTTTGCAAAGGTGTAGAAAGGCGTTTTATGGAGTAAAGGGTTAAAGTAATCAAATCGTGTAGAGAGCTCCATACGTACATTTCATTCTATGATATTTGTTATATAGTTTCTAGAGACTAAATAAAAGAAAAAACAAAAATATACCACCCAACAGTGGTTTAGACAAAAATGAATACACTAAAAAAAACAAATAGTGCAGATCCAAATCAAACGGCTCCTGAAGGAGTTATTTGATCAGGGTCTACACTATTTTATTAATAGTCAAAGGTCAATTAAAATTATCAAAATTGTGCCAACTTGAATGGGGAGGACATGATGGGTGTCCGGTATTTTTGGTATCTTCAAAAGTAATTGAGATATTGAAAAAAATTAAGAACGTTTAAAGTCAGAAATGTCTTCAAATTTATGCATGTTGTATATTGTTAAAAAAAAAGCTCCAGATTTGTTTTATCTGGTGCATTCCACCTTAAACATGTATCCGTCATAATGCCTCCCATAAACATAAACAGTAAACGCCTTGGTAAGACCACTCAAACATTTCTTGCTCGCTGTAAATGCACGGCATATGTACAGAAGAACCTTCATACAGCGACAAGGTAATGAATAAAATGGGAATCTTGAAAATCATGTATCTACTTTATGCAGAATGAAAGCTATGCTGATTATTCTTTTATTTTAGCTTTCTGCTGTGCGTTCATCCTGTATTAAGCTTTCATCTGATATTAAGATAACCGATTAGACTTCTATTCGGTGGCTTAATTGTTTAAGAAAATTGATGGCGTCTGACAGAAATAACAATATGCAGGTACATTGAAGTACATGTACATTGTATTTACAAAAAGTTTTGTTTTTTAAAGTACCACTCTCGAAAACTACTGATTGGGGCAAATAGTGTAGGCCCAAGATCCGAGGGTTTTCACCGGGACCCCTTGATCCAATATACAACGCCTGCCTATGACTGCTTTATCAACATTAGATATAAATGGATTTCACTGGCGTGTCTTTCAATGCTTTTCCAAATCTACAGTTCGTACATCTATCATTTCCTTACAATAGAACCACTTGACCTTTTCTCTCGTGAATATTCATGTAAGAAATAATGAAGTCATAAATATTCATTAGCTCATTGTTTATAATGGTACATGAGTACATGATGTTTTCACCTTTGCAGAAACTATATACATGTAATTACATCCATATAATTCCATAAGCAAACGGAGCAGACCTGATCAGACCTAGGAGCCGTCTGATCTGGGTCTGTTTTGTTTGGAAATACAAATGTACGTGAAAAGACATTTATATCAGGGTTGAGGAATAAGTTTAGGTATATAGTTGAACTTCAATTTCTCAAACTTCAAGGGACTATACAAATTACTTCGAGATAACAGAAGTTCGAGTTGTCCACTTTCTAATCTGAACAATTTCCCGAGTTCACAGCTTAATACAGGCCTAAAGTAATGCTGAAAGCTCACGTAGGAGCTTTCAGCATTACTTTAGCCTGGCATCAAGCTGTCACAAGTGTTTCTAGACATGTGTAGTAATGCACTTTAGAACAATTTTGTACTTTAAATTTTGGAAGGTCGGAACGTTTACTTCAAGTTATCCCGAAGTTTGTGTTATCCGAGTTCGAGATATCGAAGTTCCACTGTATCTTTAAATTTTAGTGGTTACTTGATGCGGACCAAATACAATACAGAAAACTCTTACGGGAGTTTTGTATATAGTATATTCCATTCGTCCTGTATATAGCATCACTGATCTGACAGAGACGCATGTTCACGCCTTTTGCAAGCAGAATAGACCCTGATCAGATGGCTCCTATAGGAACCGTCTGATCTGGGTCTACTCTGTTTGCACACAAGTTAAAAGACACATATATATCAGGTAAATGATTAAACAATACACACTTCCTATAGGAGGCGTAAGATTACCTAGGGTCTGTCCTGTTTGCTTATGAAATAAAACAGGTCTGATAATATAGTTTCTGCATTGACCAAATTTCCAAGTTGACTGGTCATACATTTCTTTTGGATGGCCGTTGTAGAGCTGTTTAACTTTATTCCAAACACACAAATTATTCAAAACACACAAAAATGTTTTATCGGATAAAGAAATGTAACAACACAATGTTTGTTTGTTTATATCCAAGTTTTACGTCTCTCAGCCCATTCCCTTATATCGACGCCTTTTAACGCTTTTGTAAAAGTCAATTTGTGAAAGCATTGTGATAAATAGAGCATTTGTTCTACAAAAGCAAATGCTCTATTTATCACAATGGTTTCAAAACTATACAATTCTAAAATTGTCCTTTTCTCTAGCAAATGTTCCTTTTTGTAGATTTATTCAAAGAGGATGGATCTAAAAATAGCCAATGGGGTAATGGGTTAACAGTGATACGGTTATATTGCGGAGTCCAGCTAATATTACCGGTGGATGAAGACCAGAGAGGTTCTTCCGTGTACGGAACAAATTGCACTGTTTCGTGCACAGAAGGACATCCTCGTGGAACATTAAAGTGTTTAACTTTGTAAAGCTAACTTAGATATAAACCATCTACACGTAACTTCAAATGAAACCCATAAATTGCGTTTAAGATGTTTTACAACTAAACTCATACTATTTATGAACCTTCCACAATGAGAAGTCAGAATATGCTTACTGGAATGCATGTAATATACAGTAAACCCTCTCTAAACCAGACGTTAAATTTGGTATAAATGTCGGTCTTGGAAACAGGTGGCAGCTTAATGCATGGCGATAGCTATACAGAAAGCTCCTATAGGAGCTTTCTGCATTATTTTCACCGTGCATTAAGCAGCCACGTGTCTAAAAATACCTAAAACCTTCTCTACTAGAATTCAAGTTTAGAGAGGTTTTACTGTATCTATATTTTTATTTATCCAAAGTAAACTCAAACCAGAGAATTGACAATTACGTTTTCTTGTAAATGACGCCATTTTTCAAAACATATATTCCAGGCATCGAGCAGGGGTGTCCATGTAGTTTCATGTTGTTTTTCATGTGTTTTTTTGTCGCTGATGATGCCTGCATATAACAGGACTCATGCACATTGACTTGAATAAACGAAAGAAAACAACCGACCTGCAACAAGCAATCCTCACACGAAAAATCCAAATGCCCAGGTCGGGTTACACCACAATGAAGCACCTTCAACAGTGTTTGGCTAATGGACGGAACAGTGCGTCCTCTGTTCTGTCCTGTACAGTTTCATTAAGTACACTCTTATTAAGGACCCAGACTATTTGGCACTCGTATCAGCATTTACGGTAGAACCTGTCATTTTCTAAAGCGGCCATAAAAAATAAGCCTAATTATAGGTCTCTAAAGGTGCTAGCATAATGCAGACCTGTCTAAAGTAACGGAGAATGCTCCTATAAGAGCTTTCTGTATTACCTTTGCCATGCATTAAGCAACCATTTGCTTTTAACACATATATGTTCAGTAAATGAATGACCACTTATAGGACAGGTTCTATTGTAAAAGTATGTTTACCCTTTAACACGGGCGATTGAAAACATGTTGGATCCAGATGAGAAGCCGAGTATATTTGCGTCACATCAATTACAAACTGTCTGTTGATGTCTTTAATTTTTTTTAGAGGAATGCCGTCGAATACGTCCATTGCGTGCTAAAGAATAGACACCGACATTAATCTAATATTTATTACTTTGTCAACCACGTAACCAGTTGTATGCTAAATTATCCAAAATGGAGTGATTCATTGTTGTTTAACCCTTTCCCCGATATAAACGTGTTTTCACGCATTTGCAAACAGAGTAGACCCAGATCAGACGGCTCCTAGAGGAGCCGCCTGATCAGGGCCTGCTCTGTTTGCTATTATAATTTGATAGATATGTTTCTTTAGTTTCTAAATTGGCTATGTAATGCTCCAGCTTCCATATTTCATTATAACTATTTTGTTCATGAATATTCAGTAGCTATTAAAAATTAGAATAAACGTAGAACAGGGAAAAGGTTAACGAGATATTCTACTCATTATGAAAGTGTATAATCTGCGAGTTGTTGAATGATAAGCAGTGCAGACCCAGATCAGGGGCTCCTCTAGGAGCCCCCTGATCTGGGTCTACACTGTTTGCAAGGGTCAGTACACTCGTTTGCTGCATTTCAGATGGATTCTCCTTGAAAGGGCCTGTCACCGTATCAAAAATCATCAAGATGTATTCGAAAGATTGGGCAAGCTCTGACTAACGTTTTTCGGTGTAGCTTCTAAAGATTTTCCGGGTTTCTCCTTATCAGACTCCTTATTCTTCGCCGCCGCCGCCGCCGCCACCTCCGTCTTCCGCTTCATCTCCTTCACTGCCTGCATCATGATGTTCGTCGCCTTGAACTTGCTTTTCCGCTTGTCAAGCAGCGCCCGGAGCCGCTGTTGTGCCGTAACGGGTTTTGAGGGCGGCACGTACACCACGTGGGGCCGGTATGACTTGGTGATCTGGGGCTCCATCTCCTCGTACAGGTCTCTCAACATTGTCATGCCGTTATCACTGACCCCACTCGCCTGGTAAGCACTCGCCTCGCTCCCACTTGTACTGCAGGAAGACAGACTCGTTGAAACTCCACGCCCATTCATCCTCGTAAAGTCTGTGTTTGTAGAAATACAACTTGCTTCTCATTTACCGCACTTCAAGCAAACTTATTTGCGGAATCAATAAATACAAGTTTGAATTATAAGCATTTCTAAATATTGATTAAAGGCACTTTTTAACTGTAAAGTCAATCGCCGTCCTCAGTCGTGTAATTAACACTTTTATTTAAAGATCAAACACCTTTTTAATATCCCCTCTGCGTCAAACTGGACATTAGTTTAACCATCAACAGGTTTGACTTCTTCCAATTTTAATGTCTTATCACGTGTCATATAAATATGGCGTTCACGCTATATTTCGGCGCACAAATTAGTCATGCTTTGGTTATGTTTTCTCCTATCAGTCGTGCACAAATTCATTTCAGATGTAAGTAAACTCACCCGGTACAGTTCTCATCGTTTTATAAAAATCCAATTATCCGTGAGCCAAGCTCTTTCAAATATTAGTTCGTTCATTTGATTAATTTCGCCCTCTTGAAAAAATCTATTCAACCAGGGATCAGTGCTCTATCGATCTTGCTACATTCGCTTCTAATATTGGCTCCATTTAATGTTAAATCAAGTGATAAAATATGTATTTCATTTAACGATTAAATCCACATGGAATCCAGATATAATACTCTCATTTAATCGTTACCTGAGAGACACGTCAGCTTCCCTTATATTAGCACCTCACATGGGCTGAAAGACAGTACAGTTAACCCTTTACTTCATAAATATTTGTGTAAGACTCTGCCGATTGTCAATGTTAATCATTTGCATTATTTTATAAAACATATCAGGAAATGTATTGCCATGACAATAGAGAATCAGATCCGTAACATATAACTACATGTATACAGAACAGACTCTGATCTGACAGAACATATAGGAACTGTCTGGTCTGGGTCTACTCTGTTTGCAAAGACGAAAACAAGCGGAATTATGGAGTAAAAGGTTAAACAAACAACATACTAAAGCTGTTAAAACTCCTGCTGTTACGTAAATCCAAGTGGCACAGAACATGCACAATAATTTCTCCCTACGATAGTAACCCCTTTAAATACGGGACACTTATGCACCGCCATTTGCAAACAGTGTTGACCCAGATCAGATGGCTTCTAGATAAATATTCTGATCAAGATCTGCACTGTTTGCCATTCAAAATCCTCTAGCAATTTCAAGCCTGTGATACTTTGAGAACTCCATAGTTAAACACTGGTGAACTATTCCTCTCCGAAATTTGACCGTTGAAAGGGGTAAATACCTTATATAATCACGTCCAATATCGTTCGTTAGGAGACACTTAATTTCCCATTCCAATAGTAAACTTAATATAATAATCACGCTCTTTGCCGTTCCACTTCACTTAATCCAATTAGGCGACGATTGGCCAGATAAATATATGCATATTACCAATAGGTGAAATATTTTCAAATCACAGAAAAATGTTAATAATCTATTCTAGTGTCGTGGATGGGAAATAAGGCCCAATTTGTAAACTTTGAAATGTATATATTTCTTCACTGCCAATGTCAATGTTTTCTACTTACATTTGTTAATGTCCAATTTAATCATGTGAAGAAAATTTCTCAAAACTTTCTCAAAATAAAATGTCGTCCTTCAATTCAATCAGTGTCCGACAATAACGAGTAAAATATTTACGCAGGATATTAGTCAACCCGGTGTCGTTAAATTCCGGAGCCTTTTATCGAATTGTATTGAATGTCACTTCTATTAGTTTTCAACAAGATTACATTGTAAGAAAGCTGATATTGTTTTCAAAGTTGATTTTGTCACACTTGATCGGGAACTGAAATACGACACGATTGGGACAAACCTTTAGCATGCCACACCATGCACTAGATGTGATACCCGTCAAACATAAAAACATGTCCTCAGCGACCATTAACCATTACAACGCTGAATTTTCAGATGGACTATTCCTCAATTCAAACAGGTCAAGCGTATGGTGAGTATTTAGGGGAATCTTCTAAAGAAATGTGTAACATGACAAACAGTGCAAACACTGATGAGAGGGCTCATCTAAGAGCCCTCTCATCTGGGTCTACACTGTATGCAAAGGACTGTAGTGATTCGTGTCCCGCACAGTAAGGGGTGAATACAAATCTAATTCTGAGTCTTTAAAGCAGGTGGTAGCCTAATGCAGGACAAAAGTAATGCAGACGGCTCCTGTAGAAGCTATCTGATCACAGTCTGGACTGATACAAATCTTATTCTTATGTTTCTGCCACAGCCTCAAATTGACATTTCAATGTGTAATTATACAATTTCAATCCATGAATATTCATGCAGTAATAAACTCAGAAAATAATAGTCAGAGGTGAAAAGATTAAGTGGACGCTTTAAACAGGTTTTACTGTACAGCAATACTTCAATACAATGGATGCTTAAAAGAAGTCTACTTATATAGTAACCTTATACGCACGTGTTAGAATTAACCCAACTCCTACAGGAGATTTCTGCATTCCTTTTGTCATTAATTAAGCAACGCCACCTGCTTTAACCCTTTACTAGATCGCCGTTCAACGTCTTTTAAAACAGACAATAAACAGATCAGATGGATCCCGTAGAAGTCATTTGATGAGAGTCTGTTCTATTTATGGAATAATATAGATCTGATTCTACAGTATCTTCCATTGGCTAAAACACCTTATTTGCTCATGCCGTTGTATAAATTCAGCTAATTGATTTTCACAATGCCATAATTTTTACCTGAATATTCCTCAAAACATTACCTCATAAGCTATTTTAGAATCCACCTCTTTGAATAAATCAACCGAAAATGAGCATTTACCAGAGAAAAGGAAAATTTTAGATTTGTGTAGTTTTGAAACCATTGTGATTAATAGAGCATTTGCTCACAACGGTTTCAGAAAGTGACATTTACAGAGGAGTCAAATGGTGACACTATGAGGGAATGTGTTAAATGTCGTGGTATCGCTTCCCGTTTTTCAAGACACCCGCATGTGAAAATAGAAAGTAATTAAAAGAAAGATCAATAAGTAAGTAGACAGGTGGTATTTCTTTTTCAACAGACGAATATTCTTTCGCTGGACCACAGTACTAAACCTTTAGCACGCTGGGTGCCAAATAGTTTTCAGTATTTGCAATGGGTTGGAACCTGGTGGGACGCTGAGCGGCTCTGTCCCTCATCAGGATCAAACGTGTTTTGGAAATCTGATAGCATTTTCATAAAATACTCTGAGAAATGAAGCAGGTGACACGTTCTCTTTCACGCATTTGCAAACAGAGTAGACCCAGATCAGACGGATCCTATAGGAGCCGTCAGATCAGGATCTGCTCTGTTTGCTAATGGAATTGGATATATCTTTGTCTTTACTTCCTAAAATGGCTACAATATACCACTTTTCATATTTCATTATTACTATTTTGTCCGTGGATGCTCAGTAGGTACTGAAATCTGTAATAAACACAGAACAGGGAAAGGGTTAACCCATTCCCTTATATTGACGACTTTTGACGACTGTAAAATCACTATGTGAAACTGTTGTGATAAATGCTCTTTTTATCACAATGGTTTCAAACTAAAAAAAATCTAAAATTTTCCTTTCCTCTAGTTAGTGCTCCTTTTCGGTAGATTTATTCAAAGAGGTTGTATCTAAAAATAGCCTATGAGGTAATGAGTTAAAGGCTACAATTTCTTAACTGTGCTACCTGTTCAATGCCGTTATACTAACTAAAATCATTAATTCTTTGCACGCTGAATAATTGCCGTCTGCAGAAAATGTCGCCTGCCACAACTCCTAAAAGTCTTTTTTTTCTTGATTTGCTCTTCATAAATACAGTCATGATGTCAAACAGTTTGGATCCAGATGAGACGCCGAGTTTCTCGACATCTCGTCTGGATCCAAACTGTTTGGCACAGATAATTACGAATTCACCGCTGTTGTGCTAAGAGTTAACCATTGAGCTGCGGGAAACGAGAGAATTGTCATTCGCAAACAATGTAGACCCAGATCAGAGGGCTCCTAGAGGAGCCCTCTGATCAGGGTCTGAATCGTTTGTCATTCAAAGTTCTCGCAAATTACATCCTTACACATTGAATGTATTGTATTATTAAGCAAATAATGGATCATTCCATTTTGAAAATTCAGCATTCAAAGTGTCAAATGCCCTCCCTGACTTTCTGTTTTATCTGACAGCACGGTTATTATTTACATAATAGTCATGTTACAAGACAAGGTCTCTGGGTAGCACCCACCGACGGCAAATGAAAAGAACCGGTCAGTTTTGACGTTTGAATGCCATCAGCACAATGAGTGACAAAGTACTTGGCGACTTTTTCGCTGCTAAGTACTGTTGTCTGCCAAATTTGTCGTCTGCTACAATTCTCGTTGCTTAAACCATCACCTCATAGGCTACTTTTTAGATACAACCTCTTTGAATAAATCCACCGAAAAGGAGCATTAACTAGAGAAAAGGAATATTTTAGAATTTTGTAATTTGAAACCATTGTGATAAATAGAGCATTTGCTCCTATAGGAGCAAATGCTCTATTTATCACAACGGTTTCACAAAGTGACTTCTACAGAGTCCTCAAAAGTCGTCAATATGAGGGAACGGGTTAAATACATTCAATAGAATTACAATATCAGAGTGTCAACAAGTTTGGATCGTGACGAGACGCGGGAGTTACTTGGCGTCTCCTTTAGATTCGAACTACTTGCGTATATAATAACAGATTCGCCTTTAGTATTAAAGATTAACCCTTTCAATGCTGAATGTTCGTAGTGGAATAGTCCAGCATTATTCTTCGGTAGCGTCCATAAAGCATGAAAGGGGAAAAAATGGCCCGATGTTTTTTATTCTGAAACAGTGCAGACCCTGATCAGAGGGCTCCTCTAGGGGCCCTCTGATCTGGGTCTACACTGTTTGCAAATGACAGTGCTTTCGTTTCCCGCACTCAAAGGGTCAAGCCAGGTGTACAATTTCAGTGGAATTTTTTATAGTTGCCAATTCAAACCCTCAAAGAGTTTTTAACTTATTGACATGAATGGAATTCGTCTAGTGAAATAAGATATTTAATTTTTCCATTTTTGTAACATGGGTCTATTTGTCAATCCTGAAAACGATCTGTCAGATTTGTATAACAGTTCATTATGTCAATGACTCAATAGACTCAATATATTCTCATCTTATCAATCATCTACACTAAAATCTCAATGATCGTTTCCCCCAGTATATTCGAGACATTTGACAGGTATAACTAGAACTATCACTAAAGGTGATTGATACCCCCACCCACCACCTTGTCTAAAGATCCAATGACTTCAATACAAAAGGCAACAGCTCAATAATCCTTTCATCAATATTTGTGGAAAAAACTTTTTTAAAGTCCAGTCAAGGACTGACTCACGTCAAAATTATGTCACACACATCTACACATCATCATAAATGCATATGCAAAATTTGAGGTTCAATGGTGAAGAAATGTAGAAGTAGTACTTGAGAAGTTATGCCCTGGACAAAAAATACTTATGAAAAGTAAAAAAGGGGAATAAATCCCTCTAAAATGTATTTAGAGTTACAGATCTTGTTGACTGCACATCCTCTCATCACCCTCTATCCATATACAGTTTCATAGTTGTACCTACAAAACTTGAGAAGTTATGCTCCAGACAAAATAAAATGCTTCTGAAAAGTAACAAAGGGGAATAACTCCCTTAAAATGAATTTAGAATTACAACCCTTATTGACTGCACATCCCCTTATCACCCTCTATCCATATATAAACTTTCACAGTTGTGCCTACAATACTTGAGAAGTTATGCTCTGGACAAAAAAAATGCTTCTAAAAATAACTAAGGGGAATAACTCCCTTAAAATGAATTTAGAGTACCAACCTTTGTTGACTGCACATCCTCTCATCACCCTCTATCCATATCTAAAGTTTAACAGTTGTGCCTACAATACTAGAGAAGTTATGCCCCAGACAAAATATTGCATCTGAAAAGTAACTATGGGGAATAACTCCCTCAATAATGAATTTAGAGTTACAACCCTTCAGGCCTTGTTGACTGCACATCCTCTTATCACCCTCTATTCATATATAAAGTTTCACGGTTGTGCCTACAGTACTTGAGAAGTTATGCTCTGGACAGAAAATCGCTTCTGAAAAGTTACTAAGGGGAATAACTCCCTCAAAAATGAATTTAGAGTTGCAACCCTTGTTGACTGCACATCCTCTCATCACCCTCATAATGTGTACCAAGTTTACAGACAATATCATAAACAGGTTTCAAGAAAATGGCATGTCCCAAAAACATGTGCCAATTAAGAGACAAAATATAAAGTTAAAAAGCGGCATACTTTTGTAAAATTTTGTGCAAGCGTTATGAAACATGGAGAAGATTGTCCCCACATAACACTATGTGTTATAATATGTATTAAGTTTGAAGGTGGTATCATAAATAGTTTTCAAGAAAAAAGCAAATGTCCCGGAAAAACCCAATTAAAAGACAAAATATGATGTTAAAAAGGGGCATAATTCTGTCAAATTTTGAGCAAGAGTTATGAAACATGGAGAAGATTGTCCCCACATAACACTTATAAATACTATGTATTACGTTTGAAGATGGTATCATAGTTTTCAAGAAAAAAGCAAATGTCCCGGAAAAACGCGAGTGACGGAGGACGGACGGACGGACAGGCGGACAAGGTGATTCCTATATAGCCCCCACCACAGGTGGTGGGGTATAAATATGTGTTTTCGCTCAAGTTTTGTCATCGTATATATACATCTAAATAATACAAAACTATTGTAGCATATTCAACCCTTCCCCCCCCCCCCCCTCTCAATATTCATGTAAGAAATATTGGCATCATGAATACTAATTATTTTTCATAATGGCATATGAAAACAGGACATTTTGGCTCAGACAGAAACTGTAGAATAAGATCTATTTTATACCATAAGCAAACAGAGCATACCCTGATTACAGGAGCCGTATGATCTGGGTATATGCTGTTTGGAAATGCGCAGAAAAGGCGTTTATATGAAGGAAAGGGTAACACTTAAAAAACATTTTCCTTAACCCTTATCCCCGCTAATGTCTGCTCAAATTTAGACCTGTTGCAATTTTGACTACTTCAAATTCAGTGAAGTGTTTGAGAAGCTGTTGATCGAGTGTTAAATACAGTACAAGCTCTCTATAACGGCCACTAAATTGTGTTAATTAATTGGTATTTTGGGCAGGTGGTTGCTTAAAGCAAGGTGAAAGTAAAACAGAACGCTCCTATAGGAGCGTTCTGTTTTACTTTCACCTTGCTTTAAGCAGCCACCTGCCTTTAACACAAAATACTTGATGTAATTTAGTGGTCGTTATAGAGAGCTTTTACTGTAGCTTGAAACCTGATTACTCGGCGTCTCATTTGGATTAAAACTATTTTCAAATGCATGTCAGGTCGCGGTTAGGGGTATAATGATTAATATGTACTCATATTTATGCTTTTTGCAAACAGACTGAACCCAGATTAGACAACTCCTGTAGGAGTATGTTCTGTTTGCTTTACTAATGTTATATCTGATTCTACACTATGACCAAAAAATATCTAGGTTTATTTTCTTCCATCTGAGATCATTCTCTAGTATCTGATCGGTTAGATGCTTGAGAATGATCTCGGAATTTCTTTTGAAATCAATATCAGTGTGTCGAATTGGATATTAATGTGACTCCGGGTGACCAGGCATACGAACTTGACCTAAACAACTAATAAATCAATATATGCATAAGTTCGTCCTTAGACTGTAGTTACAATGCTTAGAATGTAGTTAAAGGTCTCGAAATATGAACAGATGTCAGTGCATCAAAGTACACTTAATTAATTGAAATGAATACACATAATCACATACTATGCCTACAAATTCACTCAGCAACGGCCGTCAAAAATATGTCCATTTCTGGTTATTTGATGCAGGTAGTAGCTTAACGCAGTGCGATTTCATTCTGCACTAAGCAGCTACGTGGTTTTTTCAGATAATATGCGCATATTAACCCTTTCCCTGTGCTATGTTTGTTATAAATTTCAATACCTACTGAATATTCATGAACAAAATAGTTATAATGAAATATGGAAAGTGGAACATTGTTGCCATTTTAGAAAGTAAAGAAACAAATCCATCAAATTCCAGTAGCAAACAGAGCAGACCCTGATCAGACGGCTCCTCTAGGAGCCGTCTGATCTGGGTCTACTCTGTTTGCTAATGCGTGAACACACGTTTATATGAGGGAAAGGGTTAAAAAATTAACTGATTCCCTACTACTGGTGCCTTTTGATGCCTCTGTAAAAGTCATGAATTTATTGAAACCATTGTGATAAATAGAGCATTTGCTCCATAGGAACAAATGCTCTATTTACCACAGTGGTTTAAAAACTACACAAGTCTAAACTTTTCAATTTCTATTCTATAGTTAATGCTCCTTTTAGGTAGATTTATTTGGGTTTAAAAATAGTCTAGGAGGGAATCGGTTAATGCCATTAATGTGAACGCACACAGCTTAGTAAGACGTGGAGGAATTCCATATTAACATGACATTTCAGACATAAATATTACTAAGGGAGCCAATAGGGTCTACCGTGCACCCCCCCCCCCCCCTATTTTTTTCATGGGTACCAAAATGTTCAGAAAAGTGTCCTGAATCAGAATCGCGAATGTACTCAAACTTGAATTCTTTTAGGCTATGTGTATTTTAACTGTTTCCATGGCAACCCCCCAGTTTTCGTAATGCTGACCAATACCTACAAATTCGTCCATATCACAGCCAGTTTTTGTCCTAAAACTATAGAACTGGTACCAAATGGAAGAAAATACATTGTGCTTTTATTTCCAGTTTTTTTTAAATTACCTTATTTCATGAATATTAATGAGAACATTAAAAATAGTAAAAAAAAGTATAGAAATAACGTAAACCTTTCATTTTTTATCCTACAAATATCAGAAAATAACTTCAAATGCAGTTTAATTAACCCTTTCCCTTATATAAACGTGTTTTCGCGCATTGGCAAACAGAGTAGACCCAGATCAGACGGCTCCTAAAGGAGCCGTCTGATCAGGGTCTGCTCTGTTTGCTAATAGAATTTGATAGATTTGTTTCCTTACTTTCTAAAAAGGCTACAATGTTCTACCTTCCACGTTTCATTATAACTATTTTCTCCATGAATATTCA
This sequence comes from Azorinus chamasolen, assembly GCA_963576725.1. Taxonomy (NCBI): domain Eukaryota; kingdom Metazoa; phylum Mollusca; class Bivalvia; order Cardiida; family Solecurtidae; genus Azorinus; species Azorinus chamasolen. The sequence continues at coordinate 62,243,352 of OY755243.1, read as the reverse complement.
GTAGATATTGAAATTTGTAATAAACATAGAACAGGGAAAGGGTTAACATGATGACGAACCCCCCAGGAAACAAAATATCCAATTTGAGGACCATAGCATTAACTTTAAGTACATTTTTTACCGTTTCCCTGGCAACACCCTAGTTTTCGTAATGATGGCCCATACCTGCAAAATCGTCCATATCACAGCCAGTCTTTGCCCTAAACCTATAAAACTGGTACCAAATTGGAGATAGGACATTGTGCTTTTATTTCCAGTTTGTTGTTTTTAAATTACCTTATTTGCATACTCATGAATATTAATGAGAACATTAAAAATAGTAAAAACAATATAGAAATAACGTAAATAATGTAACTATTCACTTTTTATCCTACAAATATCAGAAAACAATTTCAAATGCAGTTTAACATGATGACAAAATCCTTAGAAAACAAAAAATCAAATTTGAGGACCAAACATTTAACTCTGAGTAACTTTTTAACTGTTTCCATGGTAACCATTCATTTCACTCTGTTCACACATTTTTGTTAGTCGACACCTACCTGCAAAAATCTTCCATATCACAGGAAGTTTTTTTGTGCTAACTGTATAAAACTGGTACCGAATTAAAGCTAAGACCTTGTGCTTTGGTTTAAAGGCTATACTTAGGAATTACCTTATTTGCATACACATGAATATTAATGAGAATGATTAAAAAAAAGCAAAAAAAAAACCAAGAAATAACGTAAACCTCTCAATTTTTATCCCACCAATATCAGAAAACAACTTCAAATGTAGTTTAAATTGATGAAAAAATACTCAGAAAGCTAAGTATCTAAATTGATACCCAAACAATGAACTGTAAGTAACATTGTAACGGTTTCCATGGTAACCGATCCTTTAACAAATTTTGGAAATTTGACACCCACCTGTAATACTCCGCTAGATCTCAGTTATCTTTTATGAATCATGAAATCAAATGTTATATAGATATGAGGCATTGCTTTAATAGTAAATATTACTTTTTTGATATGAACTAATTTGCACATGTGTGAATATTTATGAGAACAGTAATAGATGTTGAAATTTTCGACAGACACCAGTCTTTCTCTTATAAAGCAAACAAAAATGCAAAATGGTTAGCTAAAGTTTACTATGATCACTAAATATCACCAATATTGTTAGATAAATGAATTTGGGACAAATTATATAACACTGATGGTGATACTAGGCAACCATTCTAACCTCATTGTTCATATTACAGAGTGTTTAAATACCTGCAACATACAAAGATATTGCGGTCTACTTTGGGGCGATAATTATAAATGATATAAACATGTACCCGGTAGGTGATGTATGAATCTTAATGTTTGGTTCACTTTATGCAAATTACCTTATTTGCATCCTCATGAATATTAATTAGTGATAAGAAAACAAAGAGAAACAATATTGCAAATAACATGTTTGGCAGTATGCCGAGCACAACATTACACATGCTCCAAATATAGCTTGCAATAATAAATGTACCTTTTGGTGATGAATAAATAAATTTTATGTCTAAAACTGTTACCAAAATGACCATGCACTGCTTCCATGGTAACTGTTGAAAGTCAAGTACTTATGAGACCCCAAATAATCTTCTGTTATTGTGTTTAAAGTGTCAGTGATTTTAAAGCCCATAAAGCCTGTATTGAATTCAGGGTATCAAGACTGTTTCGACTTTTGATATACCATCATCTGTCGAGAACTGGTAAGCCTGTGATGTGTTTCAAGACCCTTTGATTTGTCGGTCTTGCTAAGCCATCATCAGCCGTGCCAGTACCGAAGGGAACTGGTGTCAGCGAATACTTCATCAGCTCACCTATATCAATCTGCATATTTTTGTGAACCACTAATAATTGCTACAATTCCTTGATTCCTTACGCTAAGAAGCTGCAAGGCAGAAATGTTTTTTCACATCTATGACGGTGAGGCTTACCGGTTCTCGCCAGGTTATGGTATATCAACAGTGAGAAACAGTCTTGATGCCCTGAATTCAACACAGGAAGAAACTGATACAAGGATCGTTCTTTACACCATGTATGCAAAAGAACAAGGCTGCAAAACTGTTCATCTTCGAACTTCAGACAGTGATATATTCTTCATTCTTCTGTATTACCTGAACAGGTTTGAAGGTGTTACTGTCTTGTTTGATACTGGCTCAGGCAATCATTAAAAAATAATAAACATGTGAGAAGTTGCCCAAGCATACACAGAAGATTACCGATCAGCACTTCTGGGTCTCCATTTGTACTGTGGCTGTGATTCTGCAAGTGCATTCAATGGCAGAGAACATTTGACACCCATTAAGATCATTGAAAAGAAGCCAATGTTTATAAAAACCATTAGCAGGTTTGGGCAACTCTTGGGATGTGTCCGGAGATTTTGTGCAAGACTTGGATGAATTTACGTGTGCAATGTATGGCAACCCTAGATTTCACACCTATTAGATTAGATTAGAAGGAGAAGTGTGAAGATAAGCCAACAGATGCACTTTGCACTGTTGATATGGGAACATTACCCCCTGCTTAATACAGCACATCTGAAGAGTTATTTACCAGTTGATACTTTGGAAGAGATCTCGATTTCCCGACCCAGACATTCCCCCTGTTTTAGAGAAGAATGGTTGTAAACATGTAACTCCGACAGTCAATTAACAGAAATGATTACATTATGGCCTATAATAAGGGTATGCTCCACAGACATTCAACAGCAATGTTATTATCTTGACCTAGCTCTTTTCAGAGTATTACCTGAGACGATCCAATATAAACTGTTCCATTTTAGCCTCTAATTAAGGTATGCTCTGAGAGTCAGACCTTCAATTTATAAATTATAAATACCCATGATGTCAATATTTCTAACATGAATATTTAGCTGGTGAGTGAGATATCACTCATCTATTTTGGTTGAGTCGGCATACTCAAAGAGGCTTTCTGTAAAGGTGATTTAAAGCAGAGAGTAGGATTAACCCTTTACTAGATGTATACATGCCCTTTAACATCTTTTAGACAGTTTTAGAATTAAAATTCATTTATTTATCACCAAAAGGTAGATTTATCATTGCAAGCTATATTTGGAGAATGGTGTAATGTTGTGCTCAGCATACTGCCAAACATGTTATTTTCAATATTGTTTCTCTTTGTTTTCTGAATACATTAAAGACAATAACAGAAGATTGTTTGGGGTCTCATAAGTACTTGGCTTTCAACAGTTACCATGGAAGCAGTGCATGGTCATTTTGGTAACAGTTTTAGACATAAAAATTATTTATTCATCACCAAAAGGTACATTTATTATTGCAAGCTATATTTGGAGCATGGTGTAATGTTGTGCTCGGCATACTGCCAAACATGTTAATTGCAATATTGTTTCTCTTTGTTTTCTTATCACTAATTAATATTCATGAGGATGCAAATAAGGTAATTTGCATAAAGTGAATCAAACATTAAGATTCATACATCAACTACCGGGTATATGTTTATATCATTTATAATTATCGCCAAAGTAGGCCGCAATATCTTTGTATGTTGCAGGTATTTAAACACTCTGTAATATGAACAATGAGGTTAGAATGGTTGCCTAGGAAACAGATATATCACCATCAGTGCTATATAATTTGTCCCAAATTTATTTATCTAACAATCTTGGTGATATTCAGTGATCATAGTAAACTTTAGCTAACCATTTTGCATTTTTGTTTGCTTTATAAGAGAAAGACTGGTGTCTATCGAAAATATCAACATCTATTACTGTTCTCATAAATATTCATACATATGCAAATTAGTTTATATCAAAAAAGTAATATTTACTATTAAAGCAATGCCTCATATCTATGTTTGTAACACTTGATTTCATGATTCATCAAAAATAACTGAGATCTAGCGGAGTATTACAGGTGGGTGTCAAATTTCCAAAATTTGTTAAAGGATCGGTTACCATGGAAACTGTTACAATCTTACTTACAGTTCATTGTTTGGGTATCAATTTAGATACTTAGCTTTCTGAGTATTTCGTCATCAATTTAAACTACATTTGAAGTTGTTTTCTGATATTGGTAGGATAAAAATTGAGAGGTTTACTTTATTTCTGTATTTTTTTGCTATTTTTTTTTAATTATTCTCATTAATATTCATGTGTATGCAAATAAGGTAATTCCTAAGTATAGCCTTTAAACCAAAGCACAAGGTCTTAGCTTTAATTCGGTACCAGTTTTATACAGTTAGCACAAAAACTTCCTGTGATATGGAAGATTTTTGCAGGTAGGTGTCGACTAACAAAAATGTGTGAACAGAGTGAAATGAATGGTTACCATGGAAACAGTTAAAAAGTTACTCAGAGTTAAATGTTTGGTCCTCAAATTTGATTTTTTGTTTTCTAAGGATTTTGTCATCATGTTAAACTGCATTTGAAATTGTTTTCTGATATTTGTAGGATAAAAAGTGAATAGTTTACATTATTTACGTTATTTCTACATGTATATTGTTTTTACTATTTTTAATGTTCTCATTAATATTCATGAGTATGCAAATAAGGTAATTTAAAAACAACAAACTGGAAATAAAAGCACAATGTCCTATCTCCAATTTGGTACCAGTTTTATAGGTTTAGGACAAAAACTGGCTGTGATATATGGACGATTTGCAGGTATGGGCCATCATTACGGAAACTAGGGTGTTGCCATGGAAACGGTGAAAATGTACTTAAATTTAATGCTATGGTCCTCAAATTGAATATTTAGTTTCCTGGGGGTTTCGTCATCATGTTAAACTGCATTTGAAGTTATTTTCTGATATTTGTAGGATAAAAAATGAAAGGTTTACGTTATTTCTATACTTTTTTTTCTAGTTTTAATGTTCTCATTAATATTCATGAGTATGCAAATAAGGTAATTTAAAAAAAAACTGGAAATAAAAGCACACTGTCTTATCTTCCATTTGGTACCAGCTTTTATAGTTTTAGGACAAAAACTGGCTGTGATATGGACGAATTTGTAGGTATGGGTCATCATTACGAAAACTGGGGGGGGGGGGGGTGCCATGGAAACGGTTAAAATACACATAGCCTAAAAGAATTTAAGTTTGAGTACATTCGCGATTCTGATTCAGGACACTTTTCTGAACATTTTGGTACCCATGAAAAAAGTCTAGGGGTGCACGGTAGACCCCATTGGCTCCCTGAGTATATAGTTCGACACCATACCGAGAAAAAAAATCGGTCTACTGGGTGAAATTAGAATAAGCTTCCACAGAGAATCACCGGGTGCAAACGATTAAAGTTAACTAGGGGGATTTTCGCATACTAAGTCACATTTGCTGCACATGCATGACGTAAACCTTTTCAAAAAGGTTTAAAAGGTGTAAAAGGTGCAGCAATTTGCATACCTATCACTGAGATTAAATCATTTTTATTTCCAGCTAGACTACTTATTGAATTCAGTCAGTAAAACTAATGGAAAATAAACGCACTTCAGTGATTTGCACTCGATTATTGGAATAAGAAAATACAGTAAAACCTCTCTCTTATACGACCACTCAAAAGATTCTTTATCCAGGAAATATAATACAGGAGGTAGCTTAATGCAGGACGAAAGTTGTGCAGACAGCTCCAGCAGGAGCTTTTTTGTATAACTTTCATTCTGCATTAACCCTTTCGCTGCCAATGCCGGATCGGTGAATACCTAGTCAAACCGTTTGGATCCAGATGAGACGCCGAGTAACTCGGCGTCTCATCAGGATCCAAACTGTTTGTTACTGTTACTATGTTTTTGATACGAAAATGAAGAAAATCAAAATGAAAATTTGTAGCAGACGACAAAGTTAGCAGACGACATCGTTTGGCAGCAACCCCCTGCTAAAACTATATTCATTTAGAGGTCGTTATAGAGAAGTTCTGATGTACATGTATATAGACTTTTCAGTTCAATAAGGTCCCTTGTGATGTTCAATCATTTCTCACATGTTTGTACATTTCAAAGTCAGTTCGATGCTGTTACCCTATAATTGGGCCATAAAATCATTATCATTACAAAGGGAAATTGATAAAAGCATTTCCAAATGGAAACGTATTATAATGTGAAAATATATTTAATGCATTGAAACAGGCTTGAACGAATGGTTTTGGCAACTATAACCTTTTACTCTATAGAGACATTTTAGACATCATTGTAAACAGAGTAGATCTATATCAGACAGGTCTTGCTGGGGCCGTCTGATCAGGATGTGTTCCATTTTCTTATAGATCATCTTAGATCTGATTCTATAAAATTTGGCATAACTATGTACTCGCTTGTTTTATATAACTTCATAATGGCTGGAGTCTGTCATGAACACAAGAGCTTTCTGCATGACTTCCACCCTGCATTAAGCTGCCATTCATTTTGTCTCCAAGGCCGATATTTTTACTCAATTAAACGTCGTACAATTGGCATTGCTATCTTGAGTTCGGGACAACTAAATGCTGGTCTAAGGTTAGACCTACATTTAGCTGTGAACTTTTGAAACTGAACAGATTAGTATACATGCTTATAAAACTTTTATTTGAGTCCGAGTTCGTTCTCAAGTTTTTTATTGGTCAGATTTGAGCCTTTGGCCTTTGGCTCAAATCTGATCTGACCAATCAAAAGCTTGAGAACGAACTCGGACTCAACTAAAAAGTTTTATAAGCATGGACCCAGAAATCAGATGACTCGAACCTGTTATAGTCCTTTGAAGTTCGAAATATCAAAGTTCAATTGTATTTTATTTGAGATAAATGCGCCTTATTGCATTACAAATAATCACAAAACTGTAGAATAAAAGTTTTATAAGCATGGGTACAGATCTTAATTGTGCCATAAGGAAACAGAAATGCCCTGATCAAACTACTCCTACATAAGTGGTATAATCTGGGTCTACTATGCAAAGGGTGTATTTATGGAGTAAAGGGTTAATTTGTAAATATGAAAAGAATACATGTAGAAACAAAGTCGTTAGACCGAGAACGTGGCAAAATATGCCACTCTTGGCTAAATCACGGGTATAGAACTCTGATTTTACCCAAGAGCAGATAAATCTGGACCCAAGTATCTGTTTTGCCCATAATCTAACTTGATAGCCATACATTTGATTAAAAAAGTTTGATATAATTGTTAGTACAAGAGTGTAAAAGCCTACCTTGAACATTTTAACACAGTATTTTTTTCTACTATACCTTAGCCAATATAAGGAAAGGAGAACTAGAATGCCATACCTCTGTCAAGAAATACTAAGGATAGGGTCCAAACTAAAGAATAGAACATTAATTCTTTATTTAAGTTTAATTATGTACTTACAGCAATAGTATAATAGCATGGCTGAATTTTACTGATGGATCTATGAGCTGTTTCTTGTTTACTAGTTTATGCTTTTCTCGTGTACTAAAATGCAGTTTATAGAATCATCTCTCGAATGTATAACCATATGTCTATGTCTTTATAGTTCTAGTATAAAAATATACAGTACACATGTTTTGTTGGAACTTAGAGTATGACACAATCGTACTTGTTATACATATTCGAGGGTAAATCAAACTTCATGTATCGTGTATCTAAGGAAGGATGAGAACCAACAAACTGGCATATGTCATAAAAATGTTTTAATAAAATAGAATGAAAACAAAAATGATTTAACACTGCTTTACTGTAAGAGATAACGTGCTTGTAAGTTCAGGGGACTATCTTGAGACTGTGCTGTCCCGACTGGAGGCAACTTGCCATCAATGTCTGGTGGAATTCGGCGTTGGCCTATTTCGCTCAAGCCCGAATGACTACATAATACCAGCCGTAGTTTGATTAAATCATTTAGGATATCCCGCTGTGAATAAACTACTGCCTGTTAAATGTTGAACATGGTGCAATTTCGACTACTTCAGATTCGTTCAAGATTTGGCGAAAACATTGACCGAATGTCAAACAGCTTGGATCCTGATGAGACACCAAGCTACCCGGCCTCTCATCTAAATCCAAGATGTTTGCAAATGTGAGCCAGCTTGATAGGATAGGTAGATAGGAAATGTATAGCTATGCAAGAGAAAATATCAACATTAACCAAGCAAATACGCATGCACGCACCTCTCATACAGCTTCCATTTAATATTTACCAGAAGTCCGGGATGGGCCTCTGGAGTTGTCATACAGCCTCGAATAGTCTTCATAGGACATCCCGTGGTAAGCTTTTCCCACAACACCCTCGTTCCTCTCAATAATTTCAACGACGTTGTTTGGATTATCCTCCTCTTCGATTGATTCCGCCATGATATT